>JARHVA010000040.1:8052500-8257500 GCA_037957365.1 Torreya grandis
AACAAAGTAGAAAACACTTGGTGCTTATCAATACTATAGAGTTATATATCTTACTATGTAATTGGGATAGTAAGATAGGAAAGTTGGATGATAGGTACAAGGTATGAATTTTTATTAAATATTTTGATAGTTTGGTTAAGTTGGGTATGCATTTTGTTTTGTATAAGATGTGGTTTTGAGCTCAATAAAATTGAAATAGTGACATGTATCCATTAGTGATGATGTGGTTTTAAGATGTTGTACCTGTAGTGATGAATGTATAGCTTAAAAAATATCTAAATGTACTAGGGACCTTGTCTGAAACCATTAAGGGATGGCTATGCTTTAGAAATATTAGGTGACGTAGACTTAGCATTGACCAAGTATGACATATGTATAAGTTACTGATGGACCGAATAAGTGGAGGAAATATTCAAAAAATGTATTGAATAAATGTAATGTAAAATCACATATATTTTATTTTTGTACAAGGAAGATTTATGAGGACATGAGTTAGTTGAAAAACCAATTAAAAGGTAAAAACTACACGAAAACTAAAAGTAAATAAAACAAACTAATTAAAAATAATTTTGAATCATAAATGATCCCAACAAACTCCCCTTTGATCCAAAGGGGTATAGAAAGATTGAAGTAATGAATTGTGACTCATCCAAGTAGACTTTGTTGTAACTACAACTGGTACATTATTCATCTTAGACTAATCAATGCTCTGATAATCCCCACACTGAAGTAGAAAAAGATCATGCCCTATCCAAATACATCAATCCTCACACACAATCCATTTAATAAGTGATTTCCCTAGTACTATGTATGGTACATCTCAAACTGATTCCCAACAATCTCCAACATCTCTCACAGGACTTTGCTCAACACTAATAATGTGAGCAACTCAATGCTGACTCATACCGTAACCATCGATAACTGATCAAAATCCAACATGCAATATCTTCTCCCCCTATTAAGTGAGAGGTGAGAAGATGTGCAACAAATAAACCAAGTACAAACCACTAAAATGCTCCACATCAAATATCATATCAACACTAGATCTATGAAAGCAAAGTACACAAGCCAAAAAATTCTACTATATCAAATTCCAATCTTGAGCCTAGCAGCTTGCATAAGATGGGTGTGTTACCATATTAGAATATATAGTCATTAAATGTAAATCAAGAAACTTCATAGTCATCCCATCCATCATAAGAATATGCAGAAGAATAGCCAAAAAAGGAACTAGAAGAGAAACTAGAGTGACTAGCAATGTTTACTTCTACCTTCTCTCATTGTTGAGAGGACCTTTTCTTGGAGGGGCATTCTGTAGAGAGGTTTCCTATGCCACCACAATTGTATCATATTATCTCACATCCACTAGAACTAAAGGAGGAATAACCACATGAAGAAGAATTCTTTTGCTTATGTTTGTGTCCATGTGAATGCTTATGGTGATGCTCATGCTTCTGAGAACTAGAATGATGTTTATGCTTTGGAGAAACAGAATGATGTTTATGATTTGAAGAATTAGAATGATCCCTATGTCTAGAATGATGCTTATGTTTGGAAGTGTGCCTCAGAGAGTGTTTCTATATCTAAAAGTGCTTCTAAGAATGTTTTCTATTGTGTTGATATAATGGATTATCTATTTTGGTAAAGTAGGCCTCCTCAATAGAATTTTCTTTCTTCTTTACAAATTATCACTCATGTTGAGTGAGAAACTCACAAATGGAATCAAAAGTAGATTTTTTAAGCTTATCACTAAGTTATATAATTTATATATATTTATTATAGCTAGAGATAAGGCCATTCAAAACAATATAAATGAGCATTTCATCATCAATTTTCCCATCAGTAGTGCTATATTCTTATTTCTAATTCTTAATTTAGGATGCATATTATGAAACATCTTCATCATCTGTTAGTTTAGTGTTGAGCAACTGCATTATAAGATCAATTTTATTGTAATCAAGTTGTTTATCATATAAGTCATTTATATATTTCCATGCTTTCCAAGCTTAATACTTTATGGCCTCTATGTGAATTATATCTTGTGCACTACAAGTTAATTTTAATAAAGTAAGGGCATGCTTGTCATGTCTATGAAATTTTGTAAGATTTATGGTATCGATGGGAAATATTGGTTTATTTACAACTACTTACCATAACTCATTGAAAATTAATATATTTTCCATGTTATTGACCATTCCTTATCATTTTTATGAGTTAAGCATCCATTTTTCAAAAATCAAGCTCACAATTTTAGCCATGGTATGAGATCAAAAAATAAGGAATTCTATCAAGATTTTACCTCTACCTTTGAAATAGCTTCCGATTATAAGAAAATATTGGGACTTTTAAAAAAAAATTACACCTTATAACTGCTATTACACCCTTATATCGCCATTTTCATTGAAAATATTATTATATCCTTATAACTCCTTTTACAAAAAAATGTCAAAAATTAATTTTGAGAAAATAATGCCAATGGATTTTCAACCATAGACTTCTTAATTTCAAAGTTTTACACAAAAAAAGGTTTTCCAAGTGTTTCAAGAGGATTTAAAATAATTTAAGAGAGATTTTTACATTTGAACCTGATTTCCCTCTTAATATATAAAAAAATTACTTTTCCTTGTAACAAAAATTTCAATCAAGAAAAATAATTTAAAGAAACTGACTCCCAAATTTTTTGGAGGGCCTATGCACTAATGCAGAGAGAATGAATTCAATTAAAACCTAAAAGCTTATTGTACTTTACCATACCACAGTAGGTTCATCCCAGGTCTCATTCTATCTGGTCTATGTTCTATCTGAGCATGCTAATTTTTTGCATTCTATCTGATCGTGCCAGGTCTACATTTTATCATATCATGTTAGGTCTACATTCTATTAGTTGTTAATTAAATGTGTAATATTTTAAAACATATACAATACCATATTGCCTATTCTATAAATACGTAGGAAACAAAATCAACTTCCACACTTAAGAGCATTCAAAAGTGTTATAATATAACTACCAATACCACCATTAACTGTAGAAGTGTATTAATATTATGCCCCTTTTTAAATTTTATTCCTCCATTATAAATTCATTTTGTGCCCTATATTTTTCTTGGTCTACCATTAAATATTCATCAAATGCAGCCAATAGAAATATAGATATTATTTTGATAATTTAGAATGTGTTTCACTTTTTTGAAGTCTTGTAACAATTTTAATTTATTTCATACCATCTATCTATATCTTACCACTCCTTGATATTGGTGAAGCTTCAAGAAATTAAAATCCATTTGAATGGAATTTGAACTATATAACCTCAACATTCTCTTTCTTCTTCCACTATCATATTGATGGGTTACTTCAAAATGTGCATATGATACCACTGATAGCTCAGATAAGTCGAGGAAATATTCAAAAAATGTATTCATGAAATGAAATATAAAATAAAATATATTTTATTTTTGTACAAGGAATATTTAAAAATATTTACGAGGGCATGATTTGGTTGAAAAACCAACTAATAGGTAAAAACTACCTGACAATTAAAAGTAACCAAAGCAAACTAATTAAAAATAACTTTAGCTCATAAATGATCCTAATAGTTACCCCAAATCAAACTCTATTGAGCTTACTCAAGATACATTAAAGGTGATAATGTCCCCTAAATATGAGACTTGCTTCCCCTCAAGGATGATGTTGAGCAGAGGAACCCAATAATTGTTCATGTGGATGATGTTGCTCACCTCATATAGATGGTTAATCATAATTAAATACCAGTGTGCACCTCCTCACCAAAGGTTTCAAGATTATATATTTTGTACATATCTTCAATCATCTTGTTCATATTTCATTGTAATGAGCTTAAACCTTATGATGTGGACTACAAGAAAGTATTATCTCAGATTTCTTGCTCTAGCTTGAGATTTGAGGTTGAAGAGTCCATTATTGAATTATGTTCTCTATTATGTGTAGTACTTAATATGAATGTACTTTGGGATCTAGAGGTAATTCAAGGTAGAGGGATATAAATAATTTGAATAAATACATAGAAAACTGATAATGTTTGGTTTTCACTCAATTTTGATGGGACCTTAAAGGGATCTACATGACAATTTTCATACAGTAATGGAAATTTAAAGGCTTGCATCATGTAAATTATTTACTAAGTCCATGAATTGATTAGATTGATGTCAATATTTAAACATTTTTGGCTTATATGTATGTACAATAAATTTTTGAATAAGCCTTAGTTGGATTGGTTGGAGGTAATGGGACTTTTCTAGGTATCAAAGATCATGAGTTCCACTCATGTGGGATAGTAAATGTAGATAGTGCAATGTGCACATGCTTAGATTTAGACCTCATAACATCTGAGATGTGATCATTTTTTTCCAAGTGTTTTTTATTTCTGATGGGATCATTGATTACTTTTGATGACTTGACATAGTGAGGCTAGGCCCAACTTATCAGAGGGTTACATCATGTGAATTATTTACTAGACATGAATTGATGTGATCAATGTCAATCTTTAAACATTTTTGGCTTATATGTATGTATGATATTTATGAATAGGCATTAGTTGGATTGGTTGGAGGTGAATAGACCTACATGTGGAAATATTTGATTGGATTAAGTGTCTTGAGGCTCTACCAAATTTGATGCTTCTAAGACTTGATAATTAGATCTATAACACTTATATGTGTGTACAAGATACATGTGGTGACATCTAATTAGATCAGGCCTTACAAGGCTCTAATATTTCTTTAAAACTTCTAAGACTTGACACGTCTAATAGTGCTAACACTTTCAAGCACGTATGAGGTACACATGGTGATATGTAATTAGATTTGGTCTCTTAGAGTATTGTCAACTCTAAAACTTATAAGACCTCATGTATCTCTAATAGCTTTAACACTTTTAGGTGTACAAGGTACACATGTGGCATAATAAGGTTCAATTATAGGGGCAATTAGGGTCAAAATAAACCATGTATGAACCTATTTTAAATTGTATGCATGATGTGATTTAGAGTGAAATTAACCCTAGAATATCATCATGTATATATATAATGAACCAAAAAGTTGATTCATTTAATCAAGGAGGCATGGGAGGCTAATTTGAATCCATTCATAACATAACTATAAGAGCATGATATATGATTTGGGACAAAATTAAGTATGATTCTAGAACATAAATTAAAAAAATTAGTCAACTAGTGTAATTAGGGATGTGATTTGGGTAAAATTGAGCCCCTAAACCAAATTTATGTCCCAATTAATTGTATAATATATGGCTTAACTAACGCTAATTTAATAAAAAATGCAAATATAGCCAATTTGAACCCATTGAACCTAAATTGGAGTCTATGATGTGATTAAAGGGGCTAAATTATCTCATGCTTTATGACATATTGATCATAAAACCTAATTTTTTCATTTGAACATGTATAGTTCCAGTAAACCCTAATTTCATGAAATATACACATTTATAAACTCGCTACACTAAACCCCTAACCATAAATCCTAATTTTATAACAAACATAACCCCTAAGTTCCCTGATTTCATCACAAATGCATAAATTCATGAATGTGGTTAGTGTTAATTTATGAACCCATTATTCACCTAGTTTTGTAAGGACCTATGATGAGTTTTTGGGCAAAACGAGATCATTTCATCTTACATATTGAGCCTTATTGCATCATATGATAGTATTATTGCTTCATAGCCTTATTTCATCATGTATTAGAGATTTATGCATCATATTAGGGTTTTATACATCATATTGAGCCTTATTACATTATATGATAACCTTATTGCATCATATTTGAGATTTATTACATTGTATGATAGTCTTATTGCATCATATTGGGCATTATTACATCATATGATAGCCTTATTTCAACATTTGATAGTCTTATTACATCATATTAGGGATTTATACATCATATTATAGTCTTATTGTATCATATTATAGTATTATAGTGGATTTTATGTATTGAATATGAACTTTTATGCTTGTTTTTATAGTATATGCCTATACTTCAAGGAATGCATATGTGTTATAGTAATGCATACACATTATAACAATGCATATGCATATCTATAACACATACATGTTCCTTGAAGTGTAGACAAAAACTTACTTTTCAACATCTATTTTTGTCCCAAATTGAGATTTCTATCCCCACAGACATTCCTTGTACACTCTACATATTCTCTAAATGAATTTTGTTATATTTTTTAGGGCCCCACATTTTGAAGTAATTTCTTGGGTGATTTTTTCAAAATGGGATTTGGTTCACATTAAAAGAAGAGGAAGAAGTTCAATAGTAAAATACTAGAGTAATTAGAATAGTTGAGAGAAAAAAACAAGGTATGAATGCAAGGATTTCATTCTAGACAAGGTACAAACACTAACCCTGATGAGCCAAACACCTTAGATAATGAGGCAATTGAAAATAATGATGAAATTAAAAATAAAAAATATAATTATGATGAAATTGACAATAATGAATTGAATTATGATGAAATTGACAATAATAAATTAGATAATGTTGGAAATTCACATTCAAAGTTTAGAGTTTTTGAATTTATTGATGAAGAGCCTATGCATGATACTTTACCCACCAACAATGAAGAAAATTTAATGGACACAAATAATGATGAAATTAACAATGAATAAAATTTCATGGAAACATATAATGAAGAAAATTTCATGGAAACATATAATGATTTTGAAACACCCTCTGAATGGATTCCACCAATAAAAACACCTCCAAGAATTATGCGTAGAAAATACAAGTACTTAATTGAAGTATGAAAATATTTTGAAACCAATGCATAACAAAATGTCTGACCACCATTCAAGAAGACTGGCTTAAGAAATTTGGGATAGTTTCTTTCATAGATTGGGTTATGATAGTCAACGATGTAGATTATTTATTTTGTTGATGAAATTGGTTAAGATGAGACCTAAAATGTACACATTAGGACTAAGAACATCTAACATGGATGATGAAAATGATGAAATTATTGAAAATATACATGATTCATATCATATTATATGCCTGAGATTATGTAAAAAAGATTGTAATATTGCTTGATGTATAATGACAACTTGTGCAGTAAGTGCTGAAACAAGGAAAAAATGACTGATTTTAAAAACAAGCCAAACACTTGATATAAATATAAAAACATTAATGAAAGCAATTAAAATATGTGAAATACTTAATGAACCCAATATGAAAGAGATTTGGATATTCTTTGGTAGATTTCCACAAAGGACAAGGCTATAGCCAATGTTTTGAAATACTTGCACAATTTTGGAAAGATAATACAAGAGTTTTGCCCAATGCAAGAGATGTAGTGAAAATAAGAGTTGGTTATCATAATCATGAAAAACATCCACAAATTTCTATTAGTCAAAGATTTTTTGAGATGGCCAAACCTTTTTATGTAAAAATAAATCACACATGCACCACTTGTTTTTAAAAGGGTTCACTCTTTTTTAGGGTGATACTCCTAGGAATATATTCCAAGGATGGGAATTACACATTTTTACTTAAAAAAATTTTGATACCCATTTTTGGGCACTTGATTGGATGGGGATATAATTGACGGAGACATATATATGGCTATAGAGGTGGCCAACCTAGGGGATCGACCCTAATATCTCCCATTTGTAGCATAGTTATCCCAACTGAATGAGATATCCCATCAAGCTAACATGCACCAATTGTTATTGTAGGATATATGTTGAATTTCCAATATACTATGATGTTTTTCACCATATTCATTGTACGTTTCATACTTACAACATTTTTTAGGAGTGTAGTGTAGAAGCTCTACCAAAATCAGCTAGGTAATTTATTCCAAATATTTTTTGTGAAAGACTAAATGGATAGTTATTTAATAAGAAAGCATTTTTGGATGGAAATTGTAGCATTTAAGGTGGATTTCCAAAATTTAAAAAATGTATCCATGAGGAGTGTACAAGTGAAATTGGATAGGAATTAGTTAGTTTGAGCAAATAAAAATCTGTGACTTATCAAGTAAAAGATGGCAAAAAATCTAAAAGGTGTGAACTTGTTACAAAAGAGATACCTTTTTTAGAATTTATGGTCTTATTCATGGATAAATTGGTTATGATAACAATATGTAGGTTTATTTATAGTATGAATTTATATGCCATAATTGAGGACCTTAAAAATATAAAAATAATAAAATAAATTCAAAAGGCATATAAAAGATTACCTACCCCATGGGTATAGGTATGAGCTTCAAAACAACATGTAGGACCATGTTTATTTGTCAAATATGTAAAAAATGGGTGAAAGTACAATTTGGAGATTTAGACTTTTCAAATGGTTTTATGGGTAAAACAAATCCCACTTATTAATTATCTAAATTAAAAATGGTTTAGGTTAAACATAGGATAAATATTTTGAAAGTGGGTTAAAGTTTCAAAAAATATATATAAAAGCTAGAAAAAAGGCATATAAAATATTACCTACCCCATGGGTATAGGTATGAGCTTCAAAAGAGAATGTAAGACCATGTTTACTTGTCAAATATGTAAAAAATGGGTGAAAGTACAATTTAGAGATTTAGACTTTTCAAATGGTTTTATGGGTAAAACAAATCCCACTTACTAATTATCTAAATTAAAAATGGTTTAGGTTAAACATAGGATAAATATTTTGAAAGTGGGTTAAAGTTTCAAAAAATATATATAAAATCTAGAAAAAAGGCATATAAAAGATTACCTACCCCATGGGTATAGGTATGAGCTTCAAAAGAGCATGTAGGACCATGTTTACTTATCAAATATGTAAAAAATGGGTGAAAGTACAATTTAGAGATTTAGACTTTTCAAATGGTTTTATGGGTAAAACAAATCCCACTTACTAATTATTTAAATTAAAAATGGTTTAGGTTAAACAAAGGATAAATATTTTGAAAGTGGGTTGAAGTTTCAAAAAATATATATAAAAGCTAGAAGAATACAAAACTATGAAACTAGTTAATTGTAAATTTGAAAATTAAGGTTTTGGGAGGTGTTTGGATGTGAATATGAGTTGTAAAGGGTTTATAATTCCCTCATATTCATACATTTGTCCCATATATCATGCACACTCAATTTAAACATTAAATATGTCCATAACATATAAATAACATTTACAAATCAAAAAATATGGATGACATTTATAATAATGATATCCAAAGAATCATCACAATATTAATTTATATACTTGTTGATGCAGTGGATTGCACCCTAGATAGGAGGTCGAGCTCCTGCCTTCCATGCGTCAAAATGGAAACTCCCCTCTTCCCTGTGGGCCTGGCAAAACTGGGGGGAGAGTCTCTAGATAAGGGCTAGCTCCCTTCGATGTATCTTTTAGGTCCTGGATTCCCTACTGCTAACAAATAAATGAAAAAAGGGGGGGATGAAAAGGGATAAGGATGCTGAAAATAGAGCCTAAACCTAAACTAAAAGGTGATACACCAAAAAATTTGATCCACTCAGCTTGAACATACACTTTTCACCAAGAAGAAGCTCCCATACGCTTCATCTGATGTGGGAAACTCTTCTGTATTAGTGAGTTAGGGGTCTATAGAGATATAGGGAGGAAGAAATATCAAAGGTGTTCTGAGACACACTTTGATAGCCTATTCACATGCACCTATATTCTTGCTGTAGACACTCCTAACAGACCTATAGAAGAAGAAATTTCACAATGCACTAGACATGCTGGAATCATTCTGTGAAAATCATAAAAGAAAATGACTTAACACAAAAATAAAACATAGACATATGCATGAGTGCAAGTTCAAATGGAGGTAAAAATTGCTACGTCTCAATTCAAGGTAAAATCCAACAGAGTTCTACCTTACAAACCTAGATATTTTTGGGCAGAGCTTTGCCTTATAGGCTAAGAGATCCCTTATTAAATGAGAAGTTTACAATATATATAGGAAGAAAAGAGGCCTTTTGTCACCCTTTTTACAAGTGACCCATGTGCTTTATAATCATTGGGAAGAGGAAGCCACTTAAACATCAGATGCAAAATTATGGGCCATGTCGTTTGTCTACAAACAAGACCACTCCTTCAAGGCAATTACGTAGCTTGTCTACTCATCAATTTAAAGTGAAGAAAATGGGTCACGTCATTCACCATTCGTGCCTCTTGATGATCAATTTGTAGACACTGTGTCAACTGCTGGAGTAACCCCTTGAGTCGGCACCTTCCTTCGCCACTTGGACTATTTTATCTATTTTTGCACTGGGTTCTTTTGCCCCTCCTTAGCTTTGTCTTTCTTCTGGACTTAAGCCTTTGAATTCCTTTGGGTTCACTCTTAAGTCTACAAAGATCAACAGCTACTTCATTTCCACAAATTTGATGTCCTCAGGTCTATCTTCCTCCTTAGCAATTAATTCATGTCTTTCCTGCTTGCTTTGGCTCCTTTCCATTGATTTCAATAAGTGACACATGGAATGTTCTACTTTGAAATAGGTGAGGACACATGGCAGCATCCGCTTAACTTATAGAAGCTTTAGGCACCTTTTGAGAATACTGCAAAAGATCACATGTCGCGGCTTCCAATGAGCTTTAGAAACAATAAAGAAACATTCAAGACTCATTCAGATTCACATAGATGATGACACTTGGCAGCTTCTGCTCTCTTTAGGAATACATTTGGGGCCCACCACATTCTTTACAAAACAAAAGGGAGAGACCATGGATGTTGACACTTGTTGGATTCCACCAAGCTTTGTAAGGGACACGTGGCACGTTCCACTACTCTTAGAAAAATATGTCAAAACCTTTTGCATTTACCACTTGGTGCCCTCCGTGAAACTCTAAGGGAAGCTTGTTTAAAGGAGCTTTGGGACTTAGATGTAGACATCTATCATGCTCCACTGGGTTTTGTAAGGGACACATGGCATGTTCTACTACTTTTAGAGGCAAATTATCATGTGTCCCGACAAATGACACTTGGTAGCTTCCGCTCTTGGGATTTTTCTAGTGTAAATTGATGTTCACGGGCCTGTCACTATTTGAAAACCAATGGCTAGTCCATTTCCCTAAAATTGATAGCCTCGAAGACATCACTATCCTTAGCAAATCCTTCAGTTCTTTTCCTTTGAGATTTTCTCCTATGGCCTTTTCTCTAAATTTCTTTGGATTTTTTGTTCAAAAGAATTCCTTCGGATAAAAGTCTGAAAGAAATCATTCTTGCCTTGTCCTTCCATCTCGCGGGATTTTTCTCCAAAGAATTTCTTTGGACAAAATGTCCAAAGGAATTCCTTTGGACATTTTGTCTGAAAAAATTCTCGTTCTTTGCCTTGTCAAATTTCCGAAGGGACTTTACCTTTTTGACCTTGTTCACCTTTTAGTCCCTTTTCAAGCATTCCCTGCCCTCCGCAAGGGCACTTGGGTCAGGAACTGCCATCCGCATGGGCATTTGTCCTTTGAGAGACTCTCTTGAACCTACTTATTGAACCATCCCTTTGAAACAACCCATTGAACCAAACATCAAACAAAGGCATTGAACTGACTGTTGCACCAAGCCGTTGAACTTAAGAATTGAACCAAAGTTTTGAGCCAAAGCATTGAACCAGTTCAATGGTTCAATGGTTTAAAGATACTGACTCTTGGAAATATCATGTCATTGAATCTCGACATTGAACCACTTTTCCAACCTTAAGGAAAAGTGTCTTGAACCATTTTAGCTCTCTTTCCTTATGAATTTCTTCAGATAAGAGTCTGAAGAAGCTTGTAAAACCTTACACTCTTTGAACTGGTTATTCATCTATCGAAAGACTCACCTGTAGAATCCATATAAATTTATACAGAGCCTATAGAAATGCCTACAAGACTTGTGCAAAACCAAAAATGTACTGGCTCAAAACAACAGGGAGAAAAGGGGACCGATTTTGGCCTGCAAGACCAAAATGGTCAACAAATTGGTGACTCCTAGGGAAAGCATGTCTGATATGCTTAGAGACTAGTTGCCTTAAAATCCATTGGGCACAGAGTCAGAATGCAACTTAAAAAGGTTAGCAACAGCCCCGATAGATCCAAGAACAAACATGAAAGCTCTTACCCCAAACACAAAGGAAAACACACACAAGGCTAAAAGCACTACTTGTGCAAATTGCACTTAGGGAAAATAGGGAAAGAAAACTGAAATCAAACTACTATATACAACTAACTAGGTATGTTTTCCTCCCTCCTAGATCAAAGGGAAAATTTCTTAAGTCTCCTTCCTGGCTAGGAAACTTACAGTGCTAGACAAGTGGCTGAATGGAATGGAGACTTGGTGACCTGCTCCTCTTGCCTGCCACCTCAATTGGCTTGCATCTGAGTGGATCAGAGTCAAACATTCTTCCAACATATATGTACTCTTCTTGTCCTTGGAAGCTTTTTGAATGATAGTCCTTCATGCTGGTGCATTTCACCAAGAAATCAATGGTTGCTGGCTCATCACCATAAGCCCTTTGATGTGCATAGTCCCTTTGCAATGCATTATGGTTTGACCCATTCCCTTCTGTTTCATTGAAGATCCTATCAAACTCATCCTCTACTCTCTCAAGGATTTATTAAAGAAGGGTGACTGTTGTGATGTTTGAAATGGAATCACAAACTGATTGCTCATCCCACAGAACATCACCTCTTTGTTCAAAACTCTCTTCTTCAAGGTTTTCCTCAAGAGAGACCAGCCTCTCCTTTTCTTTCTCAAGGATCAAAGTCTCTAGTTGTTCAAATACATCCATCTGATCCTCCTCCAACTTAGGCTCCTCAACATAGTCATTCTCCTCATCGAAGCAACAAGGAAGTTCATCAAATAAAGGAGGAGAGAGCTCACCATGCTTACATTCCTCCTCGTATTGCTAGAACATCTGCATGTATGCATGACCTGCATCTTCTCCATTACTGATGATGTCTTCTAAAGAAGCCTCCATGATGATTTCATCTTCATTGTCACTCATGATAGCCTCTTGGGAAGTTGCAAATTGGATCTTCTGTTGCTCACTCACCTCCTAAAAAATAGGTTCCTCTTTGAGAATGGATGAATTGGAAAAACCATGTGGAAGAGGTGGCAGTCCTTGAGCTAGAATCAAATGATTCTCATCTTTCCATTTGGCTAGCACTTCATCTATATCAGGTGTGGCTTAATATCTCTCTTGGGGGTGTGTATATGGGGTGTGTTCAGACATGGAATCTGCTCTTTGGTCTGAACCATCCATCACACATTGGCTAAGGAATCTCACTCTGGATTCCAACTCTATAATTCTTTTGGATATGTCTTCTTGGAAGAGCCTTTCTTGGAGGTCACCAGCATCATCATGATGAGTAAGAGCATCTTCATCTTCTTTGAGGTTTTGCGTAAAACCTTTCTCCTCCTCCTTCTTGCCCTAAGATTCCACTGTTTGCTTCCAACTCATGACCTTGGGATTGGAATTTTACTCCTATGAATAGGCAGAAACTTTATCCTCTTTATGGTCCTGAACTGGTTCATGATGTTCCTTCTTCTATCTTGGGATCTGGAGATCATACTGAGAGACTTGAGGAAGTTAGGGAAGGTTAGGGAGGGTCTGTTGATGTATAGGAAGAGCTGCGTCAAGAGAGATGTGCTAGTTCATGTTGTTCCCTCCAAAGGAAGATTCACAATCTAAGGAATTGATAAGGTTCATCTCCATGGGAGGTTGCTCTAGTTCCCTTTGATGTTTGAAGGCTAGGCACATGGGGTTAAGAGCAATATTGATTGATTCATTAGATGAGCTAGAATGAGCAAGTGTTATTTGATAGAAAGGATTTGGTGCACAAGAGGGGGATTTCTTTAAAATAGGAGGGGGCACACAAGGTTGACTACCTTGAATGAATGGACTCTTCCATTTTGCTACCTCCTCCTCCATGGATTGCAAGGCCTAAGCTTGCCTGAACAAACACTCCTCTTTGTACATCATCTCTTATTGACATCTATGTTGCTCATCTGATCTGTCTATCTCCATCACTTACGTCTCAAACTCTAGTGCTACTTCCCTTATTGTTGAAGGGCAACTATGAGAGTTGCTTGAGGTGATTCCATGAAAATTTTGAGCTTGATTAAAACCATATGAAGGAAACCAGGGCCCATGATGCTAGACGATGGAATTATACATACAAAAATGTGATTTCTTGATGGCACTAGAACTACTTAACTAGTTGATTCAACTCAGAGTCACCATTGGTGTTGATGCAAAATCCTCTAAAGGCTGGTTGGTTGAAGAACACACCAAAAAAAATTCAACTCTTTGGACCAAACTTGTCCTAGTTGGTCCCATCAGGCATGCCAAAAACTATTGATGCAGTGGATTGCACCCTAGATAGGAGGCTGAGCTCTTGCCTTCCATGCATCAAAATGGAAACTCCCCTCTTGCCTATGGGCCTAGAAAAATTTAGGGGGAGAGTCTCTATATAAGGGCTAGCTCCCTTCTATGTATCTTTTAGGTCCTAAATTCACTACTGCTAAAAAATAAATGAAAAAAGGAGGGGGATGAAAAGGGAGAAGGATGCTGAAAATAGAACCTAAACCTAAACTAAAAGGTGATACACCAAAAAAGTCAATCCACTTAGCCTGAACATACACTTTTCACCAAGAAGAAGCTCCCCAGAAGAAGAAATTTCATAATGCACTAGACATGCTGGAATCGTTCTGTGAAAAGCATAAAATAAAATGACATAACACAAAAAGAAAACAAAGACATATGTGTAAGTTCAAGTTCAAATGGAGGTAAAAATTGCTAAGTCTCGATTCAAGGTAAAATTTGGCAGAGTTTTGCCTTACAAACCCAGAGATTTTTGGGTAGAGCTTTGCCTTACGGGCTAAGAGATCCCTTGTCAAATGAGAAGTTTACAATATATATAGGAAGAAAAGAGGCCTTTTGGCACCCTTTTTACAAGTGACCCATGTGCATTTCAATCATTGGGAAGAGGAAGCTGCTTAAACATCATATGTGAAATTATGGGCCATGTTGTTTGTCTAAAAAACAAGACCGCTCCTTCAAGGCAATTACGTGGCTTGTCTGCTCATCAATGCAAAGTGAAGAAAATGGGTCACGTCATTCACCATTTTCACCTCTTGATGATCAATTTGTAGACACTATGTCAACCGCTGGAGTAACTCCTTGAGTCGACACCTTCCTTTGCCACTTGGACTATTTTGTCTATTTTTTCACTTGGTTCTTTTGCCCCTCCCTAGCTTTATCTTTCTTCTGGCCTTAAGCCTTTGAATTCCTTTAGGTTTATGCTTAAGCTTGTGAAGATCAACAACTACTTCATTTCTACAAATTTGATGTCCTCGAGTCCATCCTCTTCCTTAGCAATTCATTCATGTCTTTCCCTCTTGTTTTGGCTACTTTCCACTAATTTCAATAAGTGACACATGGTGTGTTCCACTGTGAAATAGGTGAGGACATGTGGCAGCATCCGCTTAACTTATATAAACTTAGGCACCTTTTGAGAATACTACAAAAGATGACACGTGGTGGTTTCTACTGAGCTTTAGAAACAATACAGAAATATTTAGGACTCATTCAGATTCACATGGAAAATGACACTTGGCAGCTTCCACTCTCTTTAGCAATACGTCTAGGGCCCACCATAGTCTTTACAGAACAAAAGGGAGAGACCGCAGATGTTGACACTTGTCAGCTTCTGCCAAGCTTTGCAAGGGACATGTGGCACATTTCGCTACTCTTAGAAAAATATGTCAAAACCTTCTGCATTTGCCACTTGGCACCCTCTGTGGAACTCTGAGGGAAGCTTGTTTAAAGGAGCTTTGGGACTTAGATGTAGACACTTGTCACACTCTACTAGGTTTTGTAAGGGACATGTGGCACATTCCACTACTTTTAGAGGAAAATTATCATGTGTCCAGGTAGATGACACTTCGAAACTTCTGCTCTTAGGCTTTTTTTGGTGTAAAATTGACATTCGCAGGCCCGTCACTATTTGAAAACCAATGGCTAATCCATTTCCCTAAAATTGATAGCCTCAGAGACGTCACTGTCCTTGGCAAATCCTTCGATTCTTTTCCTTCAGGTTTTTCTCCCACAGCCTTTTCTCCAAATTTCTTTAGACTTTTTGTCCAAAGGAATTCCTTCAGACAAAAGTCCAAAAGAAATCATTCTTGCCTTGTCCTTCCATCTCACAGGATTTTTCTCCGAAAAATTTCTTTGGACAAAATGTCCAAAGGAATTCCTTCGAACATTTTATCTAAAGAAATTCTTGTTCTTTGCCTTGTCAAATTTTTGAAGGGACTTTACCTTTTTGACCTTGTTCACCTTTTAGTCCATTTTCAAGCATTCCCTGCCGTCCACAAGGGCACTTGGGTTAGGAACTTCCCTTTGCAAGGGCATTTGTCCTTCAGATGACTCTCTTGAACCTTCTTATTAAACTGTCCCTTTGAAACAACCTGTTGAACCAAACATTGAACAAAGGCATTGAACTGACTATTGCACCAAGCCATTGAACTTAAGCATTGAACCAAAGTTTTGAACCAAAGCATTGAACCGAAGCATTGAACCAAAACATTGAACCAGTTTAATGGTTCAATAGTTCAAAGATGCTGACTCTTGGAAAGATCATGTCGTTGAATCTCGATGTTGAACCACTTTTCCAACCTTAAGGAAAAGTGTCTTGAACCATTTTAGCTCTCTTTCCTTATGAATTTATTTAGACAAGAGTCTGAAGAAGATTATAAAACCTTGCACTCTTTGAACTGGTTCTTCATCTGCCCAAAGACTCGCCTGCAGAGTCCATAGAAACACCTGCAGAGCTCGTAGAAATGCCTGCAAGACTTGTGCAAAACCAAAAATGTACTGGCTCAGAATAGCAGGGAGAAAAGGGGACCGATTTTGGCCTACAAGATCAAAATGGTCAACAATACTATCTCTTCAAAATATAAACATATATCAATGTATCAATGTATAATAATCATACTATCAAATGTCAATAAGTAGGTAACCATGATATAACTACTCAAAGTAGCGTGATAAGTAGCCATACACAACATAGATAGAGAGAACTACTAAAATGACTAATTAATGTCTGGAACAGTAATAAAAAATACAATAATATCACTTCAAGCCTCCCATATGGCCTAGTACATGTCTAATGAGTATCTAAAAATTAGTATGAATATATAATGGAAAGTGCTATCAAAATGGGTCCTCACACTAAAAATAAGATGATTGTGAATATATTGATAAAAATAATTACTTAACATGTTGAAGATTAGCACAATAAGATTATATATGATTTATGGGAATATTTTATGAAGGTTAGGCTAGCTATGGAGGAAACTTCCTTTTCCCTTATCTATGGTGTAGAGATAGATATCCCTTTAAAACTTGATATTTCTTCTCATTATGTGTCCCTCAAAGGTATTATCAATGACAATGAATATAGATAAAAATGAGTACATCAATGTGAAATGCTAGATGAGACATAAATACATTATATTGAGTACTTTAAAATTTATCAAAATCACCTTAAGCAATCTTATAACAAGAATATTTTAATCACCTAAAAGTGGTAATTGGATGCTAAGAGTGTTGCTTGAGTTAACCTATCCTTAGGCATTAGACTTACTTTTCTAGTCATTTAATAGACCATGGTCACCTAAAACAAGTTAAAACATAGTCTTAAAACTATCCATATGTAATGATAAATGTAACATATCTACAAATCAATCCTAGCTTAAAGAAGATAGATCCTACTTACACTTTTAATTGGGGATACATGAGATAATTAGGGTCATGACCAATATGGATACACTAGACATAGCCAATGGATATCTTACCAAAACAATATCACTAGGGAGGGTTATAAAGCCTCCAGTCAATCAAAACTATATAATAACCCTAATTAGGTCATATGTTTTCATATTCACTATAATAATAACAAGTAAAGCAAAATCTAATCTAGTCCTCACCAAAGCTTATGGCATAAAGTGGGGGTTAGTAAACATACATAAGAGAATCATATTTAATCTATGCATAGTTAAGACCCTAATTCATAGAGAGAGAATATTATTTAAAATCCATTAATTATGCTACTTCTATCTACTAAAGAGAGGAGCAAAGTTTAGATACTTACCTAGAAGATGAACCTGTCGAGTCTCAATCTCTCCCTTAGCCAGAGGTGCTTCACAAGAGGTTGTTTTTATTTGTAAGGACACTAAGAAAGGCCAAAACATCTAAGACTTATCCACAAGACTATATTATTCTCTAATTATAAAACCTAAACTAAGACTCCTCAAGTAGAATGGTGGAAGAGCATATTGTAAAAAAATGAAAATGAATAATAACTCTTGCCTACTCTCTAAGAATGGCAAAATGGATGTGTTTATATAGGTGAGGCTAACCCTAAACCCTTCCAAAAGTTTTGGCTGATAAGGTAGACTTGATCGACCTAATATTATAATTGACAAAAACTAACTAGGTCATGGACTAGGTCAGCCAAGATTTGGCATATACCCTAATAAGTTTTATAAATAATAATACAAGGTTGATGTGGCTGACATAATCATGTAAACTGTCAAAAAGAGGTTTAGGTTAGAGAAATGGATAATTAAGGTGGTAAGTGATTAAAAGAGTGTGTAAAATGAGAGGTAAATCTTAGGGGAATGTTTTTAGGATCTAGTTGGATTAATAACAAGTGGTAATAAGGGACAACAATCCTGTTAAACACCAATGGTCTACCTACCCCTTTCCTGGTGTACCCCTTAAGGCATGCACTTAGAGAGATTGAGTCTTGATGGGTTCTTGCAAGATAAAAATCATCATTAATTTATAAATTTTGAAAATATTATGTGTATACATATTCCCCACTCTAATCTCATCATGTGTCCAAGAAAGAACATAATAACACACAATGTTGAAGCTAAAAAAATTGTAGTATTTTAAAGCAAAAATAACTAAAATTAAATGATGGAAATGGAAAAAAATGAAAAGTAAATATAATATGTACCTTAAGTTACCTTTATTTATAGATGGTTGTATATTGTGTTTATAGTTTTAATTGTGGAGGGCACAAAGACTTCTTTCAACAAACCCAATAATATAAAACTAAAGAGAAAAAATAAATAAACGCAAGAAATCCAAAATAATGGGTGATATGTGGATGGGATGTACTTATAAATTTGGAAATATGGGGTGACAAGTGATATTTTATACCAAATGACCAAGTCAAAATTTAGAGTAAACCAAGTAACTAAAAATCTAAGGCTACTAAAGATTAAAAAAAAAAACATGTAAACTTTAAGTAAGAAAGACAAACTCATCAAGTCAAGCCAAGGATACATGTCAAAAAGGATGGTAATCAAACATCATTTTAAAATTAGTAACAATCCTTACTTAAACAAATATGGGAAATAAAAATGGTAAAAAAACATTTATGAGTGAGAAGTAACAATCCTTAATCATCGATGGAAAAAGGTGCATAAAATGGAAAACAACATTGGTGAGTGAGAAGTAACAAGCCAACCTCATACAACAATGGAAAAAGTACATGAAAGTAGAAATGAACTCAATTTTCCACAAAAAGGGTGGTATAATAATGATAAATGGTAGAAATAGATTAAGTTAGATCTAGAAATGTAGAGCCATTGTGTAAAGAAAATAATCCATAGTTACTCAAACATGTTATTTTGATCTAAAGATGGATAAAACTAATATAAAGTAATGCTAGTGTGTTTTTAAGATGTGACTAAGATGGAAGTATATAATAAGGTAAAAATATATTTAGAATCACATTTTGCATATTGAGGGGTGAGGGGCGGGGTGCGGAGGGGAGAAATGAAATGGTTGGAGGGGAGAATGAAGGAAAAAACAAGGTAGAGTAACTCTTTATCAAAGTCAAGACACTCAAATTAGGTTTATCAAAATAAGAGGACTTTTGACATTAAAGACTCTAAATAACTTTACTTAGCCACACAATTATTAGGTCAACAAATTAAGTATGTAGATCATCCCATGAAGGCTATATGCATGAAGATTAAAATGAACCTATCTTCCCATAATGTGTTCCCCATTCTTTAGGACCCCTTACAAATTTTTGATCTACTGAAAAAATTGGGTACTTATATGAGAAAGTAGGCATCACCATAGATTTTATTGAATTATTCTATTCTAATCTACTAGCCTACCACACCCCAATCGAGCTTAGCTCTATTATGAAGCCAACTATGGAGTTTGAGCTTTGATTAGTGATATGAGATGTGCTTGTAATCATGTCTTTTAATGTGATTTTAACTTTTGATATTTATATGTTGCCTTTTGTATATAATTTCCATTTGTTTCAAATGATTTGAATTTTAATTTTCTTGATGGATTTTTCTATTCCTCCTCCATACAGATTTGAAAAACTAAACATTGGTGTTAAAGATGACTTTTATTTAAATACTTGGGACTTGGTTTCTAAGAGAGAGAACTTACAGAGCATGGTGTCTAAGAGTCTCATAAAGTTAAGTGAAATAAAAGTGCTATATTGACTTTGACCTTGTTTTATCTAATGTGGAGTGAAAGGAAATGAATTTAAGAGG
This sequence comes from Torreya grandis, assembly GCA_037957365.1. Taxonomy (NCBI): domain Eukaryota; kingdom Viridiplantae; phylum Streptophyta; class Pinopsida; order Cupressales; family Taxaceae; genus Torreya; species Torreya grandis. The sequence continues at coordinate 8,073,084 of JARHVA010000040.1, forward strand.
AATGAAACATGAAATAATTTGAATTAATTCAAATTGCAAAAAATGTGACAAAGGGTGAAAAAGGGATACAATGATAGTGAAATGTAATTCCTTATCATAAGAATGAGGTAAATTTAGGAAAACATGATAACATAGGTTTTTATATAAATTTTATCTACAAAAGAAGCAAAAACTAAAGCTGAGAACAAGGATCTAGAAACTTGTAACCATTAAAAAACATAGGCTAGACAAGGAGTGAAGAGATGGTGATTTTATGAGGAAGGTCAGGTCCTATCCATGGTCTTACACTGAAAATTATAAAATAAAAACCCAAGGGGGCATGTAAGGCATGTGAAAAATAAATGAGATAATAAAAATATGGTATTTGTGAGGAAGGCTAAGTCCTATCCATGGTATTACACTACAATTCATAAAATTGAAACCCAAAGGGGTGTGAAAAGCATGTGAAAAATAAATGAGATAAGAAAATATGGTATTTATGAGGAATTCCAAGTTTTATCCATGATATTACACTACAACTCACAAAGGTAAACCCAAGGGGTGACAAATAATGTGTATAAAGTGAGAAAATAAAGAGAAGGAAATCATGAGGAAGACTAGGTCCTATCCATGGTTTTATAATGAAATTCATGATAAAAAAGGAAACCAAAAGACTAAAATAAAGGACTAAGGTTTTTGAAAAGAAATAACTACTACAGAGGGTGAGACCCATGTAATTATCTTGAAAAAGTGTTAGATAGATATCATATAGAAAGCATGAAAAATAAGGGAAGGATTTAGGCAAAATACTTCTTGAGGAATTATGCATTAGTAGGCTCTTTGAAAATATGACCTTCATTGGTTTGAAGGAAATAGGTACTTGGACAAAGAATATCTTTGAATAAGTAAGGAATCCACCATTTTTGGGTGTAATTACGTTCTTTTTCATGAGTTTAGTCTAATTTAAGGACAAAATCACCATTATTAAATGTGAAAATTTTACCTCATTTGTTATGTTGTTTGGAAATACGAGCCTTGTATTAGTGATTGTGTTGTAAAGAATAAAGATGATGTTCATCAAGGATATCGAGAGAATGAAGGTGAGATTCACATAATTATTCATCAGGTATGATACCATAAAGAGATATACAGAGAGAAGGAAGCTAAACTTCTAATGGAAGGACTGATTCAAAACCATAGATTAGAGAGAATTGTGTTGATCCAATGGTAATATGTATGCTTGTGTGATAGGCCCAAAGAGCAGGATAGAGATGAAGGTACCATTCCTTGTGGGTTTCATGAATTATATTTTGGAGAATTTTATCAAGATTTTGTTGGTGGCCTCATCTTAGCCATTACATTGTGGATGATAGGGTGTGGAGAATTTTTTATTGATTTTAAATGTAACATAGAGCTATTTGACATCTTTATTTTTGAAATTACCACCAATATTGAAAATGATAATATGAGGGAAACTGAAGTAGAAAATGATTTGATTAAGGATGAATTTGGAGATGGTGGTACCAGTGACATTAACAAGGGGAATAGCCTCAACCCAATTGTTAAAATATTATGTGGTTGTGCTTATAAAGATATGCCCATCTTGAGATCGAGGTAATTTGCCTATGATATCTAATACCCATATGGAGAATTTCCAAGGAGATTTTATGGTTTGAAGCTCAACTAGAGGTGAATGAATTAAATCATCATGAAGATGGCAAGGAGTACACTTTTTATAAAATTTGATGGCATATTTTTAAAGGGTGGGCTAAAAGTATCCCATACATAAGAATTTATGGCTTATATCATGTCACTATAATGGCACCACAAATGCCCCCATGTACTTGTTTAAGAAGAGGAGGAACCTCATATTTCATAACATAGCATATCAAGGTACCTTCAATATTGCAATAATATAGGATGTTATATAGAAATACATAATTAAAAGCTTGTTTATGAATGCGAGTCTTTTCATGGGAAATTAGGTTGGGAGGATGAATTTGGTGTTATAAAAATTGAATGATGTCTTTGTACCATGAGCTTTGTTGAATGGTGATGGCCTCAATGTGGCAGATAAGTGAATCATATGGTTGAGTAGAATACAAAGATTTTATTATTTGGATAAGAAAAATTGGATCAATAAGAACTTGGTGTGGATGAAAAAGAGATGTTGAAGAAGCAAGGGAATCAATAATAGAATTTTGATCTCAAGAGATAGGATCGATAGTGAAAAAAATGAAATATTTGATGAGAGTAGTTTCTATTTGATGATAAAAAATGAGATTCTCTATTTTGCATTGGTAATAACCATTAACTTGGAAGAAAATGAGCTAGTAATCACCCAAATCATGCAAGTGTTAGATATCTAAATCAAGGGAAGCTCTCATGCATAAGATTAAAGATTCATACCTGGCCATGTTTTTAGTGACATCAAATGTTAAGAAAAAAACTAAAGGGATGATTTTTTCAAGAAAGCTTGTAAGAATACAACCTACCCTAGCTCTTTGAAGGCATATAATACCATCAAAATAAAGGTTCCAAGTATCTTCATGTAAATCAATATTAATTTTAGGAATTTAATCTATAGCTATGTTTGGTTTAGTAGTATCAGGGAGGATAATGAATTTATTGAGATTACTTGCTTCAATATCAACAATGAAGTTATGGAAGTAATATTTAATGGATACATCTTGGTTGAGACCTTCAATATAGAGGATATTTTCATTAGGAAGACTATATTGAAGGTGGTTAGTAGTAGGTACAAAAGCTGCAATAAGTTAATCAGTGATGATTTATCCTTTGATAGCTTTTGAGTAATAATTCAGAGATCAAATTCCATGACAAGGACCATCCACTTGCCAATTCAATCTCCAAGAAGAAAGGCTTTGGATAAGAATTGATGAAGGGGATTGGGATAGATGATAACATAAGTGGTTTGATAAAGCATATAATGTCAAATTTTTTTAGCTGTAAAATATATGGAAAGGAAATCATGTTCAAATTTTGTGTAATTTTTTTCATAATCAATGAGGCCTCAACTGATATAGTAAATGGCATATTCTCTTATAGTATCATCTTGTTGGGAAAGCATTGCCCCATCTGATATGGGTGTAAAACACATATATAGGATCAAAGGTTGATCATTTGAAGGGGAATTAAGAGTATGTGGTTGAATTAATGATTTTTTCATATTTTCAAATGTTTTTTGATAGGGATCTATCTATTTTAGAGCATTACCTTTTTTAAGAAGAGAATTGATGGAGTGGATACAATAAGCCGTTTTAGGGATGAATCATCTGATTTCCCTAAGTTTATTAAGATAAGTGAAAATGTTTAGAATGTATCAAAGGATGGGCATGTTGATGATAGCCTTAATCTTGGTAGGGTCAACATCGATGCCATAAAGAGAAACTAAAAACCCTAACAATTTTCTAGATGTGATACCAAATACACATTTTTAAGGATTTAGTCTAACTTTGTATTTAAGAAGGCAGTCAAAGATGATGGAAAGATCAGAATATGAGTCTTAAAACATTTAGACTTAGCAATAAGGCCATCCACATAGGTTTCTACAATTTTATGAATAAACTCGTGAATATATGAGTCATTACCCATTGATAGGTAGCTCTAGTATTTTTGAGTTCAAAGTAAATTTTAACATAGCAATAGGTGCCCCATTCTATGGTGAAAGTTATATTGTGTTGGTATTCAGGGGTAATGTGAATTTAGTCATATCTCAAGAAACCATCCATAAGAGACAACATTTCATAAGTATCTATGGAATCAACAACGGCATCTATTAAAGGTAGAGGGAAATTGTCCTTGGGATAAGAAAGATTAATATTATGAAAATCAATGTAGATGCGAATGACCACGGTGAAGTTTTTCCAAATAGGGTATGTTAGAAACCCATTCAGAATAGTCCATTAGTTTGATAAACTTAGCATCAAGAAGTTTGATAATTTCTTTCTGACATAAGGTGGAAACCTCAGGTGGAAATTTACATTGCTTTTGGAGCATAAGTTTGGCATCAGGATAAGTGATGATATTTTGTCCCACAATACTAAGGTCAATACCAAACATGTACTCATAGGAATAGGTAGAAATATCATGATATTTATCAAGAAATAAGCTAAAGTTATCATGTTCAGTGGGTGAAAGTTCATGATAAATTGTAATAGGTCGAGGGCATGATGGAGTACCATATTAAATGTGATTAGTTTATTTGATAATAATAACATTGTCATATTGGAGATGGTATGGTGCATTAGGTAAAGAAGAAATTAGATTATCTTTAGGGTCAATGCTAGTGATTAATTTGTTGAAACAAGGGGTTGTGTTTTTTAAATTCTTGAGTTTGTGATGTTGTCGAGGAAGTTGAGGTTCTCAGGCATGAAGTAATTCATGGATAGCTTCATCACTAGGCAAAGTGGGAAGAGGGACATAATACTCAACATATACTTTGAGATCAATAATTTTATTACCATGGTGATCATATTTATAATGTATCTAATAGACATCTGTGGCCTTGACATCTAATGTAATCTTGAGAGTAGGAGTAGATTGATCGGGTGAGATATCGTTAGTTTATTTGATGAGGGAAATATCAGATGTAATGATGGGATTTATAAGTGGTATAAAAGGTAAAATAATATCTAGAGGTTTATAAAAGAGTATTTGTTTAACCACCAAGCTTTATAAAGAAGTGGAGAATTAATAGGGGGTACATGACCTTTGAGAGTTAATTCAAAATCTATGAAATGGTGTGAACATCCTAGTTGAAAGCATGTATTTGAGATAAAGTTTTATAATGATGTTAAACATCTAAGTCTCAATATTGAGCTTGGGATATGATGTAGTATCATCATAGGTTGAATAAATGGTACATGCTTGAGTTTTAGGGAGAGCTTCAGAAGGTGAAATTCTGAGGTCACTGAACTTATGTGGAGACATGATTAGAGGATCTTGGAATAATTTAGACACTCTAAAATCATTGCATGTGAAGTCATCTTATGGTTAAGAAGGTTATTGACCATTACATGGAGGGGGAAAATTAATGATCTCATAAATGAGAGGAATAGTGCAATCATAAGGTAATAAATAAGGGGGAAACCACTCTGATATATAGGGATGTAGTTTAGTAGTGTTGCAAGTATGTTTCAAGTCATTAGGTTCATCATCATCTGAATAAAAAAGAATGACCTATAAGTCTAGATTGATGCTAATGAGTTAAGGCAAGGGATAACTATTGATGGTTATTTTAATGAATAGTGGTGAATCATCAACATAAAAAATATCTCATCATTAATCATGTTCTCTTCAATAAATTCAATAGATGGTTTGGAAAAAATACAAATGGATTCAATGGTATGCATGTTGGTAGGTTGAGGCTCAATAGAGGGTGGTTCTTCATCTATAGAAGATGGATCTTCAATTTCTTGTAATTGTTGCATAAATAAATTGTGATGATAAGGGAAAGTATGAACTAACTCCATAAGTGGGAATATTTCAAGGCATAGAGTTAAGTTCTTCTATAAAGTTTAATGGATTTAAAAGAAGAACCAATGTGAAGTTTAGAAGGTAAGGTATATTTTGAAGGAATGAAAGTTGTTGAGGGTTCAGAAGAAGGAAGTGGTTCCTCTTTGGCTTTCAAAGATAAATGAGTGGTTGTAGTATATTTGAGAAGTTTTTCCTCCAAAGATGGTTTTTTGAGTTTTATGATAGGATCTTCATGAGATGGCTTGTGATGATAGTTGACCTCAGAAACATTAACATGTTGAGGATTATTGTAATATTTTTCAAAGTTGACATCAATAACATAAACATACTTGGTATTTTATTGATGATTAGATGTGGAAAAAGATTTTTGGTTATTAGAAGAAGAATATTTGGGAGCTTGTCATTTTTGAAAAGCAGTGTTGTATTCTTGACGACAGAGTTGAATCATGGCTTTATGATTGAAAGAATCACCAAACATGTAGGAGATAAAAAAATTTAGTAATCCCTCAATAAGTTTCATGGGAATGACCAATTTTGGAATAGAACCAACAAATTGTATTAGGGTCATATCATTTAGGAGGATTATTAGGATAAGTTAAGCGTTTAGAGGGTGGTAAGAATTATTTCATTTACTATATAGTTAGTGGTATGTGAGAAGATGGGGGAGTGTTAACTTTGGTAAATCTTGATTTGGTTTGAGGGGTATTTTTGGTGATGGAATTGGAAGAAGTTTTACAAGATACTTTAAGGAGTTTGGTATCAGGTTTGAATTGCTTTATGAGGAAGTCTTGACGTTTAGCTTGGTCAAGAGTTTCATTAAGCATTTGAGGAGGTGAAAGTTTGAACCTTATATTGAAGTGGAGTTAAAATAGTTATAAAGATTTTAAATAAATTATCATAAGTCATATTATGGTCGAATTTATGGGAAAAATATTTCCATTATTTGATAAAATCATGAATTGATTCAGTAGGAGATTGCTTAACATTGATGAAATGGCTAAGGCAATTTTTGGGAAGGTCATTATGTTGAAACTCTTTAACTAGAGGATTGACTAAATCCTCAAGTTGCCAAATATAATGTTGGGGAATTTGTTTATACCATTCTAATACATAACCAATGAAGTTTTTAACTATAATTTTAGTTTTGGTGAAAGTATTAGTTTGGATCCACTCCTTATAAATATTATTGAATGCTTTGAGAAAGGATACGAGGCCTTTAGTCCCATCATACTTGATAGTTGGAGATATATTACCAATATCAATGGACATAATGAAAGGAGATAAAGACTCATTTTGGATATTTTGAAGCATTTTTTTATTCATGATAGGTTGAGGAATAAAATTTCTTAAGGCATCTCTAAGAGGTGGAGGAATAAAATTGGTATTGGTAAGCAAAGAAAAATCTAATCTAGTGCTCACCAAATATTGTGGCACAAAGTGGGGGTTAGTAAAAATGTATAAGAGAACCCTATTAAAGATATGTATAGGTAAGACCTTAATGCATGGAGAAAGATAATATTATTCAAAATCTATTACTTATGCTAATTCTATCTACTAAAGAGAGGATCAAAGTTAGAAATACTTACCTGGAAGATGAACCCGTCGAGACTCAATATCTACCTTGGACAAAGGTGATTTACAATAGGATGTTGTGGTTTTTAAAGATCACTAAGAAAGGCCAAAACATCCAAGACTTCTCCACAAGACTAGATTCTTCTCCAAGTAGAAACCCTAAGCTAAGATTCCTCAAGTAGAAAGGTGGAAGAGAAGATTATAAAGAATCACAAATGAATAATAAATCTTTCCTACTCTCTAAGAATGGACAAATGGATGTGTTTATATAGGTGGATCTAACCCTAAACCCTTCTAAAAATTTTGGCCGACAAAGTCGACCTAGTTGACCTAATATCATAATTCACAAAAACTAACTATTTCATAGACCTAGCTGACCTAAACCTTAATAAGTTTTTTCAATAAGAATACAAGGTCAATGTGGTTGACATATTTAATTAAACTATCAAAAAGAGGTTTAGATTAGGGAAAGGGTTAATGAAGGTAATAAGATACTAGAGGAGTGTGCAAAATGGGAGGTAAATCTTAGGGGAATGTTTTTAGGAGATGATTGGATTAATAAAAATTGGAAATAAGGAACAAAAATCCTACAAAGCACAAATGGCCTACCCACCCATTTCTTGATGCACACCTTAAGGCATGCACTTAGAGAGATTGAGACTAGATGGGTTACTACAAGATAACAAGCATCAGTAATTGATAAAGTTTTAAAATATCATGTGTATACACTATCATCTTAGACCCTAATCCAAATTTATTATAAATATACCAATAGTAAATTAGCATCACATTTGGGACACTACAACCACATGGTGTTAGTGTCCCCAAATGGGCACTATTGTCTTTAGCCCCAAATCTTCCTAATAGATATTTTTCAAATGTGCTCGCCTCCTAAAGTTGTCCTAAGATCATTTTATTATCCACACAATAAACATAACCCTATAAATACAAGTATACTCCACCTCTATTTAGTAGATGGAAAATAGATGCAAAAGCTATTCAAACCAAAGACAAAGTTATGCAAAATCAGGGTATTTAATCCCTATTATACCCTAATTTATACCTACTACCATATATATCATCCCTAAGTATATTTTTAAATAATTTCAAATCTTAATCAATTTTAATAAATCCAAGGCCACTCTCATTCTAGTATTCACTTGCACATACATCAAACACTAGGTGAGAGAACTACATTAGACTTAATCCATCTTCAGAGTATTGGTATGTAGTAAACTCTCTACATAATGGGGTGTTGAGGATATGCATTCCATCATAATAACACATAAAAAATTATTGATAATTCCATACTTGCAAGGAGATTAAGGTTTACATATCATATCAAGTATTCTAGGTACAATATAGAGCTACAAGTTTTGGTCATGCAGGAATAGGACCTACAAACATAGGTGTAGGTGCTCCTAGAAAATAGGAACAATAATACAAAGAGGACATTAGTGAAAAATTAAGGACACTACACATGGATGGTGCTACTCTCTAAAATAGGTGCTACTATCCAGTAAGCAAATGAATACCAGAATCTTGTTGATGACATAGATTATTATCTAGATCTCAGCTTTTAGAACCTAGAACATCTACAACAATAAGTTTTTAGATAAGTCTATATTTATCCCTATATATTGTTATTATTATAAATTCAAATAAATTCAAATTTCATCACAAATAAGTACTTAATTATTACATTTTTTAAACTAATTTAAACATCTCAACCCTTTAACCAAACATAGGAATTACACATTTTAAAACCCAAAAAGGGTTAAATCATTTGGTGAACCCATCTTACTTTGAATATTAAATGAAAACCTAGCCTGCATTCATCCAAATTTTGTGAAATAAATTTAGGAATAAATACTTATGATTTTATTTAGACAACTTAGCTAATTAAAATCAATTTTACATTAGGGTTTTAATTTATTTTACATATAATTTAAATTGTTGCAAAAGAAACCTTAGATTCCAAAACCCTAACCCTGGGCATACTTAGGGTTTGTATCCTTTTTTTATATACTCATATTTAAATTAAAAAAACATAAAAATTTGCTAAAATATTTAAAATTTTCAATCTTTCATAGATTCTAATTCTTAAACACTTCAAAATATACAAAACTTGTTTTCTTACCTTTCAACCTACAATAGCAGATTTTTACAACATAATTGATGAAACCGATAAGTGTCACTTACAAGACTTTGTATCAAAACATAAGGATATAAAATATGATTTCATAAACATTCTTCAAGAATAAATACAAAATAATAACAATGTTCAATATTCAACCCCTCAAGTTAATGATGTTGTTTTACCTTCAATGGGGCCCACTCAACCAACTCAAATAACACAACCCAAACTTGTTATTTGACCTTGAGTGATAGCCATACAATTTTTGGATAGTTTTTATCCTCTAGATGTACAATCCCTTATGTATTATGTTCTTTATTACAATCTAAGGTGTTACATCTTGATTAGGGAGTAATCAAGCCATCACATGCCTTGGATTCCAACATTCTCTTGCATACAACTTTATCACATCACATAACGACAAATCCTTTGCCATCTAGTTTCATGGAATCCAAGATAAAATTATATGATGTAAAAAGTGACCAAAAGCATCACCTTAGAGCCTTTCATGTAACATTATTGGACTATGTGTCCAATGATTGGATCACAATCTCAAGGATTATGCCCTACAATGATTCTATGATTTTCCAAACCAATCTATTATGGCATTCAATACTTTAGCATATATGTTCCTATCACACTTCTCTATAAACATCATTGATAAGATATCACATGCATAAGTGACATAATGAATGCAAAAGTCAAATGAGCCCATAGCTGATTATGTCTTATGATACAAGATAATATTATCAAAATTGACTAGCCCCATGATAGACAAAGAACTTCAAGATATATTTAAATAAAGTCTATAACTAGAAATTTATGAAGCTATCTTATTCAAGAATTTTACCACATTTATTGATATGTGCTACACATTTAAGGAAAGAGAGGTTAAGCTCTTAGTAATGGGAAAATTGAATTCAACTATTAAGAATATAAACAAACCTCCATAAAAGGTAAGGGCCACATAAAACAAAAGTGATAAAAAGGCCATAGTAAATTAGCTTTAGAGCCTTCTCCTAGATTGGTTTGATCATCTCATTAGCGCTTAGTCTTCACTAATCTATCAGAGTCACCAAAACAAGTTCTATAATAACTATTGGAATGTAATGTCATATCTCTGCTCCCATTAAATAGGTTGATATGACACAACCTCTTCCAAATATTTATGATTAAAATTCATTATATGAGTATCACAGGGCACTAGGCCATATGACAAATAGATACATTAACTTAAAGAATAAGATATAAGATCTCATTGAGGCCAACATTATTGATCTGGATACACCAATAGAGACACATAAATATTAAACAGAGGAAAAGGTACAAAATATATTTTTAAATCCTTTCCAAAAATATACAACTACTAAGGCAGGGAAAACATTAGGTGTTCACTATATATACTAGGCTCATCCACTAGCAGCTTCCTATCACATAGTTACAGAGGAGACACATCCCTTACATAAAATCATTGGCATGTATCATACTGTAATTCTACCTAGACCACTTATCACATTTTTATAGTAGGAGGTTGTGGATGATGACACAAATTTACATGCACTCTTCATACAAACATATATATACCACCATCTTATTCATAGTGTTATGGTTGACAATGGGTCAAGCATAAGTATGTGCACCATGACACTTTAACAACACTTGGGATACATAGAGTGGGATATATTCCCTATAGATACAATCATTAATGGTTTCAATGGCCATGTTTAGAGTTTAATCAGATAAATTTTGCTTCTATTATAGGCTATACCAACACATATAGCCACTCAGTTCCTAGTAGTATCTAGTGCAGTTGTATTCAACATATTATTGGGTAGGATATGGTTACAATAGCTTCAATAAATCCCATCTAGAGTACAATAATTCATCAAATATATACATACTAACTAGGTGGTTAAGATTGAGGGTGCTTGATATGAGTATCCTCTTCCCCTCCCATAGGCAGTTCTAACATAGATTCTAGTCACACTGCCAACATCAACACCAGTTATAGTTCTAACATTTCTAAATATTACATGATTATTAGTTATAATAGAGAGTATAACTCCTATGAATTCATAATAGTGTTCAATAGAGTCCTTAGAGTAGGCTAGGTCTACATTTACAGTGTATAAACATACACATACTCTCCCTCAGAGACCATTACTAGATAGACCATTACATCAGAGATATGTCATGGATTTTAGAGGACCTTCCTCTACTCAGTTTATGATGAGATTAGTTATATTTGGGTCTTTGTGTTTTTATCATAGGGAACCTACATCACCTTAGCTTATACTTCTACTAGATGAGTCCTTAAGACCCATATAGTTCACAAGGCATCATAGTCAGTACCACAACATCATAGCATCACTACTCAGGTAGCTTTAGATTTAGATTATACAACACACTAGATCATGTGCTCATAGTTACCCTTTCACACTACATGCATGATCATAGTTCCCCTCTTAGACAAAGGTTAAGGTGATGGTGAGTCTCCCATGAGACTCATTGGTCAGTATGGTTCCTACTCTTGTACATAATTCCTTCTCTCTCACTCCTTGTACATAGTTTATTTTCATTTTCTTGTACATAACTTATACTCATAAAAACAAAAATAATATAATATGTCAAAATATAAAAAACATTTAAATATTTCAAAAACATAAATTTTTTATAGATTGTATGCATTGCTATGTTTACATTTCTACTACTTTCCTGATATTGCATATTTCTAGATATCCTAAAATAGTCAATTCTATCATACACATATTGATTCACTTATTCTTGTCGAGTGATTGCATATTATAGATAAGACTCTAATCCACTACACTAATTCAGACTAGCTATCATCTACCCATTAGGGTCATTTACACCAATCTAGGTTTATACATTAACATACCTAATCAATTGAGGGCATCTCCTACATAATGTATATAACTAGATTTTATATTTACATACTATACATTCTATTTTACACATTGATTTATCTTGATATTGATCATTACTCCTTATTACTCAATTTTTTTGTCGACTATCACTAGTTAGCTTCAATATATATACATCCTTGTATATACATAGATTTGTGTTGCATAGTTATACATACTTTCATTTTTAGTTCCTAGATTAGACTTGATTGTGTTCCTATGATTTTTACATCTTTGAGGGTATTTTAATATGCCATTATATCTTGTATTCTATTCCAATTATCTATTTGTATGCCTTAGACATGTGCCCATGTCCCTTGTGTGTGTTTTACTACTTATATATGCACACATTTAAAAATGTCCTTCTATGTGGCTCTATGCCATATTGCTTGTTGTTTACGTATGTTGACATTTAAACATGTACTTGTATGTCTTCATTATTATATTTAGTGACATGTGCCCATCTCCTTTATATTATGGCCCCTTAGCCTACCCTTTTTTTGCCTCATGTGCTTGTATGTTTGCTTCCTTGTATGATTTTGCACCATGACACTTGTATTTGCTTGTTACACACACACACACACACACACACACACACACACACACACACACACACACACACACACACACATGTATTCATTATTAGATTTAGTGACATGTGCCCATCTCCTTTATATTATGGCCACTTAGCCTACCCTTTTTGTGCCTCATGTGCTTGTATGTTTTCTTCCTTGTATGATTCTACACCATGACTCTTGTATTTTCGTGTTACACACACACACACACACACACACACACAATTATTTGATGCTATGAGAGATATCATACATCTACCCTTCCTACTTTTGAGCCTTGATGGACATCATGCCCCATCCCCCCTAGGTAGTTACTTATATTTTTTTGTTTTTAGACAATTATTACATCTATCTTGACACCCTTATGCAATGCTAGGCTAAAACATTCATCTTACATTTCATACTTATGCTCAGATATATTTACATTCTAATGTTATGTTTTACATTATATTATAATATCATTCACATGCTTAGTTAACACATTTTATAGATTTATTACATAGGTTTCACAACTACCCTCAAATTTGGGGGGCATTCATAGGGGTTTGTCACAGAGATTAGGCTCCTACTTTACTATTCATAGATACATTTCAACACATAGGATCAGTTTTGAACATCAAATTTAGGGAAGATATAGAATAGAACAGAGATTTAGAATTCAATTTAGATCACACAAAAATTAGACCAAGTAGTCATTAGTGCCTAGATTGTGACACTAGTGCCATAGGGAGCTACTGTCCACTACATGGCACTACTATATAAAATCCCCAGCTTCAAGACAATCTAGACCAATACACCAAGTATAATATATATTTGCACATATACAATCATAAGTTTGGCAATTATGTTCATATTTAGCTTAGATACATTCATTTTATCTCATATTTATACCAATTATACCAATTGCTTAGATTTGGGGACATCATGCATGACATGATCACTCATACATTTAGATTAGTTACCTAGGTTTAGTTATTACATACTTTATTCAAATTCAATATACTTAGATACCATATTAGGGGCATGTGCATGACACAGTTTCAATATACTCAGATTCAGATAGGTTGATCAGATGAAGTGGAAAATTCCATGGCATTCTTTATGTTTTATATACTTGATATCATATTCTAGGTTATCACCAGATTCATGCCTTACTCCATCTACAGTGGCTAGCATTTTTAATCAACCTAAAGCTACCTAATATACTCAAGTGGCCATGGAGCTAAATATATAGTTAAATTTACTTAGTTAGATACTTTCAACACTTTGCATAGTATAGTTATAGATGCATCTATTTCACACAAGGGGAAATGATCGAGTCATGACCTAATTGAGTTCTTGAGCCACCTACATGAGAGTATTAGACACATGTATAGTTTTATCCAAACTATTCATAGAGATCAATATCTACTAAGTAGGGGTGGGAAATGATGGAGTCAAAATCAGATTGAGTTCTTAAGCCACCCATATGAGGATTGAGCAAGCCATAAACTTAGTTCAAGCTATTCAATGATGTGATCACAATGCACATTCTTACACAGAGGTTGTCACCAAGTTCATGTAATGGTTCACATACCTAATTAGTTGTATTCATTCTTTTACTCTCTCTTTACTCAACTTTACTCAATTATTTCATTTTAGCATAGTTTTTTTTTTTTTTTGATCATCTCTTAAGTAAGGACTAATTTTTGCATGTTTCATTGTAGGACATTACTTTGGATAATGTTCCACATATGTAGACCTAAAATCTCATATTCAAATTTAGCTACATGGGGTTCACTTCCAAGGTAAGTCTAGGTTTTTTTCCTTTGTACCAGTCATTTTGATTTGTTTTATTACTAACATAAAGGGGTGGGGGGGGAATGTAATCACCAAAAAGTGGTAATTGGATGCTAAGAGTATCGCTAGAGTTAGCCCACCCCTAGGCTAGCCATGGACCTATAATTGAGAATTATACTTACTTTTCCAATCATTAAATAGACCAAAGTCACATATAGCTAGTCAAATCACACTCCTAGAACTATCATCTCAGACCCCAATCCAAATTGCTTAGCAGTCTACCAATAGGACATTAGTGTCAAATTTGGGACACTACAACTATATGGTGCTAGTATCTCCAATTGAGCACTATTGTCCTTAATCCCAGCTCTTCCCAATGGGTAATTTTTCAAAGTTTTCCCCTTCTAAGGTCATCCTAAGCTCATTTTCTTATATTCACAAGTAATATAACTCTATAAATACAAGTATAATCCACCTCTATTTAGTAGAAGGAAAATAGACTCAAAAGCTATTAAAACCAAAGATAAAGTTATGTAAAATCAAGCTATTTGATCCATATTATTCATTACCTTTTGCATATTACCATCTACAATATCCCTAAGTCTATATTTCAAGAATATTAAAGTTCAATCACATTCAAGGCATCCAAGGCCACTCTCATTCTAGTAATCACTTTCACATATATCAAGCACTAGGTGAAAGAACTACATTGGACTTGATCCCTCTTCATAGTATTGGTATGTAAGCAACTATCTACACAACAAGGTGTTGAGGATGTCTAGTCCATCCTACTAAAAAACAAAAAAATATTTCTAATTCCATACTTGTAAGGAGGTTAGGGTTTTCACATCAAATCAAGTTTTCTAGGTATAACACAGAGCTATAGGTTTTAGTTATGTAGGAACAAGACCTATAGACATAGGTGCAGGTGCTCCCAAAAAATAATAATAGTGATATAAAGAGGACATTATCACCACATTAAGGAAACTACACATCAATGATGTTACTATCCAAATTGGGCACTATTGTCTAGTGAGTAGATAAATATGAGAATTTTGTTGACAACATAGACTATTGTCTAGATCTCAACTTTCAAAACATAGATCATTCATGATAGTTAGTTTTTAGATAAATATCTATTTATCTCTATTTATTTCTACTACTATAAATTAAAACAAATTCAAATGTCATAACAAATTAGTACTTAATTATTACGTATTTATTTAATTAATTTAGACATCTCAACCCTTTAACCAAACATAGGAATTACACATTGTAAAACCCAAAAAGGTTAAATAATTTAATTAAAAAAATCATATTGACAACTTAGTAAGAAAATAAATTCAAAAAATTATTAATGAATAAAAATAAAATAAAGGTAAACTCAAACCAAATTGGCCAGGTCCCCTTATTATTACATAGAAACATGGTAGTAAGGCCCATCACCTAGATACATTATAAGGAAAACCTTTTAATAAACCACTGAACATCATGCACTTGTGCCTCTTTTACACTTGAGTCATTTCTTGTCCTTATATATTTCCATTAGGGACAACCTACCCACACATTCTTAGACTTTACTATTTACACACTACAATTAGGGAAGCATACCCACACATTATGATGTAGATATCATTATAGGTCTCAACAAAGATATAGATTATATTGTCCAATCCAAAATTAAATAGTGGAAATTCACATAACAAAAATAAACTTTATTGGTTCAAACATATATCTACAACTAATTAGACCAATCACCAATGATACAACCTTATCACTCAATCACAAAAAACTCACAAATATATACATGCTTAAAAAATAACAATCCAACACCACCATGTGGTTCTAATGACTCAATTACTATATTAATCCATAGACCCATGCATAGATATATTAGCTATCTAGATAACACCCTAATAGGGTTCAAATTTATTCAAGTTTGACCCATACCTAGACTAACATGGGAATGGTCTAAGGCTATGGGTTGCCTATAAATAGACTAGACCTCTAGGATTTTTTATGAGGTTAGCTCCTCATATTTTATAATTTAGACCTTTACTTTTAAAATATAAAACTAGTTGGGGTGAAAAGAGTTAAGGGATTTTCACAAAGTAAAACCTATTCTAACATATGGTGATGCACCAATAATTTATCAGATCCACTCTTAAGCTTGGACCCCTTAACACACTAATGAACTATGAAAGAAGCTAATGCAATACTTATTATAGTTTCTATACAACAATATTTCATATATAGGTCTATTTGATACACTCAAACTAGGGAACAATAAAAATACAGTCTGGTTAAAGACACTTAAATTTGGTTGTCCAATATATATTTGAGAGATCAATGCTGAGACACACAATATGACCTGTAAATAAATTTTCTAGCACTTAGGTTGAGTTTGGACATGTAAGAGGAAGATAACATTCACATTTGAATATTTAAACAAACATAAAACACTAAATATAGAATAGCAAATGACTACAAAATACTCTATTCACTACTCCAAGAGATGTCAAAAATAATTCTGACAAAGTCTAGTCCTACTCACTTGAGGGATCCAAAATAATATCTCAAAGGCTATATTTATATAAGGAAGGAAGAAAGAGAGAGGGATATTTGACACTCAAAAAATGGAATCAAATGAGCTCAAACCATTTAAAAAGTTGTTACAACTACCTTCATAAATCAAGCCCCTTTAAACCCTTCTTGATTGATCCAGGTCACTCCAGTCCATTACATTATTACAATATCCTTTAAGTGATGATCCATAGTGGATGCAATGGCTTAATGAAGCTCTTTTCACCTTGTCCTGATGTGAAACCACTCATGACTAGTTTACTGATGCATGCCAAAGTGGAAAGAGGAGTCACTTTCATGTAATTGATCTTGAGAATGAAGCTATTTAAGTGTGTCTAAATTTTTTTTACATACCATTTGCCACTTGTTACTCATTATGAGTACTATATCCTCATATCTTGAAACTGATAGAGTTGCACCATTTAATCCCAAAATATCTACTCCTAGCCCAATTTGGATCATGCTCAATCTTGGTTTCATGTTCTTGATTTGGTTGAAAAAGGCTTCTAGGTTCAACTTGGGATGTCAAAAACTGACTCAAACCAATCAAATTGTTCCATCTTATCTTTTTTCTTATTGGTTTTATGGATCTTAGTTTTTAGATCCTTGACTTACTGACCTTTCTCACTCCATTGATCCTTCTTTGTATGATTGCCCATGAGTCATTAATCCTCTACCAGTTTAACATTCCATTTATACTTGTTGTGCCCACATTTTCTCTTAATATTTTCTAACCCTTTGACCTATGCTCACCATTAGATATGAATACTCAATCAAACACCAACCATTGATTTTTTGAGACCCACTGTTTGAAAGCCAATGACTAGTTCATGATCTTAAAAATGACATCCTCACTCCTATTAAATGATGTTCATATGACCATTATTAATGTTATTACAACCATAAAATTTAAGGTTAAATGTATTTAATTTGATTTATTTAAAACTTGGCATCTGCATGAACATCTTATGTTTTTTTATCAACTTTGAAGGCTTGGATCTTGAAGTGCAATAATCATGGAGGCACCAAATTTTTAGGAGATGTTATTGATGTCAAAAGGAACAAAACCATTTAATCCACTAGTCATATGGGTTTACCAAGTGAATATATTAAATTTTCAATTTTTTTGGTCTATATCCACTTCTATGTGATGTTTTAGTGATGGTTAAGCTCATTTGGCTATGGGAAACTTAGTGAAATTTGACTAAGGATCCAACTTTGTACATGCATAAATATATTTGCAATTTAGCAGAGGATGTAAAACTTGGTGCATATAAACTTGGAATAAATGTGAATAAAATAATATGCCCACTTTTGCTTGACTCATCCACACATGGAAATGGCGGCATTAGCAAATTTCCTACTCAAAAATTCTGCAACTAGACCCAAGATGCCTAGATGAACACAATGAAGAACCAAATGGATCCCTTGCATTTCCACACTTGTTCCGAGCATGCTTGAATTTTTTAAATGTATCTACAACTTTTCCATCTATTTGTATATTATAAACTTGATCCATATGGGTTAAATCTTGGTATGTGGGCCAAAAATGGCCAATATCTTTGGTGACTCAGCTAGATTGACCAACCTACTGGTCATGGAACCCAACCATTGCTCAAGCTTGCTTATGAAATGCTACTTAAAAAAACACTCTACTTAAATTTTAGAAACACTTTTAGGGTAATGGTGGGGGGGGAACAACAATAAATACAAATAAATAACTTAAACTACAAATAGAACAACTAAAAATAGTAATGTGTAAAAGCACTTGGAGGAAAAGAACAAACCTATCTACTAATGTATAAGGGGCAAGATATGGGACTAGTAGAAAAAATTGAGGTACCTCCTATTGATAAGTATGGTAAGGATATTTCCATTAAATATGGTGAGCTCAAAGGCATTACTTCTTTTTACAACTTGTGATGATATAGGGTCCACTCCAAAGGTTGTTAAACTTGAAGTGTTTTCCTAGTTTTACACGGTCCTCATCCCATTTGAAGACTATGTCACCTTGTTGGAATGCATTTGATGAAGATATTTTATCAAAGGTCATCTTGAATTTATGTTTGTTATACCACACGGTATGCATGGAATCATTCATTATTTCCTCTAATTCTCTCAGTTCATTCATTCAAACCCCCATTACATCACTTTCTAGAAGCTCTAGTTAGTGTGCAAACTCCAATAAAATTGGCAGCCTTTCTTCTCTTCCATATACTAAGAGATAAGGTGATGTACAAATGGCCTTCTTGGGGGTGATCCTATCAGCCCATAAAGTATTCTTCAACTTTGTGTTCAAGGATCTTTGGTTGTCCTCCATTGTTCTCTTAATGATATGAATTAGGGTCTTATTAGTGGACTCAGCTAGTCCATTACCCTATGGATAATAGTTTGATGAAGATGTTATATAGATAACCTACTCAATATACCAATTACATAACTTTGTGTTGTTAAATTTCAAATTATTTTTTGATATTATGGTGGAAGGTACTCCAACATGGGTGACTAGGCTCTCATAGAACTCAAGTATAGAGTTCTCATTTGATTCCTTCAATGGACTTGCTTCCACCCATCTAGTGAAGTAGTTTGTGGCTATCAAGATCCACTTATAGCCATCAATAGATATAGGATTAATCATGTTAATGAATTCTACACCCTATTTCATGAAAGGTTGTTCAACTTGAATAGGCTTCAGTGGCATAACGACTAGTTTCTATTTCCCTATAAACATTGCACATTTCAAACACTTACTAACCCATGCATGTGCATATATGAATAAACTAGGCCAAAATTAACCATATTTAATGATTTTTTAATTTATGGTTTTGGCTAAAAAATGGCCTCCTTGAGGACTATCATGAAATTACTTGAGAAGTTTGTTAAACTAGTTAGTTTCAACACATCTTAAGAGCATACCTCCAATGTCCCTTTTGAACAATAGTATAATAAAAATGTATGGAACTAATTTCAACCTAAGTGTCTTCTTTGTGATGCATTAAAACCCATTAAACACTCTTCTATTTGGATAAATCTAGTAATATCCTGTGTTTAACTTGATGAAAGAGTAGCTTCATCTTCTTGTTGAGTGTCTTGGATTACCAAAACTATCTCATTTTCTTCTCTCACATATTTTGAAATATGTTCACATAATCCCTTACCTCAGCTAGCTTTGTGACCCTAAATTCAAAGTCATACTTCATACACTTAGTGATCCATCTAGCTCTCTTTTAATTTAAGTCTCTATTGAGGATAAAATACTTCACACTTGGATGAGCCACCATTAGTATAATATTATTGCTTGAAACTATATTCCATTAATTTCTTAAAAATTATTAAAATAAAAAGTATGTGTTTTTCAACAAAGATATATCTTTCTTGATAACCTTTTAAAGCTTGGTTGAATAAAGCAATAGTTTTCTCCAGACCTTGATCATTCTGTTACATAAGCATAGCTAAAATTGCATCTAATGTAGAGAAGTCATATAAGTAGAATTCCCTATTGAAATATGGATTTATAAGTGTGGGGGAATGAGATATGGACTCATTTATGGCATCAAATCTCCTCTTACCTTCTCTTGTCCATGTGAACTCTTTACATTTTCTTAGCATATGAGTGAGAGGCTTGACCATCTCTATAAAGCCTGGAATGAGCCTCCTAATGAATTTAATCTTGCCCAAGAAGCTCTACAACCCTTTCTTATGTTTGGGTAGTGATAGAGCAAGGATTTCATCTATCCTCTCTAGATCAATGTAAAGACCAACTTTGAACACCACATGTCTAAGAAGTCTTCCTTCATGTACTAAAAAAATGTATTTTTTTAGATTCAAAGAAAATATAAATTACTTTCATCTATCAAAAACAACCCTCAAGTACATTAGATGATCATCAAGATTCTTTGAAAAACTATTATATCATCAAGGTAAAATAAAACCATATCATTCAAAAGAATATGAAAAGTAACATTCATTGCTCTCAGAAAGGTGGCTCCATCATTGGAGAGTCCAAAGGGTATTTTACAATATACATAGGTGCCCTATTTTGTAGTGAAGGCAGTCTTATGCCTATCTTTCTCTTTGACAATGATCTGATTATAGCCAAAATAGCCATCAAGAAATGAGAACCTACCACCTTTTGCATAATTTGATCCATAGAGGGTAGTGGGTAATGATATTTTAGGGACACCTTATTGAGGTCCCTAATGTCAACACATAACCGAATCTCTCCATTATTTTTCATCACTAGCACAAGGTTTTCTACCCAAGAGGAATGCTTAATTGGAAATATTATCCTTGATTCAATCAATTTATAGAGTTCTCTTCTCATGAGATCCTCCACTCTTGGGTTGATAGGCCTCTGTTTCTACTTGACTGACTTGACATTGATTTATAATTCAATTATGTGTTGTGCAAGTTTGGGGTCAAACCTTTTCAAGTCTCTATACTCCCAAGCAAATATATCAAAAAATTCTTGGCACAAAGCAACAAATGTAGCTCTTTCCTCTATTGTATTGACCTTTCCTAGCTTCAACAACTTACACTTAAAGATATCTATCTTTTCATAGTATTTTTATTTAGCTAAGATGCATGCTTTCCCCTTTATTATTTATTCATCTTCATTGAATATGATTTATAATGTCACAAGCCCTTTGGGAAGCTTATTATATCTTAGCTATACTATTTGATCATCATATCAATTTTAGAAATTATCCTAGTTCCTATGGTAGAATTCTTCCTCTTACATTAGAAAACATATGATTTGATAATCATTGTCAAAGACTTACCAACTCACCTCATTGTCAAGTATAGTTGGTTTTCCTATAACCTTAACCTTATCTTGGCTTTGGTTACCTTTAACTCCTACTATCTCATATTGGGCACTAATGGAAATAGGCCTATATATATTTTAGTTTGCTTCTCTTAGTATGGATTGGATATCAAATGCTAAGAAATCCTCCATGAGGTCCCATACCTAGTGCTTATAGGATTTCAAATGGTGATTATTGATTGCACTTAGGCCCCTCACCTATTGCACTACAAGCTCACTATCACCTTTGACTTTGAGGAGTTGGATACCTCTCTTTCTTGCTTATTGCAAACCATGTAACATAGCTTCATATTTAGTTGTATTTGAGGTACAATTGAATTGGAGTCTTACAAAAAAATGATAATCTTGACCTGAGGGTGAAATCATCATGGCCCCCACTCCACTTCCATTATTTGACCTTGAGCCATCAAAGAACAAAGTCCATATATCATCCTCTTCTTGAGCAATGTTAGTTAAAGAAGGTATTGCATTACCCTCTTCATGCATAGTGTACACTCCTAAGTTTATCTTTTTAGTGTTATTATATAGATCAAATACATGACTCTCAGCTACCCATTCATCTAAGTGTGTGTGTGTATATATATATATATATATATATATATATATATATATATGAGATAATTTTAATATGACTATTGGGTTTTTGTTTAATAACCTCTTCAAATATGGCATAGTTGGTATATGTAAGATTGGGCATATAGGGTTCTAGGTGGAACCTATAGATAGGCTTAGATATTATAGTGACTCTAGTTCCATATCTAGTTATAAAAACCATATATGATCAATTAGATGACAAATATCCCCCAATCTTGGTAGTAAAGTCCCTAGATAAGCATAGGGAAAAATATGGAGGTAGGTCTACCACCATTACATCTTGATTAATGACATAATTTAGATAAGCAACTAATGTAATCTACATATCTTTTAAGATACCTACTATTTTAGTGGGGGAGCCATCCAATTGGATAACACCTTTTAGTTTTTTTGTTATGGCTTTATGAATTATTGAGGTTGAAGCACCTGAGTCTATCATGAAATTATGTATTAAATAATCCCCTATGATGACTAATAAATAAAATGGGGGAGGCTTAATAACCTTAGAAGGATGAACAACATTTTGAGATTGAATTTTTCTTGCAACTTGATTGGGAACTTGGATAGGGGCTTGGTTAGACTGACTATTATTGAATAAAATGGTGTTCACTTTATCAGCTACCTTTTCCACATGAAATTTTTTAGAGAGCTCTTATTGGAGAATCTCATTTTTCCCTAGGATAGATAGAGCATTATACATAGACATAGTTAAATTAGCCTTCTTCAATTGATTCACAATATTAAAGGTAAGATTAGTACCTTTGGACTACACTTTGGAAGTGGAATCATCACTTGGAATTTGAGTAACATGAGAAACAAAGGGGGACTTCTGCTATTATCCATGAGTTTGGGGCACTTGTTGATTTGTAGGCACTTTAGTAGCTACACCTGAATAGGTAGGTTACTAACTATTTTGTGGAGATGATGAAGAAATCTTGGATTACCCTAAGTTGTCCTCCAACATCCTCTTGTTATCCCTTATCTGAGATACAATCAGTTCATTTGTACCTTATGAAGCTTATCCCATAGTAGCTGCTACATGATCAAATACATATTACCCTTCTTGAAAATTCATGCATGTGGTATCAATTGTGTTATACCCATGATTCCTTTTTGTTATATTTGAGCTTCTAATAATGACATGACATGCATGCTATCTTTACTCATTTGGGTGAATTATGGTGGAGGAGTCATCATATCATGACATTGAAATGAATTAGAATTTTTCCAATTAGGGTCTTGATACATGTCTCCAGTAGTGTCCATCACCATCTCATTGGACTATCCCTTTGATTACAATTGACCTTCCTAAGCATAGTTGTTCTAAGTTAACACAACAAATCTAGAATTACTTGGAGCATTAGGATTGTATTGCCTTGATTGAGGCTTCTACCCTTGTCCTTATTGATTGGGTTGATAGGGTGGCCTATTATACTAAAACAATTTATTATTATTTGGTATGGGTAGTATGGTAGAGATTTTTGCCTCTCCATTGCAACTAACTTGTTGTTCTAAGCTTTGAGAAGACTCTATCTTCCCTAGTCTATCAATTTTCTCACCTTATGTTTGATAAAACTTTGTTAAATCTAGAACTTGAGAAATATTTAGGGTAAGAGGATGTATCTCTGGGAAGAGAGGCATTGGTGGCCTTGGGGCCAACTTGCCTACATGTATAAGGCAAATTTCAGCCCTAATTGGTACTTCAAAAGCTCTAGGTAGGGTGTTCCCTCCCATGGATTAAATCATCACAACTAAATTTGAATTGAGAGCCTTCAAGTAGTACATAAAATCATAGTTAGGCATAGGTTTCATTACTATAGGAATTATATCCCAGGTCTTATGGAAACTATAGTTGAAATCCACCATGAACTCATGAGGGGATATCTTGATTATTGTAAGATTCTTCATGAGTGAAATATGATCACTCTTGTCTTCAAATTACTTTCACATGACCTTTCCAAACTCATCCCAACTATTAATTGATGTAGGGGCCAATCCTCTATACCATTAAAGTGCTTTCCCTTTGAAAGAAGTTTCTAACAACCTCATTGCTACATTTTCCTGAGTCACATGGTGCACTGAACAAAGTTTAGCAATAACTAAAATATGGTTTATAGGAGTAACTAGATTTTATCTTGTATAATAGGTAAGATCCTTTATATCTAAGACTAGAATATCATCCCATTGAGTATTATCTAGAGGACTAACACCATTGAATGGTACAAAGGCTTGCATTTTAGGAATATCCATATGAGGTATGGTGTTTATATTAATATTTGGCTAAATAATACTAGTTTAAATAGGATGATTATGGGAAATAATAGGGCGAGCAAGAAGGATAGGTTTAGGATTTGATTGAGGGGATTTCTTCTTCTTTATGGTTGGAAAGGTACCTCAGAGAAATATGTCTCCTTCCCTTTTGTAGAGGATCTTGTGGTAACTCTGGGGGGAATGAAAAATTATGCAAATCTAGAAATGAAACTTTTAAATTTGAAAAATTATGGTCCCACTAGGCATGCCATAACTATTAGCTATCTAGATATCACCCTAATAGGGGTTAGATTTGTTTAAGTCTGACCCATACATGGACTAATATGGGAATGGTCTAAGGTTGTGGGTTGCCTATAAATAGACCAGACCTATAGAATTTTTTATGAGGCTAGCTCCTCATATTTTATAATTTATACCTTTACATATAAAATCTAAAATTGGTTGGGGTGAAAAGAGTTAATGGATTTTCACAAAGTAAAACCTAGTCTAACATATGGTGATGCACCAAGAATTTATCAGATCCACTCTTAAGCTTGGACCCCTTAACACACTAGTTAAATATGAAATAATCTAATTCAATGCTTAATATAGTTTATATGAAACAATATTTTGTATAGAGGTCTGTTTGATACACTTAGACTAGGGAACGATGAAAATAAGGTATGGTTAAAGACACTTAAATATGGTTGTCCACTATATCTTTGAGAGATCAATGTTAATACACACTATATGACCCAAAAATAAAGTTTCTAGTACTTAGGTTGATTTTGGATATGCTAGAGGAAGATAACGTTCACATTTTCATATTTAAACAAACATAGAACACTAAATATATATTAGCAAATGACTACAAAATAATCTATTCACTACTCCAAGAGGTGTCGAATACAAGTCTTGTAGAGTTTTGTCATACCATCTTGAGGGATCCAAAACAATAACTCGAATGTTATATTTATAGAAAGAAGGAAGCAAGAGAGAGGGAGATTTGGTACTAAAAAATTGAATCAATCAAGCTCAAACCATTTGAAATTTTATTATAACTACCTCCATAAATCAAGCTCCTTCAAACCCTTCCTAATTGATCTAGGTCACTCCAATCTATTAAATTATTATAATATCCTTTAAGTGATGCTCTATAATGGATAAAATGATGAAATCAAGCTATTTTCACCTTGTCCTAATGTGAAAATGCTCATGATTGGTTTGTTGATGCATGCCAAAGTGGAGAGAGGAGTCACTTTCATGCAGTTGATATTGGGAATGAAGCTATTGAAGTGTGTATGCCTTCATTTTCCATACCATATACCACTTGTTACTCATTATGAGGACTAAATGCTCATACCTTGAAACTAACAATGTTGGATCATCTAATCCCAAAATATTTTCTCCTTGACCAATCTATATCATGCTTAAGCTTAGTTTCATGCTCTTGCTTTGGTCAAAAAAGGCTCTTAGGTTTGAATTTAAACATCAAAAACAAACATGGACCAGTAAAATTATTCCATCCCATCTTTGTTCTCATTGGTTCTATGGATCCTAGTTGTCAGATCCTTGACTTACTGACCTAGCTTGCTCTGTTGATCTTTCTCTGTACAATTTTCTCTGAATGCTTGATCAAATGCTAGATGTTGATCTACTAGGACCCACTCTTTGAAAGCTAATGGCTAGTTCATAATCTTAAAAATGATGTTGTCATTCCCATCAAATAATATTCACATGATCATCACTGATATTCATGTGACCATCAAATTTAAGCTTAAATGGATTTCCTGTACTCTATCTAAAACTTGACATCAACACAAACATCTTATGATTTTTATCAACTTTGAAGGCTTGGATCTTAAAGTGCAAGGATCACAGAGGCACCAAATTTTTAGGATATGTTCTTGAGGTCAAAAATAATAAACCCATTTGATCTTCTAGTCCTAAGGGATTCCAAAGCAAATATATTAAATTTTTAAGTTGGTTGGTCCATATCTGCTCTTGCATGATGTCATGGTGATGGTCAAACTCATTCGGATAAGTATGGGAAACTTAGTGAAATCTAACTAAAAATCCAACTTTTCACATGCATAACTCTATTTTCACTTTGGTGGAAGATCTAAAACTTGGTGCATATAAACTTGGCACAAATGCAAATAAACCCATATGCCCACTTTTCTCTAACTCATCTACATGTGGTAATGGTGGCATCAACAAAGTGCCTACTCAAAAATTCTACCACTAGACCCAAGATGCCTAGATGAACATAATGAAGAACCATATGGATCCCTTTCATTTTCACACTTATTCCAAGCACTCTTAACATTTTGAAGTGTCTATGAAACTTTCCATCTGTTCATCCATTAGTAACTTGATCCATATGGGTGAAAGCTTGGTATGTGGGCCAAAAATGGCCAACAAGATCTAACTACAATACTCCTTGAAACCACACTCTAATCTTTCCTAAATCTATAATTAATGCCTTTTCAACAGAGGATGTGTTTATATAGATACATGATCCATCCAAATTATATTAGTGATCAATAACCCACTAACAATTATTAAATGAACACAAGTCTTGATGGTAATACATCATAAGATAAAAAGTTGCATTACAACATTACTCAATGGACCATAACACATCATGTGCCCATTCAAAAGTCCTCAATATGATTTCAAGCCTAAAACAAATAAATAACCTACCAATTATGATCACAAAGGGTCAAAATTAACAACATTAAACTCTATGAGGTAAAAAAGAATAATTTGAAGGACTAAAATCCAAAATAAGTATGTTGAAGCTATGCAATTAACTAAAGATAATACTAAATAAATGCTTACTACAGATTAGCACAAAGCATTTATGGTAAGAAAATAAATCAAACAAATAACCCTTGAAGCAAATTTACCCCTAATCTAATGTAAAAATAAACATAACATGTGGTGAGTCAAATAAGAATATTGATGTTTATAAACATACTGCATACCATCATAACAACAAAAGACTTCATCCTAATTTATTATTAGCTAACTATTCATGTTTTTGGTTGATGCAAGATTACACATAAACCTTGATGATTTTGAAACATACACTATGTGTTAGAAAATATGTGAGCATGTTGTTCACATACTGAGGCTATGTGGGAAACCCACTCTTTTGACCCTTTCCAAAAGTATTGGCATATCTTTTCACCTTGTGAGATGATTCTCACCTTCTAGTTCAATGGGCTAATGAACTAGGTAAAAATAAACCTCCTCTTCTAAAAACCTTC
Source organism: Torreya grandis (assembly GCA_037957365.1). Lineage (NCBI taxonomy): Eukaryota > Viridiplantae > Streptophyta > Pinopsida > Cupressales > Taxaceae > Torreya > Torreya grandis. The sequence continues at coordinate 8,101,076 of JARHVA010000040.1, forward strand.
ATTTCATTATTGTGTCACATCCCACTCCACTTGAGTTAATATCTATATTTTTTTTTCACAATCTAATCTTTTATGACCTCATTGTGACACTACCCACTAAAACACTCCTGCATTTGTGGTTTGCACTCTCATTTACCTTCCTCTTACATGTTATTACTCTTTACCTCTACATAACCACTTTATTTCCTCTATGTGATGCCATTTTACATATTCACACACTCTACCCCATGCAAGTGCTCCTGTCTATTTGTATGAAAAATGACTTTTGTGCACATCTTATCTATTCCTCTTTTGCATAACATCTTTGTGCATTATCCTCTCACTGACACATCCATTGTTCATCTTCTTGTGAACTTATGTTTATACCACATTCTCTCACACTATTATGCAATATTTACTTGCTTCTCTTCTATGTTTTTCACTATGCTCCTTTTCACTTATACATCCATATTATGATGCATAGTGATCTCCCACATTTCTATAAAAGGTTTTCCATTGAATTATATCACACACTACTCTCTTCACATCTAGATTTTTCCCATTTTGATGAAAAACTCCATCCATCTCCACTAACCACATCTCTTTATCTTATTTTATTCCATTTATATAATTTTTGACTTCATGCCATTTCTATTTCTTTTCTCTCTCCCTATGTTTTTTATGATAAAACTCCCTTTATTACTACACACCTCTCAGTAACACATTCCAACACTTTTGTGATCATATGTATTTATTTTGATCATATGTATTTGTTTCCTAAGTAAGAACTTATATACTAATTATTCCACTTCCTCTTCAACCATTTCATGTTTAGCTTGTAATCTAAAGGATTTAACACACCTATGGCCATCAAAATTATTACCCATATTCTCCACCACTAATTTTAGAATGATCTTAATGTCATTCTCTTATGATTATCTTATCACAACTTAAAATAAATTTACCACTTATACTATAACAATTTTTGTCATTCAAAATATGCAGTTGTGGATGCTTTGTGGTGTGGAGGAGTTTTTGGCTCAGATGCATGCACAAGCATCGGTTGTCTCATTGTAATGATGAGAATGTACCCAATGTGTGGGATGCTTAGAATCTTTGGGATGAACCTCTAGAGTAGTTCAAATTCATTCTATTCTAAAATCACCTAGTTTAAGACTAGCATGCAAGCCTAAAGAGTAGAAAGGTAAACTACCACTAATCTAAACCTATGATCTTTGAGAAGAAGGAGGGAGAAGGTAAGGGATGCTAAAAGTAAAAAGAAATTCACCTAGAATAGAGTGAGTGCCTACTATCGTAAACATAATGAAAACTCTTGAAAATAAGATAATATCATGCAGATTCCACCAATTCACTCTACATGCATAAGTAGTTTTTATAGAGGCACAAGAACACAATGCAGTGTTGAAAGAGATAAAAACATATCGATAGATAAAGCCTATGCAGACCCTAGTGCACACAAGATATGACCTACAAGTGAGTTTTGATTTTAATGAAGAGGTGTTGGGGATGAATGACAAATGAGAGGGGTGAACATTACCCATAGATAGAAATCAATAAACACAAATAGCACATAGATCATCAGAATAACAAAAGGAGGTGAAATTAATTCTCATTAGCATGCAAGGTCTAGCCAATACAAGTGCTCATAGAGGGAAATTTTAGAAGTTTAAGGTTGCTAAAATGTGTTGACCTCTTTTATAATGGAAATACAAGACTTTATATAGAACAAACCTATTTTATAATTAATACACCACTTGGGGTAATAGGTATATCTTTTAATTCTTTTACTTCACCACAACCATGCTTTTATAGTTTGTTTGACAAATCAAGCCTAAAAATCATAACAAGAACCTTACATGCACATGGGGAGGCATAAAATTTCCCTAACAAGATTAGAGAGTGGCATGAACTTGCATTCTGATGTTTGGTGGCTATTTATGCATTCAAATATTTTGGAAATACCTTGAGCTCCAGTGTATTAATATCCTATTTACTAAAGGACAAGATCATCATGCTTATAAATCTGATAGAGCCATGAAAACATCTTGTTTTGGGTAGCTATTTATTGAATATATGGCTCAAGATGATCCTTCATTGATTTCACACATCTACCTTTGCTTTGAAATGTGAAATTGGGCCTATTATAAATTAAAAACCAATTTGTTTATTGGTTTTTATAAATGGTCGATACATCCACTTGGACATGTCTATATCATATAAATAGCTAGAAGACCATCCTGATATATGTTAGGTCTAAAAATACCTATTCTATCATTGTATATTCTTAATAACACTTTTTGATCTTAAAATATCTTTTTTTGGTCTAACTTGGATTGCATTTTGGCCTAGATCCTTTGTTTTTGTATGCCTTGGTAAAAAATGCTTCACTAGCATTGTTAAAAGTGTCTTGAGCTTGATCCTTCATTCATTTATCATCAATTATCTAACTTGGCATTACTAAATCATCTCTCACCATTGATATTTCTTGATATGAATGGCCACAAGTTATTTATCTGTCCTTGACTTGTCAACTCTATTTTTGCTAGTGCTACTTGGTAGTCCCATGTTTGCACTTAGGATATGTTGTCAGTTAGTCTATTCTCATGTTTATTCCATGTGGTAGCTCCTCAAATCATTGAATCCTTGACTCTACTTACATGCCATTTTTCTACCATTGTACACTCAAACACACTCCTTTAGATCTTCTTAGACCTACTAACTTTTCAATCACTGCTTGTCGTTAGATTTGATCTGGGTTCCTAAGATCTAGACACTTGTTAAGCCCACATTTAGGTGGGGATCCTTTGATGGTTTTTAAATGCCAATGGTTATTTCATGAGGACCAATTTTTTTGTCTACATAAAAATCCAAGAATTTTCAAATTTAAATAGATACTTGAAGGGGCTATAATTTGATGTCTGCACAGTTGCCATCAATTTCCTCGAGCTATTTCCTTCAAAATTTTGTCTAGGACACTTTTCTATGAGAGTAACCCTTTGGGTTTTTGCCTTAGGACACTTTACCAAATAAATGACCCTTCAGGAAAAGAGTTTTGGTCACCTTTATAAAAAATGATCCTTCAATTTTTTTGCCTTTGGATTACCTTCTCAAATAAATACCCTTCAAGATTTTTATTTTGTCCATTTTCCTAAAGAAATGCCCTTTAAAACTTTTGCATTGGTCTATTTTCCCAAAGAAATGCCCTTTATAACTTTTGAATTTGTCCATTTTCCCAAATAAATTCCCTTTGAAACTTTGTTTAGGACCACTTTATGAGAGAATGATCCTTCAGGTTTTTGTTCTCATGCATTTTTCCTACTTTGGTTACTTTCTTTGAAAGAAATCTACTTTAGATTTTTTCAGGACAATTGTTTTGGATAGAATGTCTGAAATCATTTCCCTAAAACAATTGAACCTTAATTTTTTCCAAAACATGTAATACTTTCAAGATTTTTACACTAGCATATTGTTATTGGTTTTTTGTCCAAGAGAGCTATCCTTTGTCTTCGGGACTTTTGTTTCAAATAAAATGTCTGAAACAATTCTTTATACTTAATCAAAATCTGAAATAATTTATCTAAGGGAAATATTATCACTTTTATCCTAAAATAAGGTCCAAAAGAAATAACTTAGCCAAATAAAGCCCAAAAAATTCCAAGTGAGGAATTAACAAAACAAAGGTTTTGCACTTAGCTTTTGTCTTGTAGTCTTGTTTATTTATTCATGAAACTACTATGGACACCATCAAAAATTTATCAAAAACTTTTTCCTTTACTTTGTAGACCTATTCCTTAGAAATATTTAGGACATGGCATTGCATCTAGGCAAATTTTATATGTGGGTAAAAACTGGCCAACTTTTTGGGTGACTCATAGGGAAGTATGCCTTATATGCTTGAGAACCTAGACCATGAGAAATCCATTAGGCACAAATTCTTTGGAAATTTTGATTATTTCTCTTGTAAACACACCAGGTACACACCTTCAACTTTGAAATGAATTAAGATCCACCTAACAAGATAAGAAATGCACCATACGCACTTAGAGGAAAAGACCTAAGCTAAGAAAACACTGCATATAGGTGCTTAGAGGAATTGAAACTACTCTAAAATTAGGGCATGTAAAGTGTGCTTTATGGAAATGAAAACATTTAATATACTTATTTATAGATTTATAAAATATTAATAGAGATAGTGTTTCAGATGAATCCCATTGACAGGGATTAACACTTCCTCTCTATCCATTCTGGCAAGTTGGAAGGCATTAGATGGATTGCAACTGGTGATGGTATATGTACCACTCCATATTGCATCAAACTTAGTATGCCTTATAGATTTCACTTTATCTACATCCCATTTGAGCACTAAGTCTCCCTCTTAGAAACTCTTATCACTGACCTTCTTGTCAAAGATCCTCTTGGTTTGTGCCTATTGGAATTTTATGGTGTGCACAACTTGCATTCTAGTTTCTTTAAGCTCCATTAGCTCGACTAGTATTACCTTAATGGGATCACTCTCGAGTAACTCCAACTAATGCACAAGTTCCAATTAAGGTAACTCGAGGGATGCTATTAATTTGGCTTCCCTTCCATAAACTAGCATGAAAGACAAATTTCCCATCACCCTCTTGGGCATGATTTGATCATGCCAAAGAGTAGTTATGAGATTAGTATGCCAAGCTCATTTATTATCCTCTAAAGTCCTCTTTATGATTTGAATTAGGTTCTTATTAGTATAATTGGCTAAACCATTACCTTGAGGGTAATAATTTAATGAGGTGCTTAGATATATATTTTGCTTAATAGCTCATTCACTGATTCTAGTTCCAAAGAAGACCAATACATTATCTAAGATAATGGTGGTGGGCATGCCAAATATCATTACAATGCCTTCATAAAAATTGATGGATGTCTCATTGACCTCCTTGAGTGCAACTACTTATGTCTACCTTGTGAAATAGTCAATGGCTGTGAGAATCCATTTGTGCCCATCGCTTGATGGTGGGTTAATCATGCCTATGAAATACATGCCCCAATATGAAAAGGGTTGATCATCTTGAATTGGATGTAGTGATAAGGCTGCAATCCTTTGTTTTCCTATGAAAAAGGCACATTTCTTGAAATTTTACACATATGCATGCACACATTTAAATGGAGTTAGCTAATAATAATTGGCTCATATGATCTTCATGGTAGTGGTCTTAGGTGAATAATGGCTTCCCATAGGGCCATCATGAAACTATTAAAGAATTCTACTTACTTGCTCTGGTTTTACGCACCCCAAAAGGACTCCATTGAGATCATTTAAAAAACATGCACCCTTTATGAGAACATAAGGAATGGATTGCAGTCGAAAATGAATGTCCATAACTTTATCAAGGATAGGAGAGTATATGTTGTGCTAAAAGAAGGTCTTCATATCCTATACCCAGTTAGTCACACCCTCAAGGTTTCTGCATTCCTCCTCATGTGATACTAAGACTATGTCATATTCAATTTTTTCAAATTTATCTAATTTCTCATAAAATCCTTTTCCTCACATCAGCTTGGTGACAAGGATATCTACATCATATTCCATCACCTTAGTGATCCAACTAACTCATTTATTACTAATGTCCATCCTAAGTAGGAACTCATTAATGCTTGTGTGTGCCACCATGATTTTAATTTTGTTATTGGAGAGCATATGCCTGAATTTCTTTAGTGCTCTCATAACTATGAGGGTGTGATTTTTAACAATCCTATAATGTATCTCATAATCCTTTAATTCCTAGCTGAAGAAGGCAATTAGCTACTCTAGTTGCTCTTTGTTTTATTGAGTCAGGATGGTTGAGATGTTGTTAGCTCCACTAACTGCATAAAGGATAAAATTCTTACTATAATCTAGGTTGATAAAAGTGGGTGCTTACACGATGGCATGCTTAATGGAATCAAAACTTTACTTGCCCTCACACATCTAATTGAATACAAAATTCTTCTTTAACATCACTGTGAAGGGATTGACTAGGATAGCAAAACTAGGCACAAACCTTCTCACAAAGTTGATTCTCCCTAGGAAGCTCTAGAGACTTTTATTATGGCTCAAGATGGGGAGGGATGAGATGGCCTTGAATCAATCTAGATCAATAATGAGTCCCTATTTTGAAATAATGTGCCCAAAGAGGGTGACCTCATGAACTATGAATATGCATTTGTTGGGGTTTAGAGATATTTTGAACTCATGACACTTCTAAAAGAGTTTCTCTAGGTGATTCAAATGATCCTCAATGCATTTGGAGGAAATAGTTATGTCATCAAGGTAAAACAAGATGATTTTATTAATGATATCCTTGAATTCCATATCCATAGCTCTCTAAAAGGTCTCACCAATGTTTGTCAAATTGAATGACATGTGCTGATATGCAAAGGTTCCCCACTTAGTAATGAATACGGTCTTGTAATGATCACACTCTTGTACATGAATCTAGTTATAACCTAAGTAACAATATAATAATGAAAATATTTTTTTCCTATGATTGTTTATAATATTTAATCCATTGGTGGGAGAGGGTAGTGATCTTTAAGGGAAGCCTTGTTTAGGTCCCTAAAGTCCATGTAAAGGCATATCTCCACATTTTTATTTCACATTGATACCAAGTTGGTGAGCCATGGGGAATGTTTTATCAAAAATATTATACTAGCCTCAATGATCTTGGAGATATCCTTACACGTTAATGGATCTAACTTTAGATTAATAGGTCTCTGCTTCTAACTTATGGGTTGCACATCAAGATGGATCTTAATTATGTACTGTGTTAAGCTAGTATCAAATCATCTAAGATCTTTGTAGCCCCACACAAAGATCATCATATTTATTACTAATTTTAATGTATATTTCAAATTTTAATAGGGAACATAAAGAGCTTTACCTTTTTAAATGACCACAAGCATAGAGATATTATCTTTGGTCATCATACTGTGCCTTTCTCCTTTAAATTGGTCTTTGAATCAAAGATACTTTCTAGAGTGACCAACCCTCCTAGAAAATTATTCCCCTTCAATTGGATATCCTGCTCCTCATATTGAGCTTGTAATTGCACCTAGTTCATAACACATAATTCTTCCTCATCCTAGAAAAAATTGATGATCTGCTCATCACTTCTGAATACTTACCAATTTTCTATGTTTTTAAGCACTACCAGTCTGACTATGAGCTTGATGAGTTGTTCAAGTTGTTTCACAAAATGTCATAATATGCACCTACATTCACAAGCCTATCTACATCAACATTCTGCACTCTTGGTAAGTAAATGATGTTGAACATATCATATCCTTCTATCATATCCCATACTCTATGATTTTAGGCTTTCATCAAGCCATTTTTAGTCATGCTTTGCACTCTAACTTGGTTGATAACTAGATCACTATCACCCAACACTTACAGTGCCTTGATTCCTTTCTTCTACATGAACTAGAGGCCTTAAATTAACACCTCATACTTTGTAACATTTTTTGTGCAATCGAGCTATATTCTAAAGGTGTGGAATTATTTTTACTTTTGGGGGGAGACCATCATGACACCAACCCATACACCATTCCTACTTTGGGATCCATTAAAGTATAACTATCATATACCTTTAAGGTTTTCACATGCCTTCATAAGCTCAGGTAACATGGCATTTTATTCCATTTTGCAATATGTGCGCAACCCTATTTTTGCATTGTCATATGGGTCACACTCAAAATTCTCACATGCCCATTCATCCAATAGATTATCTAGGGTTTCCTCTAACATTGTCATTGATTCAAGGAGAATAAAATTCTTCTCTTGGTCAAACATCATGTAATTTTACTTGATTGGGCTAGGAAAGTATGACTTTACATGAATTTTGAATATAGATTCTACCTTGATGGTCAATTTGGTCCCATACCTGGTTCTTAATAGCATATGTGACCAATCTATAGATAGATATCCACCCACCTTTATTGTGAAGTCTTAAGAGAGGAAAATGATGAAAGAGGTAGGTCGATGACTATGATATCTTATGTAATGGAAATGCTTAGGAATGCATGCAATATTAGATTTATATCCTTGATTATACCTACATCTTTGACCATCATGCCATTGAGCTAGATCACTCCTTTTAAAATAAGGGAATATGTAATTCTTAGTATATGTATGATCTTTTTGGGCATTACCAAGTTACTTGCACCTGAGTCAATCATGAAATTATGCATCATGTACTAGCCTATGATTTAAGAAACATAGAATGGGGTGGTTTACTACTATTATGTACCTTTACTTCTTCTTTTAACTGGCACTAGCTTATACAGGTAGTAGGTGATAGCTAAGGTGGTTGATACTCCTAAAAACCTTTTAGTGTATCCTATAGCAGATGTTGTTGGGATGGAATAGTAAGTGTAACCCACATTGTGACATTAAGGTTCATCTTCTTCATTTATTTTACTATATTGAAGGGAACCTAAGATCCCTTTGTTTGTGGCTTTGAATAATGACCTCTCTTGGTATTGGTGCACTAACTCAAAATGGTCCCTCCTTTTACACTATCTTTTTTTATCACAAATATTGTGCAAGTGCCTTGGCTTGTACAGCTATGAGATTGATTTGGGGTGCTGAAGGCAAGGGAATTGAGGTTAGTGTAATTTATTCTATAGATATCCTTTTGAATCTTGTGTTGAAAGTATTGGAACACTTCTTCCAGTGGGTGTGTTACTTTGATTCACATAGCTAAAGTCCTCTTCTTACCAATTGATGAAAGTGAACCCTTTATGTGGTTGAAATGGTGCTTGGATCCATTCCTCTTATGGGGATATGTTGCTTGTTTGCTCTTGAAATTGAGGCATGATTTATACCATGAGTGCTTGGTTCAAGATCCTATTCACACATGTAGCTTGATTATGTGGCTAATTACATGGGAAGTACCATTTAGAATCCTATGCTAGATTGTTTTATACTAGAACAATGGATCTAGAGGTGATGAAAACATCAGTATTTTGTGCATAAGGTGCTCTATTGTAGGTGAGCTGATTTTGGGGTTATGTGTTACCTTGGTAGTGAGGTCTATTTGACTAGTATTACTGAGTGAAAGGCTGATGATGTCTAAGATACTGCACTTACTTTCTTTTGAGCGCAACTAATTCATTCCCAAAAAAAATTAGTAATGTTCTTCACTTCATGCAATTCATTGGAAGAGGTAATTGGTGGAGTAGGTGGGCTCATTATAGTAGGGATAGGTATTAGGATAGGTTGTGAAGCCACTTGATTAGGGAGAGGTTCTATAAATATAGGCATGGGGGGTCTAGGCACAATCTTGCTTGCTTGAATCGAATAATTTTCTTTGTGCACTACCACTTTATAAGCATTAGGGAGGATCGTACCTCCCACAAAATGGATTATCACCACTATATCACTATTAAGATCTTTTAGGAAATATAAGAATGTAGTTTTTTTGGAAGGCTTACATAAGGGTGGGATTTTGTCGTAGACTCTCTAAAATCTAAATTTGACCATCATTTGTATGATTCTCATTTTATAGTTGTGAGTTTTTCTATCAAGGATAAGTGATCTGTCTGATCTTTAAACTACTTGCATAATTATTCATCAAGCTCATCCTAGTTGTGAATAGAGTTTAATTGCAAGACTTGGTACCATTGAAGAGATTTTCTCTTAAAGGATGAAGCTACTAACCTAGCTATGATGTTGTTTTGGGTGACATGGTGTACTAAGCAGATGTTTGCAATGTATTGGATATGTTCCATAGGGGAGGTTAAATCCTCACCTATAAAATAAGACAAGCTTTGGATAATGGACATTGAAATGTCATCATACTATGCTAGGACTAATGGACTACCTCCATTAAAAGGCACAAATACCTAATTCTTTAGTAGTAATGTGAATGGAATGGGGAATAGACCTTGCCTTTTTGTGTAAAATCTTTTGAATGGAGGTGTAGACTGTGCTTTGAGAGGCAAATAGATTGTACTACATCTTTTAATAAGGTATACGAATATTCTTGTTATCCCCAAAAATAGCTTTCTCATTTTTGGGACAACATATGAACTATTTTGGTTCAACAGACCAAAATCCTCTCTCCCCTTTCAAAAATTGTTATGAGCTTTCAAATTATCCATTCTTCAAGATTTTCTAGAAATATATAGAATCTACAGATATATTTCTATGGACTCAACATGCTTAAAATTAGTAGGTTCAATAGGTTCAAAGGCTTCTGCAGGTGAGTTCAATTAAAAGAACTAGTTTCCAACACTTAGTCATTTTCAGCAAAGGTTCAACGAGCAGTTGGTTCAATGCATTTTGTTCGATTGATCAAAAGACTTAGCCAAATAATGAAGAATGAACCAATTGAACCATTGAATCATTGAACCAAAGTTGGTTCAATTGATAGGTTCAAGGGGCTGCCCCAGGGCCAAAGGAACAAATGCCCTTGCGGAGGGCAGGCTACATTTGTTCAAGGGTCAAAGAGAAGCCAAAAGAGATAGAATTCCTTCTAATTTGGTTCAAGGCCCAAAAGGAACAATTCCTTTAGACTTTTTGTCTGATGGAAATGACTAAGTGAAGGAAGCCAAAAGAATTCTTTCAAAAAGGTTTTTTTGCCAAAAAATGACCAAGGCAAAATTCATTCAGACATTTTGTCTGAAGGAATTCACCTGAGAAGAGAGCTTGAAGAAATTGAAGAGAAAATCCCATAAACAAATGCCTGATGGAAAAATACAAAGTACAGCCAAGCAGATATTTTGGCTTGCAAACATTGAAGCTATAGCCTGTTTGTCTCTCTTGGAGTAAATGCGAAGTGGACAGCTATGCAAATACCAGATGACCTAGGCCCAAGAGGAGACATTTGAGATAAAGTAACATGCCATAGTCAAGGTAGCTGCCTTGTTCCAACATGGTCCCCTGACATAATTGAAAATGCATTCAAGGCATTAAATGCACAACATGGGCCATTCCATGAAATAAAGCACCATCTCTTTCTTGTGCTACTATATATTTTAATCTCTTTTATTATTTTAAGGGAGATCTTCTCGTTACCATAAGCAAAACTCTACCCAAATTGAAAGGCATCATTGAGACTTTGAGATCAGAATTGTTTATCATATTTATTTGTTTGAATCAGAAAGCAAGTTACTTTTAGACTTTGTGTTGTTATAGCTTGTATCATTCCAAGAGATTGTTCTTATGTCTATTTCATAAATGTATTCTTGTTTATTCAATTTAACAAGCAGAGCTAGTGGAGGTGATAAGGAAGGTGTCCTGAAGCCAACTGTAAGAAGACTTTGTGCTACCTACAATTGCCTTTAGTGTGTTTGTCTTTTTCTATTTCCTATGTAAAGGACCTTAGGATGACTTTGTTCCCCCATTGTTCTTCGTATTTCACTCTTGGGTAGTCGAGGTGGAGACTTTACACTACATCTCAGGCCACTAGTTACTCTGCACCTTTGGTTACCAGTTACTTACTAGAAAGATTTTTGTTGTTTACAAGAACAAGCACTTTTGAAAGAAGAGAAGTGCCTTCTATCATTTCACCAAGATTTCTACTATCGAGGAAGGGATCTGGCTCTTGGTTGAATGTTACTTCTGAAAGAAGAGAAGTACCTTCACCAATCACCTAGGATTTCTCCTTTGATCTATGAGCATCACCTCTAAAAAAAAGAGATGGATGGTGATACCCTACCCCTGTGTGTTATTTTTTGCTTATATATAGTATATAGCTCCTGTGTATTCATAGGGAACCTCCCCTTGATGAGAGGAGAGATTTGTCCCCTTTTGATGTGGTAAACCTGCACATCTGGATGACCAATATCCCTATGCTATGGATGATAAGACCTATTTTACTCACTAATTAGCTGGTTGACAAAATGTTCACCCAAAAATTCTAACTCTCCTTCTTGAGGGCACTTAAAGCTAACTAAAATGGAAATCAATGCCTCTTGTAGATGATCTTGTTCTTCTTGGTATGTAGGTAAGGGGTTGATCTTTATAGACTAGAGATGTTTGGAGTCACCAGGTGTTCTCATTGAGTATCTACTACACTTATTAGCTAAAGATAACACTAATTCCTTAGCTTTTCTCTAAATATTCCCATCAGGCATGCTAGAAATAGTTGTCATTTGAAACATGTACCCATGGATGCTCTATGGCATAGAGGATTTTTTGGCTTAGCTCCATGTGCAAGAATCAGTTGCTTTATTGTAATTATGGGAATGACCCCAAGGTGTGGGACCCTTATGCTCTTTAGGATGAGCCTTCAAAGTAGGCCATATTATTTCTATTCTAAGCACACTTGGTTTAAGACTAGTGCACAAGCCTAAAGAGTAGAAAGGTAAACTACTACTAATATAAACCTAGGATCTTTGAGAGGAAAATGGAGGGAGAATGTAAGAGATGCTAAAAGTAAAAGGTGATGCACCCAGAATAGAATGAGTGCTCCTACTACCATAAACACAATGCAAACTCTTGAGAACAAGATAATATCACACATATTATACCAAGTAACTCTACATGCATAAGTATTTTTTATAAAGGTGCAAGAATGAAATAAAGTGTTGAGAGGGATGTAAATTATCCACAAACAAAGCCTACATAGACCCTAGTGCGCATAGGATATGACCTAAAAGTGAGTTCTAAGTTTAATGAAGAGGTGCTAGGGATGAATGACAATTGAGAGGGGCAAACATTACCCACAGATAGAAATCAACAAACACAAATAACACATAGATCATCAAAATAACAAAAGGAGGGGAACTTAATTCTCAATAACATGCAAGGTCTATCCAATATAAGTTCTCATGGAGGGCAATTTCAGTAGTGTTAGGTTAATAAAATGTGTCAACCTATTTTATAATATAAATCTAATATTTTATAGAGAACAAGCCTATTTTATATTTAATGCACCACTTGGGGTGATAGGTACAACTTTTGATTCGTTTACGGTGCTATAACCACACTTTCTAAAGTTTGTTTGACAAATCAGGCCTAAAATTCATAGTAATAACCTTATGTATGCATGGGGAGGTAGAATACTCACCTAAAAAGATCAAAGAGTGGTGTGAACTTGCATTTTTATGTCTAGTGGTGACTTTTACATTCAATTATTCTAGCAATACCTAGAGCTCCTGTGTATTAATGTCCTATTTATTGAAGGACAAGATCATCATGATTATGAATCTGACAAAGCCATGGTAACATCTTGTTTTACATATCTACTTGTTAAATATATGGATTACGATGCTCCTCCATTAATTACACAATCTACCTTTACTTTGAAATGTGAAACTAGGCTTACTATAGATTGAAAACCAATTTGTATATTGGTTTTTATAGATGGTTGATACATCCACTTGGACATGTCTATATCATATGAATAGATATTAGCCCATTCTAATATTGTTAGGTCTAAAAAGACCTATTCTATCCCTATAGAGTCTTAATGGCACTACTTAATCTTAAAAAATCTACTCTTGGTCCAAATTGGATTGTGTCTTGGCTTGACTCCTTTGTATTTTTCTACCTTGGTCAAAAATGTGTCACTGACCCTATCAAAAAGTGTCTTAGGGTTGATCCCTCATTCATTTGTCATTGATTTTATGACTTGGCATTTACAAATCCTATTACACCATTGATATTTCTTGGTATGAATGGCCACAAGCTATTGATCTATCCTTGACTTGTCAACTCTATCCTTGCTAATCCACTTGATAGTCCCATATTTGCACTCAAGATCTACTACCAGTCTATTTTCTCCCACATTTATGCCAGATGGTAGCTCCTCAAATCATTGATTCATTGACTCTACTTATGTACTATTGATCTACCATTGTATGCTCAAATGCACTATATAGATCTACTTAGACCCACTGACCTATTAGTCACTGATCATTATTAGATTTGATTTGGGTTCTCAAGATCTAGACACTTATCAAGCCCACATTCATTTTGGGTCCCTTTGATGGTTTTGGAATGCTAATGGTTATTTTTTGAGGCCCAAATTTGATGTCTACATAAATTTCCAAGTATTTTCAAATTTAAATAGCTACTTGAAGGGGTTAGAATTTTACATCTTCATAGTTGCCATCAATTTCCCTAGGCCATTTCCTTCATACTTTTATCTAGGACACTTTGTTGCGAGAGTGACCCTTCATGTTTTTTCCTTAGGATACTTTCCCAAATAAATGAACCTTTAGGAAAAGTGTTTTGGTCACCTTGTTGAAAAATGACCCTTTGGGTTTTTTTTTTCCTTTAGACCACCTTCTCAAAGAAATACCCTTCAATATTTTTTTTGGTTAATTTTCTCAAAGAAATACCCTTTGAAACTTTTTGCATTGGTCTATTTTCCCAAAGAAATACCCTTTGGAACTTTTGCATTGGTCTATTTTCCCAAAGAAATGCCCTTTGTAACTTTGTTTAGGATAACTTTTTGAGAGAATGATCCTTTGGGTTTTTATTCTCATGCATTTTTCTTTATTTGGTTACTTTCTCTAAAAGAAATCTTATTAAGATTTTTATCAAGACAATTATTTTGGATAAAATGTCCAAAAACAATTTCCCTAAAAAAATTAAACCTTGCATTTTTTTGAAACATGCAATTCTTTCAAGCTTTTTATGAAGGTATATTATTGTGGGCTTTTTTTTTGAGAGAGTTATCCATTATCTTTAGGACTTTTGTTTTAGAAAAAACGTCTGAAACAATTCCTAATACTTAATAAAAAGCCAAAACAATTTGTCTGAGGGAAATATTAGTGATTTTAGCCCAAAAGAAGGTCCAAAAGAAATGACTTAGCGAAATAAATCCCAAATTTTTTCCAAAGACTTATCAAAAAAAAGGTTTTACATTTTGTACTTAAATTTTGGCTTGCATGATTGTTGATTGATTCATGAAACTATTGTGGACACCATGAAAACCTACTTGGGAACCTGTTCCTTAGAAATCTTTAGGACATGGCATTACATCTAGGCAAATTTTATAGGTGGGCCAAAAATGGTCAACAAAAACCTCCACTTCTATCACTTCAATCCACATGATGAATTCAAAAAATGTATCCACCTCTTCACTCTCTACATCCAGTTATATACTTTAACTACTATCTAGATCTAAGCACTCAAACATCCACTCAATTACCTTCATTTATTCTACAAGTATTGATATGGTCTTCCTCTTCTCCCTGGTTAAACAAGGGATATTTATAAAATACCATCATAGCCACCTCATATGTGCAATTCACATCTACCTCAACTTACATAAATAAAAGATACTATTCTACATATAAATCATGTGTGCTCTCTTACATATATTTTACCTCTATCTCCATTTCTTTCAAAAGGCTCATTTCTACTGTCATTTGCTAGAGATTCCTCATTTTGTTCTAAATTTTTCTTATTCTAGGGAACCTTATTTCTCTTCATATTCACAACACCCAATGTGATCCATGCACACTTTCTCCCCTATTACGCATCAAATTCCACCTTAGTTTTTAATGCAACCTTTAATGCAACCAACAAGGTTATAAATTGTTATTCCATATCTTACACACTATATTTACACATAACTAGAACCCACTATTACACCCCTTGACCTACATAGGTTATCCAATTTCTCAACTCTTAGTTCTCTACCTACCAAATACTATGGAGAACAAAACACTATAGATCTATTATTGGACCACTTACAAACCTCCCTAGATTATACCAATTTCACTTTTAAAAATTTATTGCTACACCACTCGTAATCCTATGTAGACATATTTTTTGCACTCCTCTTGTTCTGAACCAACATTTGTAAAGAATGAATAATATAAATCCTCAATCTCTCAACCCTATATTTTTTTCTCCACTATAATACTAAATGATGTTTCCATGGTTATGGGCCTCAATTAAAAGATGCCTTTTATCATCTATCCCATAATTACACAATAATAGTAAACTTTATTTCTTCAAATAAAGATCTACAAATACTTTGACTAATTTCTAATGATGAAGCCCTACCACTAAATCAAAAATAGCCTCACAAATACTTACATGCTTATAAATGACATTACAACTCTGTAGTGTGGTTCTAATGACTTAATTCATATAGTCCTCCCCAAACCTATGGATAATTATAACTAAAATAATCCTTGAAACCATGCTCTATAACACTTCCCTAATCTGGAATCAAAATCCTTTTCATTGAAGATGGTGTTTATATATAGATACATGATTTACCCAAATTACATTAATGGTTAATAACCCACTAAAAATAATTAAATGAACACAATTATTGATGAAAATACATCACAAGATAGCATTTTGCATTATGGCATTACTCGATGCACCATAAAACATCACATTCCCTTTAAAAAATCCTCAATATAATTACAAGCATTATCCAAACAAATAAATTACCATTTATCACCATAAAGTGTCAAAATGAGTAGAGCTAAGTTCTATGAGGTGAAAAAGTAGAATCTTAAGAACTAAGGTTTATAAATAAGTTTGATGAAGCTATGAAATTGATTGAAGCTAACTCCATCAAAAATTTAACACAAATTACTATGAAGATTTTGTGGTAAGAAAAAAATCACAAAAATAACATATGAAGCACATTTACCCTAAGCTAATGTGGAAATAAATATAACATGTAGTGACTCAATAAAATCCTAATGCTTATAAACACACCATAACCATCAAAAAGTCAAAATAATTCACCACATTTTATTATTAGCTAACTAATCATGTTTTTGGTTGATGCAAGATTACATGTGAACCTAAACACTCCTCCATCACTTTCCTCATGAGTTTCACTCATTATATATATGATTTCACACTATTTCATTGGTCTTAGATCATCCATGTCATGAAACCTCATTGTTCATCATGGGGTATATTCTTCTCCTATACAAACATTACTTATTTCTACTGAGGTCATCATACACATAATTATCCATGAGCATCATTGGTCCCATCTTACTTGCATGGAGCTTATTGCACCCATGTGCCTATTGATCCTACATCAAATCTATCAAGATGGGATATCATGCCCTATGTCCTTCATATACCTAGTTATATTGTAGATATCACACTCAATACATTTATTTTTGTATCTTGTCCATACTGTTGTATAGTATTATAGTGGGGCATCTAAATTATCCAATCTTATAGGGTATTATCACTGCATAGCACTTTTCCCTTCCTTTTAATATTACACCGTCACATGGATTAGCGACTCCTATTGACCCTTGATGATATATTTTTATAGTTACATAGATGTGCTAACTAATGTAATTTAAATGATTAAAATAACTAGGATTATTTTTTATGTTACATGTAGTATGCCTAATCATTTTATTTTGAGATGAATAGTTTTCAAGACCATCTATCACCTCATAATGGGGCATCATACCAATACATTTTGAATTGGCATCACTAATCCCATCTTACCTATACTGAGCTTAATATAACCTTGTGTATATTGACCTTACATCGATTATATCAAAGTTGGCTCTCATGCTCCCTATCCTTCATATACATAGTCACATTGTAAATATCACACTTGATACATTTATTGCCATAACTTGTTCATATTGTGGTATACTATTACATTGGGTCATATCACTTATCCAATATTATAAGGTACTATCATGGCATCGAACTTATCCCCCCTTCCACTATTATACCATCACATAGGATACATATTACTAGCACACCTTCACATGGATTACCTATTTATATTGATCCTTACATGATGATGTGTTTCTATAGTTACATACATGTGTTGAAAAATGTACTTTTAACAATTAAAATAACTAAACTAGACCATCCTTCATTTAAAAAGGGGGCATATATCTAGAATATTTAGTTTCTAAATATGTTACCACCAAATTTACAGTTATACCTAGAGTCACTGGAGATATTACTATGTGTCTACTTCCCTCCTTAGCATTTGAATCATATTTTTTAATTCTAGTTTTAATTTCCAATTGTAATCTTAATAGTGACATCATGGTTTGCATACCACTCAATGTATTCATTATTTTGTTCATTACCACTTTCATTTATTTCATTTTGATGACATTTACGTTAATTTACTAGGATATTCATCTATTTATTGGAATTATTATTTTATTATAGGTACATTATATTTGTATATGATAGATCATGAGTACACCAAATCCATAAATGTAGACTTCATCTTCCATTCCTCAAGTTATATTCATGTATATCTTTTTCATTTTATTTTTTACTTTGATATGCATGCCCACATACACATAAAAGTGGGGAATTTTGTATATGCCTAAATTTTGTACAAGACTTATTATATTAATGTTTTTAGTTTTATTTTGTTCATATGGATCATTGGTTCATTTAGGTATTATTGGAACTTTTCTATGTTTTTGCTTCTCCTTTCCTCTGTGTTCAGTCTTGTGCTTCTCTCTTTCTTTTATTTTTTGTCTTTTATGTGTTTTTATATTCCTATAGATCTCATCATGTATTTTCCTATAGTTTTCATATGTTGACCATAATTAAAATCCACTAATTCTATGATGACTATAATCATTGGCTGCTGATTCTAGTCATTTTTCTTGTGTGGGAATTTTGCCCCTCTTTATATATTTTGATGTGTATAGCTATATTTTATAGTATTTTGTGCCAATAGGAAATTAATTTAAATTTGATATATATATATATATATATGTATATATATATATATGTATATATATATATGTATATATATATATATATATAGAGAGAGAGAGAGAGAAACACCATCCTAGAGAATTTCAAGGAAGTAATGATAAGTATCAAGGAATTATATAAGTCTTACATGTATTATAATGATTATATTATGTTGTTCAATAATTTCTAGTGATTTCAAGGGTTTAATATTGCTATATACTTATAGTGAAATAATTCCTAAGTGAAATATCAGATATTTGCATTTGATTATCTAGGGAGATGAGGTAAATTAATTTCTATCATTTGGGGTTGGGGACACACACAAACACTAGAACTACATTGAGCATTAATTAAAAAACACTTAAATATATGGCTAAAACCCTCAGGGGGGCTTGATCTTCTTGAATGCACATTTCATTGGTATTCATATGTATATATAGGTGTTGAATTTGGATTAAGATCCAAGAAGAGACAATATTTTAACAGCTATCCATGCTAATTAATAAATCTAAAATAGACATATGTGCATGTGTTGGTGACAAAAGATCATAGAAAGTTTCATAAATATAAAATTAAAATTTTCATAATCACAACAAGAGACCACAATGGACAAAAAGTTATTATAATCGATTGTATGTTTTTGGTAAACTATCATTGGTAGTGATTTATTCTAGTCATTTGCACATGACTCAATTTTAATTCTTTATTTTAGTTTGTGCAACTCCAAATCCTTCCTCTCTACATTTTTAGGCACTATCACAACCCCAATGTATTAATTTCATTTATTTTTCCTTTTCCTCTTTCCTTTCATGATAATGATTGTTTATAGTTCATTTTACTTTCACTCCATATTTTAGCACGAGGTATATTTGAGTTTATTATAATTTACTATATTTATCCTAATCTTCCTTATGCCATTATCTCACAGAAAACTTGTGTGCCCTTTTTGAAAAAACATACATAGTTTATCCCCATATCATTATATAGGTGTGAGTGGAATGTGATGTATATATAAGAAATGTACTATGATGTAAAACAATTACATTTGGAATTTGGCTCCATATTATGCTCCCTACATGTGTTGTTTATTATTTTGATCTTTTTTTGCATTATATCATGGTAGTATAATGTTATGTGATATATGTTTTGTATACACATTATTTTTAGTTACTGACACTTTATTTTTTAGGACTTATTTATGCTTTAATATTACTGAGTGTACATCCTAAGGAGTACATTAAGATCAGGTTGTGATATCTAAAGGCACTTTGTCATATATTTTTTGTGCATTACTATTCATACTATGACCTTTAGTTCATCATGATATTATCTTATATTTTATTTATATGTCCAAGTACACATTCTAACCCACATTATCCCTTTGATATCCTTTATGCATTGTCATTGACCTAACCTATAATGTCTTTCAATGTATCCTTGGTTTATCTAATCTCATATGTTAGGTCGATGATGTTCTACTAAAAATATTTGTATGCTTTTATCCATGCAAATGATGTCAAATAAATTTGAATTTTTAATTTAATTGTTTGGATCCATATTTATAATTTTCATAATTACCATTTATCTAAGAAATAACATATATTTTATTATACTTTCTCATAAATCTATTTTAGTAAGAATAAGATGAATTAGGGTTAAATAACTTACATGAAGGGAAAGCAAGCTAGCCTAAGGTATTTGAAGATATAAAGAAAATATGTTAAACCAACAAGGTCTACCAAGTATTTTTAGTTTCAAAATTTGGTCTACTTAGGTATTCTTCTATAAACATTGACTTCACTAAAAACAATCTCTCACATAATGCTACAAGCCAAAGGGGAGATTAACATTCCAACATGTCAAACCAAGGTAAGTATATCTAACATTATACTCTTTATTTTGTACTTTGGTTTATTTTACTAGACTCGTGTTTCATTTTATTTTATGTACACACACACACACACATTCTCTTTTGATTAGAGATCCAACCAATTTGAGACATAATCAGGGGCCTAGATCCCCAAGTGATCATCTATCATAAGTACCGTATTTACCAATAATGGCCATAATTGTCCCAAGAATACCAAAAATAGCCAAAAGTAGCCCAATAATACCAAAGAATGGATACAACCAACCCAATAATACTAATGAATGAGCACAACTAGCCTGAGAATACCATCAATGGCCATAACTAGCTCAAGAATACCAATGATCGGTCATAATCGGCCCAAGAATACCAATGATCAGCCACAACCAGCCCAGGAATACCAATGATCATCCACATCCAATCTTTGATACTATACTAATATTTTAACCCTGGTGGTGTATTAAACAACCAAGTTACTTTACCATCTCACCCACATCTCATCATTTATACTATGCATATATTAACATATGCTTATTACTTAATTTTTATATTTTGTATAATTGTTATTTCATAGCTCTTGTTTATTCCTAGAGACACCTTTACATCATATTTCAACTTTTATATTAGTTATAGTTCTTAATTCAATGTCTAATGACACCCATATATTAGTTACAAATATTTCTTAAATTTATAATGAAACCTTTATTAATTTATAACTATTATTTCAACATCCAATGACACATTGGATTTAGTTAGGTCATTCACTTATTATCTTTAGGTTCCCTTTTTAAGATCCCTTAAAACCTCCCTTGAACATGACCTTTTTTATATCCCCAGATCATTTTTTAGATTGACATTTTGTGTGTGTTGGATCAAGAATAATATTATACCTTTTCCTATTTTAGAGGATGCTTATATTAAAAACTATTTTAGGATTACATACATTCTTGTGAACCTAATATAAATCTTACTCCATTTTTATTGGGTTATTTTCATATTATCCCTTATTTTTTAATCTTAAATTACATATATTTCTTATCACACCAACTTTACCAAATACATTTGCAGTGAGCCTAAAATGAATCTTACCCCACTATTGTTCAGTTCATATTATTATTTTTCATTTCCTAACTTAGTGTTATAAACTTTTCAAACATCCATGACTTGAAACAATTATCTTATCCCTTTAACAACCCCAAATGCTATTATCTAATTCCTAAAATATAATATATCAATGATAAGTATTAGTGCCTAAATGTGTGTCACAGGTGCCTAGAGTCTTTAAGAACACTTCTCATTTTAGAATTCCTAAAAATTCAATGCATGAGTTGCAGGTTGTGATAATCCTATTATCTTTAATGGAATAGAGGCAAATCAAGTGGACTATTTCACAATATTTATAATGTTTGGTGGTTGGGAGACACCATGGCTAGATATTAGATCTATGTAAAGTATGAATTATCTATATTAAGAATAGTGAATTATGATCAAGATATAGTCTAAGGACTAATATAAAATGGATATTTATAGTGGTAATTAAGCTAGAGTGATTCAATTAAAAAAGAAGAAAAAGGAAGGGTAAGGAAAAAAAGATATGTTGTTGATCTTCATCCCAAACATCATGACAAATCTCAAATTTCCTCCAAGCATGCACTTAACCAATGTATAATATGAAATATCATGAGATCAAATCTTACTACACATCAGGAAAACATCTAAGGAATGAATAAATAATGCAAATAAGAACCTGGTTCACTTTAAAGATCTACCCCTGCAAGAAAAAAACACTATCCCAAATATAAGAAGAGTAAAGATAATGAAATGAATTTGAGAACTTTCAATCAACTAAGAAATAGCATAAATTAACAACTATGCAATTAAAAGATGTACACCAAGATTTCATAAGAACCAGTCAAATCTAGAAACAAGAACAAGTGAGAGAGAAACCATAATAACAAATGACACAAATGAATATGGTCAATCTTTGAAAAATTCCTTACTTGTATTAATTGCTCAAAAGTTTACATATGTTTTTGGCTCAAAACTCCCCCTTCTTTACAATTAACAATACTCATTTCTATATAATGCAAGGAAGTAAGTCAATCAGTTAGGTCTAATTATAAAAGTACAAGTGTCAGGATAGGTGTCCTTTACAAAGTTTTAGAATACACTAAAATTTTCCAAGTGGACTGACCTATAGGCAATGTGTTTTATTAGATTTGCATGCCTTTACAAAATAATATTCTACTTTAAAAATGTTACAAAGCTCTACAAAAAGAATAATCCTAACTAACTTGAGGTCCTTGAGTCAATGTAGCTCCTTGTTTTTGCTAAAGAATATTCATCCTATAGTGTTGCTCATTGATGAACTGGATGTCAACAACAGGCTTTAGGAAGAGCTCTTTTCCATGATCCTCCAAGTCTTGATTCTCTATTACTTTCTTGATTCCCCTGACATCTCCCATTTTTTATTTAGATGATAGAAGTAGGCCCACGATCTTCTCATTATCATTTTTTGTTTGGAATTTACCTTAGTTTCTCATTTCCTACATAAACTAAAAGGTTATGTTCTTAAACTCTTCATTAGTTATAAGACCTAATGAGATAAATGAAGTGGGTTCTTTGATCAAACTATATAATATGTGCAATATTCCATCTTCTTACTATTTGAAGTCCTTGTCCAGGTCTTCCATCTACTTGACCCAGTTGTTAGGGCTTGGATCTTGTCTAAAAATATGGCCATGGCCATATTTAAGTGTGCTAAGTTGATAGTCCTAAAGTCATGGATTAGGTTCTTGGTTAAGGCCTTGATCAAGTCTTTTACTTGATAACATGAAGCCTACCATTGGCCAACTTGTCCTATAGCCTTAGTGATTTTCTTATCCATTGTTCCCTGCCTGGTTTTGACTACCTTCAAAATTTTGAAAAGGTCAGTCATGGTATCCTCAAACTTCATGAATATGTCTTGATGGATTGATAAGATAATAGATTCCTTTAAATTCTTGTTTTATTGTAAGAGTCCCTTGATCATGGTTTGTAACTACTGAGATTGGGCCTAGGCTACATCTAGGATATTTTCTTTGAATATCCTACCTTCTCTTGGCTTTTGGCTTTCAACAGGGGTTAGACCTATGAATGGCTCCATATTTTAGAGGGTGAATTATTCCCCACCAACCAGGGATTTATTTTTAATCACCCTTTCCAAACTACCAGTCTTTGGATTGAATTAAACCCCTACTAATAATTGAGTTATCTTTGGAGATGGGGTTTCTCTTTGTGTCCTAGTTGACTCCCCTAAGGCAACCATCCTTTATTCTTCTTCCTTTTATAAGGCCACAATCCATGGATTAATCTCATCATGCACAATTATATTAATAAACTTTGTTATGGTCCAAGAGTGGTGCATAGTAGGGATCTTCTACAATTTTCCATATATAAACCATTTATGAATGGTTAGGCCATGAATTGGATTATCCCCGCTAAAAAGGTTGATCTCACTCAAAGGATGAGTGAAGGTCAAATTGGGATTCTTTCCACCTAATGGGACCAATTCTAACTCAACTTTCCTCTTTGGGGTAGCTGAGGTAATAGGGACCAACTTTATTTTCACTTCTTTCCCCTTCTCTTCTTTTACTTCCTTAGCTTGAGCTTCCTATACTTGGACATCTTCCTCATCTGATTGATAAGCATTAGCTAACATTTATAGTGCATCTTCTACTATTTCACTAGGATCCAATGCCACTATGTCAATAAATTCAATTGGGGACCCTAGTTCCCTAGGCTAGGCTAAAGATGATGCCACCTCACCATGTCTCCTTTCTTTAGGTATCTATTTAATTTGTGCCCTAGGCTTTAGGATCTTTGTTTGTGATTGTGGCTATGTGGGAGGAGGTATATAGGATTAACCCCCAACAAATAGTACTGCCTTAGATTGAGTTGCCATATAACATCATTCCCTTTAATATCTCTCATCAATTTAGCCTCTGGGTTGATGTTGTGCTTTTTCAATCTTTCAAAGACTTTAGTGAAGGATGATTCCTTTATGTACATTGAGTCATAAACACCAAGAAGATGTTCATATATCACACTTATCATTTTTTTATTTCAAGTGCCCCACTACCCTTCCTTGGGGATCCCACTATCTTAGTTTATCATGTTGTAGTTTAAAAGAGGCTCTGTGTCTAGAAGCATCCTCAATATTATCTCATTGCTAAAATATAGTCCTAATAATGGTCATGGGTAGGGTATGTATTAGTCCATTCCTCTTGATTTTACACACACCATCTATACCATTGCATATCTGGTATGCTACCTATTTCTCAACTAACTTGTTTGGCACATGGGTTGGTAGCCTAAGTGGGGTGCATTGGGTCACCTCAATCTTGATGGTTATGAAATTTAGGTAAAACCATATGTCAATTATGGATTCAATTGTATTTTTGACCAAAGGACTAACTCTTTCCATTGGGTTTCCAGTTATGGCCTTAGTTAAAGTTGGATAGTCATAGTCATAGATGAAATGAATGTGGTCCTTAAACTTGAATATGTGTAACTTTGAGTAAAATTGGGATACGATCTATGTATCTTCATGTGACCATATTCAAAATTTAGGGATATTGGTAGTGGAAAGGAGGGCATCTAACATGTAGGACATCATGTAGAATTGGTTCTTAGTTTTTTTCTTGAATACAAAAATATGCCTACACAAACATGTGATAACAACCTCACTAATGGAAAGGGTGAGTTCCTTCTCAACCATAAAATATACCAAGGGCATCTAGATTCTATCAACATAAGTGGTGGTGGGATTCCCACATATCCTATTCTTTAAAGTCATAATTATTCTAATCCTAGGTTGAAATTGGCTAATAGGGATGTTGTTATTGAGATCATAGAAGACTTTATTTCTAAAGTATAGATATGGAGTAAGGATAATTTTCAAGTCATTATTCTTGGCCCATTTATTTATTATGGACATATCTACTTGGGATTTGGGAAACTTATAGTAATTCTCAAAAGTAATGGGATAAATATAATCTATATTTTACGAGTATGTTCATAGACTAGCATGCCCTTTTCAAACTTGAAATATTTGAAAATAGGGGAGATAACATCTATGCAGTGAAGTACCTCTAGTTTTGATGCAACATAATGAAGTTTTGTATTTTGAATGGAAACCAAGTCATAGTACCTCCTCTTGATTGATGTGTTCTTCTCATCTTCCTTGGTGATGGTAGGTACCTCTTCAATCATCTAAAAAAGCTTGGACCAATTATTTTATCACGTGTTTAAAGTTACTACATCAAATTATGTGTCCTTGAAGATTATCCCCTTTATGTTTGAGGTCAAATAAATATCTGCACCTTCTCTAACTTGTTTTATGGCTACCATGGCTGTGATTTTATTCAAATTATTCACTGATGGTCTATAGTTCAATCATGGACTCAATTACACTTGCTAAGATGATGATTTGATATCCCAAACTTAATTGTGACAAATTATAGAAAAAATTATGGATTTTATAAACATTAGGGTTGTTCTATAGGTCCTTTCAGAGCTTTAATGTTAGTGACTATTTACATTTAAGTGAGCTTGTGCCTTAGATTTCATTCATATCCTTGTATTTATACTTTTTCCTTTCTAAGCCCACAAAATTTTTAGTTTTGTCATTTTATATGTATGTGACATTTTCATGGAAGACTTGCTCATTAATGTTCAAATAATGATCATTGTCTTTGAATTTGAATCCAAGCAACTATCTTAAAATTGATGTCCTCACAACCATCATTTGACATCTGTGTGAACATCTTTGACAGATGTGTGACCATAAATTTTGAACATGTCATCGAGGTTATTTATTGTCTTAAAATGGACATCTTCATGACCATCATTTGACATCTGTATGAACTTATTTGATGGGTGCATGACCATAAATTTTAAACATGTCTTTGGGACTATTTATCAAGCTTGTCATTTATCACTTCCTAAGTCAATCTTTTTTCTACATGTGTCACTTAGTGATTGCTTAGTGCTTTTGTGCCCTTTAAAAATTCTACATTGATATCGAAAAGGTGCTCAAGCTTTATTGTGTATTAGGCTTCAAAGTTATGCCACTTTGAAGTCCTATGGGCCTTCTAAACTCTACACCTTGTCAGTCCTACTAGTTAATGTGCTTTCACCATGTGGCAGTCTCATTTTAAATCAAAGATCCATTGAATAATTTTGAATTGATATGCTCCATTGATCTATATTTGTAATACTTGAACGCATACTTTAGATCTTTGTCAAGATGATTGATGTTTAAATTGGGGTCCTTGTCTTGACTTTTCAACTTTGATTTCACTCTATTGAATTAATGTCATTTGATCAAATGTGAGTCATTGATTATGATTTGGGCAGTCGAACATGATTGTTTCCTGTATAAAAAATAAATTGAGTAAGCCTAAGAATATAGAATTTAGACCAAATTCTTAGACTAATGTTTTGATTTATATGAATAAATATGAATAAATTTTAGTCTAAGGTATTTAATCTAAGTTATAAATATGATAAAAAGGACCTTGTGTTAGGTAAACATAAATCCAAAGCTTGAAACATGACAAAAGGGACCCTTTGAATAATAAATTCATAACATAATATTTTAGCCTAAAGTTTTATTGTATTAATAAATATAATCAAAACCTTAGATTAAGTCTATGCCAAAAAATATGGGGACCGATTTCAATCTTACACCATTAGATCTTGGTGATCCAAATGAATGTAGATCATTGATATTGATCCATGGGGTCGAGTGAGATTAGTTCCATATATTTAAGTATTTGAATTATTAAGTCCATCTTGCACCATCTGAATAACTTCACTCAAGTAAACATGGGTCATTGATTATGTAAAGGAACATAGTGTTTAAGTTAGGAATTGGAGACATATGAAACTTGGGATAAATTCTTAGGACTAAGGTCTTATTTATGTTAATAAACACAAATAAGAATTTAGGACTAAGATTTTAGCCTAAATTTATAGCAAAGGGGGCCATGTGTTATCATGAGATGCTTCAAAAACATTACAATGATCAACTAAATATATATCATAGAAACTCATTTGTACATTTTAAAATTATCCATTATTGGTGTTATCATGAGACTTGTTTGGAGGCCTATTAAACCTTTGAGAAGTATAGTTTCAATTAGAGCCTTCCCCTGTATTTCTTACTTTTTTTTCAACTAAAGAAAGTTAGTGCTTAATTTTTGGACCATTCCTAATATCAAGTCATTTGAATTTTTTGGTGTCTTAGGCTCATGAACTAGAGCATTACCATTATCTATGGGCATTAGAGTTTCATGATTTTGTGGATGAATCCCACTAGTAGTGATATTCAAGAACCCTAGGTTTTAGATAGGATATGGATGACTCAATAGTAATTGGTTCCAAAATAGAGGTTGGTTCAGAGTAGATATGTCCTAATTAGCATTAGGGATGGAGTATGCCATTTGACCTTGGGGTTACATCTGATCATTAATGATCACATATTCAACATAAGCCAATGCTAATGTATTAACAACATTTATAGATATTTCTAAGAACATAGAAGTCACGGGGTTTATGGCATCCCTGTAAATCTCTAAAGTCAAAGCCAAATTAGGTTTATATGGGGCCATGGTCTTGCTAAACATCTTTTGGAACCTAGCATTAAAGGCTCTTATGGTCTCATTAAAATCCCTCTTAACTATGATGAAATTTTGGCAAAGCGTGCATGGACTGATAATTTTGCCAAATTCATTAACAAAAATATTATTAAATTCATTCCCACTAGCAATGTAATTCTCAAGTAGGTTGAGAAACCAATCATATGTAACATCTCTAAAAGTGAATGGGAACAGTATACATGCTACATCTTCATGAAATAAATTTAAAAATCTCAAAGCAACCTTGAATGATTTAATATGCTCTTAATTAGTGACAACATTATGGGATTAAAATAAGGAAAATACCTTTTCAAGTTTCCTGGTAAGTCATGTACCTAACCAGGAACTAGAAGAACCACCTAGCCAAGACATACCTTAAACACATGAAGACCCTAACTTGGTGAAGTTGGTTGAGACATTGAAATTTTACGCTTACCTTGGTCTTAATTCTATAAATTTTGGATTGTGACCTTGAAACCTATTTAAAATATGATGCATCAAACCAACCTTTATAAAGTACAATGATTAAGTTTACATGTTAAGCCAATTTTTCACAAATACATGTACAATATGACTAACTTTAACTAAATAATCTCAAAGATGCATCTATATTGATGAATGAGAGGGATATTTACACCTATGAGATCGAATAAACTCAAATTTACTATTACTAACCTTAAACACAGGGAATACATAAAGCCTAAACTACCTTTACATGAATATCCATGGATCTTTAAATAATATCAATCTTTAGATAAAAGGAGCCTAAAAACTAGTATGAAATACTATAGATCAATTATCTTTAAATAATTAATCAAAGTATTACTCAAATATGCAAATAATACACCAATATTTGATCAAAACACACCAGAATTAGCAAAAATTCTATAAGTTCACAAAGATCTAACTAAAGGCCCTCCTTCTAGCACTAGTAAATCTCTACCTGTTGATGCCTAAATGTGTATCACAGGTACCTAGAATGTTTAAGAACACTTCTCATTTTAGAATTCCTAATAATTCAATGCATGAATTGTAAGTTGTGATAATCTTGTTATCTTTGATGTAACAAAGGCAAAGCAAGTGGACTATTTCATAATATTTATAATGTTTTGTGGTTGGGAACCACCATGGATAGATAGCAAATCTATGTAAAGTATGGAGTATCTATGCTAAGAATAGTTAATTATGATCAAGATCTAATCTATGGACTAATCTAAAATGGATATTTATAATGGTAATTAAGCTAGAATGATCCAGTTAAAAAAGAAGCAAAAGGAAGGGTAGAGTAGAAAAAAGATGTTGATCTTCATCCCAAACATCATGACAAATCTCAAATGTCCTCCAAACATACACTTAACCAATGTATAATATGAAATATCATGAGATCAAATATTACTACACATCAGGAAAAAATCTAAGGAATGAATAAGTAATGCAAATAAGAACATAGTTCACTTTAAGGATCTAACCCTACAAGCAAACAACATTAACCCAAATGTATGAAGAGTAAAGATAATGAAATGAAATTGAGAACTTTTAGTCAACCTAGTTTTAAGTTAAGTTAACAACTCTACAATTAAAAGATGCACTCCAAGATTTCATAAGAACCATTCAAATCTAGAAATAAAAATAAGCAAGTGAGAGAAAAACCATAATAACAAATGACATAAATGAATCTGGACAATCTTTACATAATTCATTGCTTGTATTAATTTCTCAAAAGTTTACAAAAGTTTTTGGATAAAAACCCCCCTTCTTTACAATTAAAAATACTCCTTTTATAGAATGCAAGGAAGTATGCTGATTAGTTAGGTCCAATTATAAAAGTACAAGTGTCAAGACAAGTGTCCTTTACAAAGTTTTAGAATACACCAAACATTTTCAAGTGGACTGACCTATAGGCAATGTGTTTTACTAGATGTACATGCCTTTACAAAAGAATATTATACTTTCAAAATGTTACAAATCTCTACAAAAAGAATATTCCTAACTAACTTGAGGTCCCTAAGTTGATGTAGCTCCCTATTTTTGTTGAAGAATCTTCATACTATAGAATTATTCATTGATGAACTAGAGGTCAATAATAGGCTTTAGGAAAAACTATTTTCCATGATCCTCCAGGTACTTGAGGTTCTTCTCATCTATTACTTGCTTGATGACCTTATAATATCCCATCATTTTTCATATGATAGAAGTAGGCCCATGATCTTCTTATTATCATCTAATGTTTGGCCTTACCCTTAGTTTCTCATTTCCTACATAAACTAAAAGGTTTTGTGCTTAAACTCTTCATCAGTCATAAGACCTAATAAGCTAATTAAAGTGGGTTATTTGATCACAATGTCTAGGATGTGCAACATTCCATCTTCTTACTATTTGAACTCCTTGGCCAGGTCTTCCATCTTCATAGACCAATTGCTTAGTGATTGGATCTTGTCTACCTATATGGCCATGGCCATATTCAAGTGTACTAAATTGATAGTTCTAAATTTAAGGACTAGTTTCTTGGTTAAGGGCTTGATCAAGTCTTTCACTTGATATATTAAAGCCTACCATTAGCCAACTTGACTTGTAGCCTTAGTTATTTGCTTCTCCATTGTTCCTTGCTTGGTTCTAATTACCTTTCAAAAGTTGAAAAGGTAAGTCATAATGTCCTCAAACTTCATGAATCTATCTTCATGGATTGATAAGACAACAAATTCCTTTAAATTCTTGTTTTGTTGCAAGAGGCCCTTGATCATGGTTTACAACTATTGATATTATACCTAGGCTACATCAAGGATCTTTTCTTTGAATATCCTACCTTTTCCTAGTTTTTGGCCTTCAATAGGGGTCAAAAATATGAATGGATCTATCTTTTTGAGGGTGAATTCCTCCCCACTGACCATGGATTTATTTTCAATCACCCTTTCCCAATTGGTAGTCTTTGGATTGAATTAAACCCTTACTGATGATTGAGTTATCTTTGGAACTGGTGTTTCCATTTGTGTCTTGCTTGAATCCCCTAGGGTATCCATCCTTTGTTCTTCTTTTTGTAAGGCAAAAATCCATGGCTTAATCTCATCATGCATAGTTATATTAATAGACTTTGTTATAGCCCAAGGGTGGTACATAATAGGGATCTTCTATAATTTTCCATATATAAACCATTCAAGAATGGTTGGGCCATGAATTAGATTATCCTCACTAAAAAGGTTGACCTCACTCAAAGGATGAGTGAAGGTCAATTTGGGCTTATTTATACCTAATGGGACCAATGCTAAATCATATTTCCTTTTTAAATTAGGTGTGGTAATAGGGACCAAATCCATTGTCACTTCTTTCCCATTCTCTTCTTTTTCTTCCTTAGCCTGAGCTTCCTCTACTTGGACATCTTACTCATCTAATTGATAAGTACTAGATAACATTTGTAGTGCATCTTCTACTGTTTCACTAGGATATAATGCCACTACATCAATGAATTCAATTGGCAACCCTAGTTCTTCAAGTTGGGTTGAAGATGATGCCACCTCACCTGGTCTCCTTTCTTCAAGTCTTTATTCAATTTGTGCCCCAAAATTTTATATCTCTATTTGTGATTGTGGTTATGTGGGAGGTCTATAAGATTGACCTCCCAATAAATGGTACTGCCTTGGACCAAGTTGCCATATATAATTATTCCCTTTATGATCTCTTATCAATATGACCTCTGGGTTGATGTTGTGCTTTTTTAATCTTATAAAGAATTTGGTGAAGGATGATGCATATGTGTACATTGAGTCATAGACACTAAGAAGATGTTCATATGTCACACTTATAATTTTTGCTTTCAAGTGCCCCACTACCCTTCCTTTGGGATCCCACTATCTTAGTTCATCATGTTATATTTTGAAAGAGGCTCTATGTCTAGAAGCAACCTCAATATTGTCACATTGTTGAAATACAGTCCTACCAATGGTCATGGGTAAGGTATGTATCAGTCCATTACTCTTGATTTTACACACACCATCTATACCATTGCATATCTGGTATGGTACCTCTTGCTCAACTAACTTGTTTGTCACATGGACTGGTAGCCTAAGTGGGGTGTGTTGGCTAGATATTTTGTAGGCTGTCAAAAATACCTAGATAGTCATTGGATTAAATCCCTTTTATTAAATAATATCTTATATGATTATGCTTATCTACTCCTAACTATTTATAGCTTTTAGTTTATTCATATTTTATACAAATCATGTGCAAGTTATTTTATTTGGGGTATTACTTTTATCACAGAGTTCATGAACTATAATAAAGTGATTTTGCAACAAGTAAGTAGCTAATTCAAAGAATATGTAAAGAATTTTTCAAAAGGTGGGGAAGATAAGAAACTAGAATTTATGAGAGGAAAATAAATCACACTTCACAACAAGTAGTTTTATAGAGCTTATTATATCCTTACAAATAGATAAACATTCAAGAGATGATAAATCTTTTAGCAAATTATTAAGAAAAACTAGAATTAATATCCAAATTTAAATATAACACATAGTTTACCATTTTAATCTTCAAAAAATGCACATAATGATCTATTTAAATGTAAATTTCCTCAGAAACCAACTTTTCTTCATATTTTATTTTAGTAAAATTCATACAAAAAATATGCAATAATCTAAACACAAAGTTTTAGATTACTTGAATTTTTCTGCATAATAGTTACAATTGCTTGTTAGCAAAAATTATCATCCCCAGACATGCAAGCCTTCACTTATATTTATAAAATTTTAGATGTCAAAATTAAATAGGAGACAACTCCTTCAATTCCCATGTGTTGCATTAAAAACTCAAAACTGTTGAGAGGCATCTTCCTAGAATTTCTCATGTGTGGTATGAAATGACTGATGACATCTAACACTTCTTAGTTTCCTTATTTGAATAAAATACAATCTCTTTTGCATGCTACACAAATCTAGATTAAGTAATTTGATTTTATAGAATAACTTCAAGCAATGGTGTTTAGCCAAGTTACTTGAGTTTTGCATTTTATAATAGATTACTTTTATAAGTAATTACTTAAATACATTACAAGTTATAAGAAGAAAATATAAGTAGAAGAAATATTGAAATCATTCCAGTTCATGAACTTTGTTTCTACACTTCTCTATGTATTTGATGTGTTGAGACATCATGAATTGGATAGCTGCATCATCTGATTTGGCAACTGATTGCATTTCCATTGCATATCTCAAAAGCTCCCTTTCTAAATTATTATAATAACCTTTCATCTCCTTGATATTAAGTTCTATCAAACTCTGAGAAACTCATTGAAATTAATATTGTATCATAATCCTAGGAAGGTCTGGGTATTCCTCAAGTCGTCAGGGTTGAAGACTCTAGGTAAGCAATGTTGCTTCAAAACTCCAAGGAACTAATGCTACTTTAGAACTCTAGGTAAGTAATGTTGCTTTAGAACTCTATGTAAGTAATGCTACTCCAAAAATCAAGGTAAGTAATGCTACTCTATAACTCTAGGTACGTGATGCTAATTTAGAACTCTGGGTAAGTAATGTTACTCTGGAACTCTAGGTAAGTAATGTTGCTTTAGAACTATGAGTAAGTAATGTTGCTCTAGAACTCTAGATAAGTAATGCTGCTTTAAAAATCTAGATCTACTTTACTTAGCTTTTGATGAGAATTAAAGTTGTTTGATAATTTTGGTTTTGAAATAGGTTATGTAACTTAGGTTTGCGATGACTAATTCTTACTTTGATAAGCAAGGTAATTTGGAGAACCTGAGTTGGCTTGAAAGTGATCCCAAAGACTTAGATTTTTTGAACTTCTTGGATAGATGGGTAAATGGGTTATATGAGAATGACCCAGGCAAACATTTTAAAACCTTCTAGAGTAATTTTAAGCAATTGAAAATGAAAGCAATTATAGTGAAGACTATAATAATATAAGTCTTATTCAAGGGACTAAGTCTTGACAAGGACAACTAACTCACATAAGGCAAAAGACAAATTTTAAAAGGGGTAACCCAAATTTTCTAAGTGTTAAATTTTGGGGACACCAGCTGGCTCTAACTGAGGATACCTTTGTTTTAATATGAAAGAGTGAAACAAAGGTGAGATTCCAATATCTTTGTTTTTGCGTCTTGTCTATTGGGTACAAAGTCAATTAAAACTCAATCACAAAAAACTACAAAACAAACAAACAAAAAAAAACACAAAAAAAAATTGAGGTTTTATTTATTTAAATATAAGTGTTACCCTACTACTTAGTTCTTGTAAAGCTTCAAGTGCTACTCATTATAAAGCAATGATAGTTCACATTTGCCTCTATCATAAACTAACCTACCTTTTTTATTGCAATTTTTGCTTGTAACATCAATTTTCACTTCATGTGCACTCATTCTTTTAACTTTCTCTTTGTCATATGGGCTATAGATGCCCAAACATACTACTACTAAACCTACACTCTTGCCTTCTTTTGACAAGACTTTCATTCTTACTCCAAAGATAAATGCAACTGCTTGATTATCTACTTCAATCTATTGCCTTGCTATCATGAATACTTCATCTTTATGATCTTTATTTTATATCATGTGACCCTCAACTACTGTAACTTGCTCTTCCTCTTTTTCTTCCATCTCATAACCTTGCAATACTTGTTCAAGTGCTACTACTTCTACATCTAATTGCTCATTATTTTTATATACAAACTTGTAATCAAAATCCATACCTTTGTCCATCATCTGTATTTCATTTTCCATGCCTTATATTAGGCTTTCAAACTAATCTCTTTCTTCTTTATCATTACCATCACTCAGTTGGCTGTAAACATCTTCTTTCTCTTCACTCACATGCATCTTTTCCATCTCAAAGTATTTTTCTTCTTCTTTTCATTACTTACTTGGATGTTTACTCAACCTATATCTCATCATTTCTCTCTTGAGTTGATTATAAAAAAACTTATGTTGTCTTCTTTTATCTCTCATATTTTTTGAAATTTGAGTCTTAGTCTTCCTTATGTGGTCAATAATGTCAAAAAAAGGGATAGACACAGACAGAGTAGGATTAGCCTCAAAAGTATGAGTAATTGGCTTATGAGGTTAAGAAGAAGATGCTACATACTTATCTTTTGGATCAAGAGAAGTGGGTAAAGGACTACCTCTTTTGAGGATTCTAACATCAGGTTTGGGGTCTTCTTTCTCTTTCCCTTATTCCTTAGAATTTTTGTCACCAACTTGTTGAGTTTGTGATCTTGTAAATACTACAAAAGAGTGACTATGATCATCTTGAATCATTTTTTCATAGTCAATTTTTGATTCATATTCTAGGTAGCCTATATTGGAGTCATCAGTAGGATCTAAAAAATCATCATCATTAGTATATTTTTGATCAAAATTGTTAGCCATATCATCTTTAGAAATATAGTTTTGGTTCTAATTATTGAAATTGTGTGCAAGTGCATTCCTAATAAGAGCAAAATGAGCACCTTGAACAATTTGTATTTTAACTTTCAGAAAGTCATTATCCAATTTATGTAACAAGGGATCAGTAGTGATTGTTGAAGCAGAGCCATCAACCTTGGAATTTGTCTTCTTAATCTTAATATCCATGATTAGGTCATCTTCAAATTTTGTATCAATGTCTTGAGATATTGATAAATCAACAAGATGTGCTCTATTTAATTGATAACTTACCTTTGGTAATTGAGCATTGATGAATAAATAATTCTTATTATCTCTAGTGGGTAGAGCAGCTTGAGGTATTTTGTAGAGTAATTTGTTGAACTTAGTAATGAAGTCCTACATGTGTTCATGTGATTCTTGTTTGAGTTGAGTCAATTGGGTGAGCAATATATGAGAATATTCAATAGCTTTGAACCACTTTTTGAATTTCTTATTCATAGTGGCCCAACTTACTATAGTGCCAAGAGATAAATGGTAAAACCATTTTGTAGCTAAGTCATGAAAAGTACCAATGAAAAGTCTAGTATAGACATATTTATGCTCAACACCAATTACTCCATATTCCACAAAGAAAGCAACCAAATGCTCATATGGAATTTGTTTTCCATCACTTGTGAATTTTAATTATTTTTTTCTTAACCCTTTTGGCAAGTTGTGGAGAGGAGGAGTCAAGTTTAGAGGGCCAATCACTACCCCCAAGGTTAGGAAGTGGTAGCACCATTCTTCTATAAATAAGTAGCTGAGGATTAACCAATTAGATTATTCTTAAATAATTGTATTGCAACTGGTGCACATGAATCTATGCTTGCATAATAGGTGAAAGACTTATTTTTATTGTTCTAGCTTGGACATAAAAGCTAAAATTAAACTATTCTTATAATTTAAAGAAGTGTTAGGTTTGGCCTTGAGCTCTCCTTGCTTTGGTGAAAAGTTAATTTTCTAGATTGAAGAATAAAAATTATTCTAAGAATTAACTCAAGTAATTAGGTTTATAGGCAAAGACCTAAGAGGTGGTTACTTAGCATGTAGAAGTTTAGGAAAAATAAAGTGTAAAACAAAACCTTTCTTCTGGACATGCAACAACACAATAAAATTGATGTGTCTCTTCTTAACAGGTCAAGTTAACTTCACAAAAGATGTATTTTAAATAGAGAAGCATGCCATTACTCTACATGCAATGTTTTATATGGTAGTTTGAAAATTTTGGGATTTTTGGAGAACTAGATGTCAATCTACACCTATCTCGACTTGTGTGAGTAATCTAAATTTATTTTTGGGAATTAAGTTCATTAATTCCCCAGTGAAGTCACCAAAAACTACTAGCTAGATATTTTATAGGTTGTCAAAAGTACCTAGGCATTCATGGGATTAAATCCCGTTCATTTAATGGTGAAGCTCCTGTATGCTTATACTTATCTACTCCTAACTATTTATATCTTTTATTTTATTCATAGTTTATACAAATCATATGCAAGTTGTTTTATTTGGGGTATTAATTTTATCATAGATTTCATAAACCATAACAAAGTGATTTTGTAGAAAGTAAGTAGTTGATTTAGAGAATATGTAAAGAAGTTTTCAGAGGGTTTGGAAGAAAAGAAACTAGAATTTGTAAGAGGAAAATAAATTACACTTCACAACAAGTAATTTTACAGATCTTATTGTATCCATACAAATAGATAAACATTCAAGAGATGATAACTCTTTCAACAAATGATTAAGAAAAATTGGAATTAATGTTCAGATTTAAAGATACCACATAATTTACCATTTGAATCTTCACAAAATGCATAAAATGATCTCTTTAGATGCAAAGTGGGTGTATTGGGTCCCATCAATCCTGATGATTGTGAAATATAGGTAAAAACATATGTTCTCGATGGATTCAATTGAATTTTTAACCAAAGGACTAACTCTTTCCATTGGGTTTCTAGTTATGGCCTTAGTCAAGGTTAGATAGACATATTCACAGATGAAATGAATGTCATCCCTATACTTGAATATGTGCAAATTTGAGTAAAATTGGGATACTATATGTGTCCCTTAAGGTAACCATCCTCTAAAGTTAGAGACGTTGGTAATGGCAAGGAGGGCATTTAATAGGTAGGACATCATGTAGAATTGGTTCCTGGCCCTTTTCCTGATTACAAAAATATTTCTACATAAACATGTGAGAACAACCTCACTAATGTGAGGGGTTAGTTCCTTCTCAACCATAAAATATACTAAGGGCACCTGGATTATATTAACATAAGTGGTGGTGGGATTCTCATATAGCTAGTTCATTAAAGTCATAATTATTCTGATCCTAGGTCAGAATTGGCTAATAGGGATGTTGTTATTGAGATCAGAGAATACTTGATTTCTAGAGTATAGCCATGGAGTAAGGATAATTTTTAGGTCGTTCTTGCTGGTTCATTCATTGATAGTGTCTATATCTACTTGGGTCTTGGGAAACTTATAGTAGTTTTTAAAAAAATGGCATAAATATAATCTATACTTTTGTGAGTATGTTTATTGACCAACATGCCCTTTTTAATCTTGTAATATTTGAAAATAGGGGAAAGAACATCTATGCATTGAATTACATTTATTTTTGATGTAGCATAATGAAGGCTTATCATTTTAATGCCAACTAGGTCATAGTACCTCATCTTGACTGATGCATTCTTCTCATCTTCCTTGGTGATGGTAGGTATCTCCTCAATCATCTAAAAAAGTTTGGAGTAATTATTGTCTACCTGTTTAAAACCACTACATCAAATTTTGTGTCCTTAATAATTCTCGCCTCTATGTTTGAGGTCAAATAAATCTCTACACCTTCTTTGGCTTGTTTTTTGGCTACCATGGCTATGAATTTGTTCAAATTGCTCATTGGTGGTCTACAATTTGATCTCAGACTCAGTTACACTCACTCATGTGATGATTTGATCTCCTAAACTCAATTATGATGAATTGGATTAAATTAGGGATTTTATAGATGTTAGGTTTCTTTTATAGGTCATTTCATAGATTTAATGGTGGTGGCTATTTTCACTTATGTGAGCTTTTGCCTTAGATTTCAATCGGATCCTTGTATATATAATTTTTCCTTTTTGAGCCCACAAAATCTTTAGTTTTGTCATTTTCTATCTATGTGGCATCATTGTGTCATCTATATGACATTTTCATGCTAGACTTGCTCATTAATGTTTAAATAATGACCATTGCCTTTAAATTTGGATCCAAGCAACTATCTTTAAATTGACATCCTTGTGATAATCATTTGATGTCCATGCAAATGTCTTTGATGGATGCATGACCATCAATTTTAAATGCATCATTGAGGATATTTTATGTCTTAAAATTAACGTCCTTATGACTATCATTTGAGATCCATGTGAATGTTTTTGATGGATGCACGACCATTAATTTTAAACATGTCTTCAGGACTGTTTGCCAAGTTTTCCATTTGTTACTTCCTAGTTCATTATTTTATTTGCATGTGCCATTTGATGAATGCTCAATGATTTTTTAGCCTTTGAAAAGTCTACATTGATATCTAAAAGTTGATCAGGCTTTAATTTGTACTAGTATCTAAGGTTGTGTCACTTGGTAATCCCACAGGCCTTGAGAGCTCTACACCTTGTTAGAACTACTAGTTAACATGATTTTAGCATGTGGCCATCTCATATTAACTTAAAGATCCACTAAATAATATTGAATTGATAGGCTCTATTGATCCAAATTTATATGCTTGAATACATATTGTAGATCTTTGGCAAGATGCTCAATGTTTAAACTGGGGTCCCTGGCTTGACTTTTCAATTTCGATTTGACTCTATTAGATTAACTTATTTTGATCAAATGTGAGTCATTGATCATGATTCAAGAAATCGAACATGATTGGTTCTTGTATAAAAATGAGATTAACTAAGCCTAAGAATATATAATTTAGACTAAAGTCTTAGACCAATGTTTTTATTTGTGTGAATAAATACAAATAAATTGTAGTCTAAGGTCTTTAAGCTTAATTATAAATATGATAAAAAGGACCTTGTGTTAGGTAAGCATAAATCATAAGCTTGAAAAATGACAAAAGGACCCCTTCAAAAAATAAAGTCATAACATAATATTTTAGCCTAAGGTCTCATTTTATTAATAAATACATTTAAAACCTTAGGGTAAAAACTTAGGTTAAGTTTATGTCATAAAAATGTGGGGACCCATTTTGATCTCACGCCATTAGATCTTTATGATATGAGTGAATGCAGATCATTGATATTAATCTATGGGGTCTAGCAAGATTGGTTTCACGGATTAAAGTATTTGACTTATCAGAATCATCTCTCATTGTCTGATTAACTTCATCAAGTAAATGTGGGTCATTGATCCTGTAAAGGAACATAGTGTTTAAGTTAGGAATCGAAGACATATGGAGCTTAGGATAAAGTATTAGGACTAAAGTATTTTTTATGTTAATAAACATCAATAAGACTTTAGAACTAATATTTTAGCCTAATTTTGTAGCAAAGGGGGCCATGTGTTACTTTAGACCAAGCGAGGAACATAATAAAAGGATCCTACAAACAATAAAGTTAGACCCTGCTTAATATAAAAGGGAATAAGAGGAGTGGGACATAAAGGGACCAAACATATAATTTTTAAACTAAGGTTAGGTTGTGTTTAAAACATGACCAAGCCTTAGTATATAAATTATACTAAGTCCATAGCATTTTTAAATTGTTTCCACCAATTTTGAATTTGATTCAAAGGGCTTAAGTTAGGGTTTCTTAAGCAAGGGTTTCATGATTCTCAAACATGAATTCGATTTGGATTTTATCACACCAAAGGATAGTAAAAGGCCAAATTGAGATAAAACCATTAAAATTATGAAGCCCATAAATTTTCTATTCCAAATGGAACCTAATAGATCTATAAAATGAAATAAGAAGATCCATTTTTATCAACATTAGGTACTATTAAACTAGAGACATGAACAAAATAGACCAACCACACAATTTTTTTGATGATCTTCAAATACACATAATGTGAAAACAAGTTAGTGACATTCCAATCAAGTGAATTTTAAAATTTAAGTCAAAAATTTGTACAATTTGACACAAGGGTCTCCATTTTTCAAAAATGGGGGTATGTTGACCTCAACAATACCCAAGATGAATCTGATCAAGGTTTCTCTTTTTCTAAAGTGAAATCCTCATAATGGTTCCCCTTATACAAAAACCAAGACCTTTTACTTCCTTGACATCATATTTATGCCATGTGAAATGAACCTTTCACTCATTTTTCCCATATGAAAATAAGATAGTCCTTGACTCATGAGAGCTTCTTCTTCAATACCTAAATATGTTACTTCCACATATGAAACACTTTGTACATCCTTCATTCCTTTTATTGAAAACATATCCACCATTTTTAATCATTAC
This sequence comes from Torreya grandis, assembly GCA_037957365.1. Classification (NCBI taxonomy): domain Eukaryota; kingdom Viridiplantae; phylum Streptophyta; class Pinopsida; order Cupressales; family Taxaceae; genus Torreya; species Torreya grandis. Next base: position 8,142,147 of record JARHVA010000040.1, read on the forward strand.
TTGTTATTATGACATATAAGTTACATTCTTCCTATTCCATTAATCAAATTTTACCTAGATCAACAAAAAAAATTATGAACTTTTTATTCTAGCATTTCACTCTCTACCCATCTCTTACAATGGATAATAAATAAATACCTTTCTATATCCACCATTTTCATAATGATAAGTTATTTTTCTTCCTTCCAATTTTCATTATGAGAGTCTTGTCTCCAAACTCTAACTATTGAAAATTAATTCATGCATGTATGTTCTTTTGGGGCATCCTTGATTAATTAACTTCCCACTCTCTATTAACTTGATTTTAACTTAATTATAATACTCCTCTATTTTCATGTCATTGCAAACCAAATATTAATTTTTTACGTAATATTATCTTCTTGTACCACCTATTCTCTTGGTTTATTAAATATTTATTTCATATTATCCATTTCTAGAATTTCACATAATTCAACCACATTATGGGAATTAAGATTTCTAAAAAACACTTCTTCCACCTCTTCATGAATCCCCTTAGGTATGTTATCTAGCTCTTCACTATTATTTTAATTCTCAACACATCTTATGGATATGCAATGTACTATCAAGGGTCCAATCTCACAAACCTCTATTACTTCCCTATCACCATTATTCACTTGACTTTTTACCTCTATTCCATGTAAATTCACTAGCACTTCATTCACCTCCACTATTACCTTCATGGAAACTTGCATCTCTACTAGTGTTTGCTTCATTCACTTATATTTTTCCTTCATTTAAACTTTCAACTCTCCTTTGGTTGTCCTCAATCGTCCTTCCCTATAATTGGATGAAAAATCATCTCCCATTATTTTCCAATTATATTTTTGTCTCTTACCACATAGGAAATACCCCAAACTCTTCCCCAACATCCATTAATGCATATATTTTAAGGATCATCTACTATAACCTCCATATCCTCCTCTATGAGGATTTATTCCTACATGGACTACTCACATACTTCCTTTTCATTGATATTTCTAAAAATATAATTACGTTGTTCATATGAAAACCTCACTCTGTTATTACTTTTCAAGGTAATCCTCTTCTCTTCAATCTTCACAATAATTTTTGGTATAACCTTGTTTACTTTATCCTCTTTCTATTTAAAAAAAAAATAGGCTTGAGTTACTCTCATGAAAACTCTATTCTCTCATTTATTCTCAAATCAACCTTATTATCTTAACCCTAAAGTCTCAAGACTTGAATTTTCCTCAACCACTCTAATTACATTCTCGGGTGTATAACTTGACCCATCAATTTGGAAACCATATGTTCCTAACTCTTTACCTTGTTATTTCCTTTCTCTTATATCCTCTCTTAGAGAACTCTCCAATAAACATTTTGACTACCACTAAATCTTACAGGTTCACCCTTAATCCTCTTGGGGTATTTCGTACTCTTATATTAAAAACTAAACTCTGTCTCTAATATACATCTCATGAGCTCTTTATGGATATCTCTACCTAAAAACAAAAGGTTATTATTAGAGGTATTAACTTTTTGTTTCACCATGACCTATGTTGTTTTATTCTCTTTACCTTTTGTTCTTATCTACAAGGCATCTAACATTTATTGAAGGAATATCATCTCCTTCATTTATTTTTCAAATTCACTCACAATTATAATAACTCCTCAACACTGTACAATATCCATGACATCCAATATCACTTGGATTACATTCAACATATTTTTTGAGTGTTCTACTTTTTGTGTTCATCCCATTCTTCCAAGAGGTACTCCTTTATGAATCATATCTTCACAAAAATACAAGATTTTATTTTACAATCTACAACTGACTCAAAAAGAACCTCACACACTCAATGCATCAAATAAAACTATTCCTAGATACCAATTGATGCTTATGTAAATGAGAAGGACAAGTGAATGGTTTCCTTATTCCATAGTTGGGATTTCATTCACTCTCAAATGGACATACACACCCAAACATACAACTTAGATTTTAAACTCAAACAAGCACTCTTATTCACATTCATTAATGGATTATGAAAAACATGACATGAAGAATATCTAATTCCACACATAGTCCCTCCTAGACTTTATAATTTTTCTCTTTGCTCTCTCCTTAGAGATCCAAACTCCCAAAACTTTATCTACTCCCTAACTTAGAGTCAACTCCTTTTTAACTTAAAGTAAATCCAAAATAAATAAATAAGTTACTTTATAAATTCATCTTACTCTTGGAGTGACTCTTAAAACTCCCAATCATCTTGAGAACTTATCAAATGATAATTCATCGTTATGGATCATTACTCTCTTTTTGCATTCCTTGTAGACAAAATTGTTGCTTAATGTAGAGAGATAGTTGTATAACTTCCATGAAAATTGAAAATTTATTTTGGAAGTTTTAAAACCACCTTAATAGTTATTAAACCACCCACTAATGTATTATATTGGTTATGAAACCACCTTTGTAGTTATGCAACCACTACTTAAGCCTTACAAAATTGTCCAAGTGGTTTTGTCATAGTGTAAAACCTACCAATTTATAGAAGCCATATATTTTGGATATGAACTCAAAATGAGACAATATTTTTTTAAAATCACATAGTTTTATTAGGATATTAAAAGTCTACAATAAAACTATATTTTTGAGGTGGGATTCATCCCACTTTCTTCTACCCAAAACCTATCATTTTTAGGTCTTCAAAAAACTCAACTACTTCTCGGTTCTACTATTTTTTATAAACTCAACCAAATCACTCAGAAACATTTTATACCTAAAAATAATCATGTATAATGTAATTTATTACATTAAATTTTGGATTTTTGATGCTTCCCTTGGATCAAATTCTACCATGTAAAAATGATAAATTATTTTCCCATTGAAGTTACTCCCAACTAACTAATTAAATTATTTTATTAAGTATTATTAATCTTGGATTTCCTTTTCAAACTCCCAATAATATTTAAAACTTATCAACTTAAAATTCATCATTATAGTTTGTTATCTCTTTTTAAATTACTCATAGATAAAAGTATCACTTAATGCAGAGTGATGATTTTGTAATTACCACATCAGTTTTGAAACCATTATGGAAGTATTAAAACCACCATAAAATTTATGGAGCCACCAATTTATGTATACTTCTGGTTATGGAACCACCATATTAGTTATATAAAAATTACTTAAGCCTTGAAAAAATGCCTTGGTGGTTTCATCACAGTACAAAACCTACCAATTTTCAAAGAGCATATCTTTTGAATATGAACTCAAAATGAGATGTTATTTTGTTAAAATATAATAATTATATAAGGATATATAAATATGAAAAAAAATTAAAAATTTTAGGTTTTATTCATGCCACTTTTATTCTACCTCAAAAACTATCCTTTTTAAGCCTTAAACAAACACAACCACTTCTTTGATTTTATTGATTATTGAGAAAAATAACCAACTCACTTGGAACGATGTTTATACCTAAAAATAATCATATATAACATAATTGATTAAATTTAATCTATAGAGTGTCAATTATTCCCTTTGATCAAAATGTACCATGACCAAATGATAAACACACTGACTAGTCTACATGAACACACCCCTATTATTTTTGGTTGATGCAATATTTCTTATTCACTAGGATGATTTTCCATAATTAATGGAAATAATTTTGAATTTTACCATAAAAAGTTATATTTACCATTGATAACTACCTTTCCATCATTTTATTATCAGCATAGCTCTTTTTTTTTAATTGATAACCTCAATAAGGCACTACCTAAAAAGACCAACTCTATCTTCCATCTTCTTAAGCATATTAAGATCAACAATAACATGGTCCTAAATGTTATCATAACTAATATGAGTGTGAAATTTAATATAATATATATCCTCAAAAGGTATCATTATTAAGGTGAAGTAATGTTTATTTTATTTTATGCAAACTCAACCAAAGGCAGATATTCTTGTCACTTGTATTGTTGATCCATACATTACATTTGCAACATGTCTTTCAAAACATTATTCAACCTTTAGTTTGACCATAAATCAAAAGGTGGTATGTAGAAATAAATTTTAACTTAGTTCTAAAACTTTTGTACAAGGTTTTCCAAACCTCAATGTCATACACACATCTCTATCTAAAATTATCCTCTTGGGAATCCCTTGAAACATGAAGAATTCCTATGCAAATATCTTCACCAATACTGGTGCATTACATGTTAAATTTATAGAAACAAACTGGTAAATTTGGTGTCATTTTACACTATAATTAGAATAATATAATGCATGTTATTGGACATGGGGAGGTCTTTAATAAAATCCATACTAGTAAAGTGCCATTTCCACTCAAGAATCTCATGTGGATAAAATAATCTTCTTGGTGTATGTGGTTAGCTTTAATTCTTTGACAATCAATACATTAGGACACATATGCTATTACATCTATTTTCAGACTAGGCTAGTAGTATATATGTTTTAGGTACACAAATAATTTAGTAACCCATGGGTGACCTAAATAAAGAACACTTTATGCCTCTGCAAATATTATCATCCTTAAATATCAAGGTTTAGGAACATAGATATTGATTATAAATATTATAATCCCATCATTCTCATACTAATATCACTCAAACCAATGGTCATGTACATCACAAGAAATGGCTTGTTTAACATTCCCATAGAACTTATTTGAAGGAAACTATCCCAAAATTTATTTTTTGATGATGGATCTTATAATATCCATGATGACTATATGTATACAACTAAGGGAATAAAATAATAGATTTCAATTTCCCTTTATATAATAAATGTTGAAATCATATTATAATAATAATTCCAACCAACACATTTGTTGAGTATTCAGGTTGGGTTAAGTGAAAAGCTACTTGAGACCCAAGACATCACTTTTGATCTCGAATGGATTTCCTAACAATAAATGCATCCACATCTAAATCATATGGATAAACGGTTACAAATAAAAATCATGAATAAAATATTTCAAATCATATATTTTGAGTTTCTTATCATTCATATCTACCAACTTATCCCTATTATAGCAATACTCTACCCATACCTTCTCTTAAAGCATCGATGATGATTGTGAAGTTGTCATTTGGGCCATGTTCCTTTAATATTAGAGATTAATTTATATTATACTTAAGGATTTGAAAAAAAAAAATCACACTTTTTAAACTTGTTTCCATTTTTATAAAAATAAGTGAGGGATTTTCTATCATCAAAAACCATTACACTAATTTTATGTAATATCTAGCCAACTAACGAAGTTTCAGATCTCATGAATATTTTGACGTGTATAATAATAAATTAATATATAAATATTGGTTTTATATATAAAAATTTCATATGAAAAAATTATGTGGCCTAAATAATTCACATATTTCTAAAATAATTCACATTTGAACAATTTTCCATAATTTTTTATCTTTCTTCAACCACTGCATCATTAACTGCAAGTATTGGGTGTTATCTTATTATATTTTTAAGTATATAAAAATGCCATATAATAATATTTATACACCCAAATTTAGAAAAATCCTTATTTAAAAATGTATTTTAACCAATTTTCTTATATGGTTCTTAACTAAGAATCAAATACTTAGAGGTGCATGTATTTCATGTCTTCCTTTTTAATTTATAATTATTTATGACTTTGTGACCCCCTTTTTCCACCCACATTTATTAAAAGACATTTTAAAATATATATCTTTAAACCATTTTGTTTTTTCAAGGTTATCTACATCTCAAGATAGGATATAGAAAAAGTATTATATGTTGTCACTACATCTTGTCTGCTTCCTAATGATCTTGTCCCTTGGTATTTTAATTTTATTTTTGAAATATTTGACCTTTTTATCTATTTGTTTTGAGTCCAATTTTAGGTAATTTTGTTTTTTATGCATTCCAATAGATTTGTAATTCAAATTTTAAAGGATCCCCTCTCTCTCTCTCTCTCTCTCTCTCTATATATATATATATATATATATATATATATATATATATATATATATATATATATACTAGGAGGTATTTAAGACAAGCACTCTCACATTTCAAGAGATATACAAAATTTATATTTTTCTTCAATTAAATCACTATAGATATATCTAAATTACTATTACATTTTCTTTATTGTGCTATGGGTAAGCCAGGATAAAGAGCAGCTATATTTGCATTCACCATTTCACACATACATGTAAGTGGGAGAAATATATTTGAGTTTGATCCCTCTTCATAATATTTAAAATGTATTCCATTTCTTGTTATCTCAATATAAATTGACTAAGGTAACTCTAACTCAATCTCTTTCACTTGATTCCCCCTATTTGACATTTTAAGGGTTTATGTGTGAAACTAGGGTTTGAAATTTTAGGTACATGTGCATGCATGAAAAGTGTTGAAAAGGCTAAAAATGATATCACTAAAGTATCCATAACAATTAATAAATAATCAAAATCTAAGATATCACATGGATAAGATCAACTTGTGGGGGTAAATATTGATTGTTGGTATTATTCCTCATATTTATATACTATTCTAAGCCAAATAGAAATAAATTATAAAAACATGTCTACACAGGGATAAGATCCACCCATAGGGGTAAAAACCAACTATAGGTAATATCCTCTTCTTGGTGGTTCTATCCCAGACCAAAAATATAAAAAAAATGTGCTAGTAATGTCCTCTTCCTATTGGTATTATCCTCTTTCTACTGGTACTATCCCCTTTCTAATGATATTATCCCAGTGACCTATGACCATTGAAAAGAGTAATAAGAACTAGAATACTCCATGTGTGTGAATTAGTGATGGTAGAAATAGACATGAGATAACTAATATATTATAAGGGTAGGCATCAAATATATATGTGAACAAATTACAATCATGTCGCATAGCCTCAGGTTATAAAATCATTCTACATAGACCAAGGAAGTGTGACACATAAGCTAACTATCTTGTATTTGTTTATTACATGAAAAATACTTCTTATGGAATTGTGGTTTGTGTATATTCTATCAAATTCTTAGTTAAGTTATATTCAATTCATTTTTAACTAATTAAAGGGTTATTGTTTCATTAATATACATTTAGATAAAACATATTAGTGAATCCATATAGTTTATTTGAACTTTGATTATATATTTTTGACTTAGGTTTTATATGTGGGAGTGTATTTTAGGAATGATTTTTATTCCTTTCTTTCTTTTCATCTTAGGGTGTAAAAGTGCTAAAATTTCTACCTCTATTCAAAATCCTAATATTCCTCATCCCTTGTGTTTTATATTTTATAAAAACTTAATAACTTATGATTACTCTAATGAATTTAATAAAATGTCTACCTCTATTACAAACCCTAATATTCTTCATCCCTCAAATTATTTATTCTCTAAAAATTATACTCCCTATGATTACACTAATGAATGGACTAATGATTTTAATTTTATCACTCATAATGTCAATGATGTATATGAATAATATGATTGTGAAGGTAGTGATTCAAATTAAAAGTATGAATAAGCATATAGTGAGGAAGAGGAAGACTATAAAACTTATGAAATATAATATCCTATCTCCCTTACTCCTCCTTTAAAAACATCTCTTAACCACACTTTAGAAAAAGAGGAACAAAATTATAATGTACATCTTCCTAATCCTCCCATGTTGCATGAATTAAAATCTAAAGATGATTTATTTTAAAATACACAACACTTTTATTTGTATCTTTATATTTCACTTCATCACATTCATTGTTATAAAATAAACATGCATACAAAAAAAACAAATGCATAAATCAAAGTCTTAATAACACTAATCTTACATGAATAAATGTTTCTCATGATATATATGATGAAAAATTCAAAAAATTGGAATTTATTCTTCTTCACTCTCTTTAGATGATGCAAATGTTACAAAATTTTAATGTGCTTCTTCTTTACTTCCTCTCAATAATGCAAATGTTACAAAAGTTGAATGTGCTTCTTCTTTAATTTCACTAGAAGATGAAAATGTAACAAAAGATGAATATTATTATCCTTTTTTCTCTATAAATTATGCAAATGTTAAATTTTTTTAATGTGATTCTTCTTTAGTTTCTTTAGATAATGCAAATTTTACAAAATAAGATTGTGAGTCTCCTTTTCTCTCTCTATAAGCAACATGTGTTATTCCTTCTCTCTATAAATACAAATAGATGCACATGAGTATAATATTTATTTATCTCCTTCCAAAAAGTCATTCAGTAGTAAATTTTTACATAAAAATCTTCATGATGTTCAAAATAATGTAATATTTATATTAAAAACATCATGTGATATAAATGATCCTATGTGTAATGTTTATAAATTATGCGATGATGTGGTCTTAGACTGTAATGATAGTAGTGATGATTACCTTATTATTATGTTTCAAGTAGATAATAGATCACAACTCATGAGTGCACCTTTCCAAACCATAGCTATTCTTATTATCCATATTGTATCTATCATGAATTATATAGGAGACCTTAAAAAATAAGTGTCAAATCCTAATTTAAAATTATTATCATGTCATGATAATATTAAATATAATATCATTCAAGATCAACCTATTACACAAAATTATTTTAGTATCCTTATCCTAAAGACTGTTTCATGCTTATGCTTCCTAATGTCACAAAATCTTGCACCCTAGAGGAGGTTTTTCAAGCCTCCTCCAGATTTGGGAAACATTGGAATACTCCTAGGTATGTGGGTGTACCTATAGGTATAATTAGACCTATATGTTTAAGGGATAGCTCCCTGAATAAACCTTAAAATACTTATCACCTATTTAACTAGTTATTAATGGGAAAAGAGATATAAGTGTGCATGAAGTGAAACTAATATAAGGGGGTGATACATCAATATTATTTCCACAAGACCATCATACTTCTATCATAATGAAACAAGATATACAAACCTACATCTAAATCCTATGGGGTTCTAACATAAGTGCTTAAACATAGAGGTGATGTGTATGAGATAACACAAGGTAAGTGAACCAGAGGGAAAATTTCACACTCTAAGAACAATTGTACACTTTAAAGGATCCTAACACACTTGAATACACTTTATATGACCTATTATAATATGAAATCTTGCATAAACATGAGAGGATAAGGAAATAAAGGATAGAATATTATCACTAACTTCACCTTAAATAAATTTTCACATTTAGAGAATTATTTATGAACTCAAAACCAAACTTGTATTAATTTTTCAAAGGAAAAATACAATGTAATTCTATCAGGTCTTCACCATACATGGTGTGGTATTAGTCTACAAGAGCCAAATGGTTACTACTTATAGAATCTGAGAGAGAGGAGAAGAGAATGAAGTTCAAGAGTCTCTAGGACATGTGTCATGCTGATAAAAAGAGTTAAACATGTAGGATAGAGTAATATTGAATATAAAATGAAAGATATACTTGGACAAGTGTCCCTCAAAACATGACACTCCTAAAATGTGGTGTAAGATTACTCATTGCTTACTTAGAATATTGCCTTCATCATTTAGCCCTATTAGAACATCCACATCTAACTAGGGATAGATGTGATGATTTAATTAATAATTATGGTTTATATAAATGATGTAAAATTCATTGGTTTCATCCCCAATCATCAATATTCTTTTGGACATGAGTTATCATTGCCTATAATTTAAATAACTCCTCTTCTACTCACCTTTCACACTTGGCACCAAGGTTTCCTTCAATTTTACAATATGATCCATAAAGAGGAGTGAATGACACATGGCCTTATAATCCTTAGTTAGACCTTAAAATTCCTCCCACTTGAAGTTTTCACCCTCTCACTAGCTTGTGTACTCTACCAATTTTGACTGGCTGAGATGAAGGCACTTACAGAGGCACTTATGCACTTATATAAGGTAATAAATTCACATGTTGAGTTATATTAAGTCCAAATATCTCTCCTAAAGTGTATTTCATCTTTTGAATTTCCTTTGAACCTATAAAACAATAAATATTATCAAAGAAATACATTTTCCTCCTTGTCTATACAGGTAGGGTAGAACTCAATTTGATGGGGAGGATCCTTGAAAAGTCATCATTTAATCATCTCCCAAGCCATTAAATGCCAAAGATATTCCTCTCTTGATTCATCTTCCCAATCAGGTCTTTGGCAAGGGTTTGAGAGGATTTAGAGTAGTTTTGACCTTTAAGGATATTTTATACAGGTCTGACATCCAATTCTCCAAAAAATTCCACAAATTTATTTTTAAATACCTCCTTAAACATTACTCAACTCTTTAGACTACCATGCACAACCTCCAAGTAGGTGTGAGCATCTCAAATGAACCTCTCAAGCTTTGTCTACCATTTTGTTCAGGCTTAAGTTGGTTTGAGATAAGAAATGGCTTACCTCTAATCTCATGTACATAAAAATAGATTAAACACACATTATAACTCCATAAAAACATGTTTCAATCTATTAGAATGTCCATCTAATCTTTGAAATTTTATTAGCACCCCCTTAGCCATTAGGCCTAGCCAAGACCTAGAGGTCTACCTGCATACTTATGAGTTTTGAACACCTTGATTAGTTGTAATAACCTATGCATTATTATTAATTTTATTAAATATATAATTCAACTTAACACATCTTCTTGTAAGGTATTATAAATCCTCAACTCACCTTGTCATCTCCTTTCTCCAAAACCTACAAGTTTGCACCTTTGGCAAGTGCCCTCTATCTAAGATAAAATAGAGGGTACTTCCCCTATTATACCATAAAAATTTAACATATATTATAATTATAAAAGTTATTTATGTTCCCTATGAATTTTTTTTATCTCTTTATCATATCATTAGACCCTCCAATCCTTCAAAACCCTCAAGGCAGACTATGAGAAAGTTGATTGTGTGCAGGGTCTTGAATATAGACTGTGGGTTGCATTATTAGAGTTTTTATCTACATTGTTTATACTATGTGAGGGTCTTCCAAGGCCATTAAAACCATGATTAAAGTTTTTTAATAACTAATTATCACCCAAAGTTTTCCAAAAACTTCACAAATACCTTGCTCTTGACTTTGGCTGGACTGTTAATTGTGTTTTCTTGTCTGAAAGAGACACCTGTAGGTGGTCTTACATGGTTTATGCCTTATATAACTATCACAAGACTTAATTTAAGTCCTCAAAGTAATTTATAAATCCATATATAATATTATCATGATTTTCATGCTATGCCAATCATCAAGAACATTATCTTTTAACTCACTATCAACTACAGTTAACTACAAAGCAGGGGTCCTATAGGTGAGTATCATCCTTAAAACTTGTGTCACATACCCTTGGAATACTTTGAAGGTATTGTGTCCTCATCAATTATGCCTTCATGTCTAGGTTTATGTAATGATATTGTAGATACCCACAGTCAACTATAGGTGCCCTTTTGGACCAAAGTACACATGTAGGTGTATGTATAAACCAAAAACCTAGTAATCCAACCTTTATTGATTCTATTTGAATCCTAATAGTCCATATCACTTGATTAGAAACATTTTTCATGTTTATAGTTCTTTTATTTCCATATTTGGGTGTAGAGGTTACTTGAAACTCAAAACCTATAGACACCACTGCCAAACTTTAGTAAACAAATTTGCATCTTTGAGGCCCCTAAATATCACATTCTTTTAGTCGCATACCCACTTTATTTTGAAATTTTATACCCATATGATAGTTATATAAGGTATATGCATAAAAAATATATCAAATTCAAATCAAAATTGTTATATGACATCATCAAAAGGGCTCAAGCCTATGTTTTGATGTTTTTAGAGATTTTGTCCCTAAACATAGTCACCAACTTGAAGATGGCTTTCAATAACTTGACTACTAATCTATTTTTTCAAATACGAATATTATAGTATTTTAAACATATTAAGGCCTCAAATAATGTCTCAAAACATATGAAAACACCTTTTAACAACACTTTTAGGTCTTCGTTAGTGCCACCTATAGGTGGAAATGTCCATGTGCAAGCAGTGAATGTGAATGTAGGTAGTATGCATGATGTATAAGAATTCAATGAATTTTAGATTTTACATAAATGTTTAAATGGAATTTTTCACCATGTATAAACTCATTTAGTTTAAATACTATCCTTCATTGTGATTGGCATTTGTGAGGCACCTATATGCATGCATTAAGTTGCAAACAAGGTAGTAGATGCAAGATTTGATCAATGTACACATGATATGACTTCATAATTAGTTTTATATTCTCTCAAAGTGTTAAAATTAGGGTTTACAACCTTTTAAGTATTGAAACAAGTTTAAACATGCCATTTCAATGTGATTGATCTTCTTCAATAGCACCTGTAGGTGCTTAGTTATGACTGACTCTCTCTCTCTCTCTCTCTCTCTCTATATATATATATATATATATATATAACATTGACTATCACAATCCTTTTTGTGTCACTTGGATGGGTTTAATTGATTGATCATGTTGTGCAGATATATCCAATACCTCTTTGAATATTTATCACACCTCCATTAATGTTGTAAATACATTCATACACCATGATTATAGTTGGAAACAAGTAGAAGGCTGAATGTGTTTCATATGACTATGTCCTTGATCAATGCATGATCTTGTGAGATCTATCTTGGAGATAAAATTCATTATTATGTCATGAAAATATGGATCACAACATATTGAATTCACATGAAACCATTGTGATTATTAGGACCTTGAAAGTGGTGAAACCTGAATGTAACCTCCATTAGTGACATCTTCCTACAATGTGAACAATTTGAGCCATTAAATCACTTAAAATCATGAAACCAAACATGGGGAACATTAAATAATGGAGTCCAAATCTTATGGAAAAAAATTCATCAACTGAGATACATGGACTAGCTCAAATAGGATTAAAACCTTTAGGGTGTGGGAAAAAACAAGTAAAAATGGATAGTCAACTTGTTAAGAATGGTTCATAAATTATAGGAAGCCAATCCTTGAAATAAAAACATGAATGTGAAGCTGACCAAGTGTACTATCCACCACCAAGATATTTTGACTTGTAAGTCCTCTTATTGGCCATACCAAGAATAAACCTGCTGACTAATTCTACTTTCCTAATGGAGTGGTAGAATGGTTTTATCCCATTTTTATCACTTTTAAAGAATTTAAAACATGTAAATTAGTCTAAGGAAATTAAATATCCATCCCAAAATATTCTCCCACATGCCACTCTCTCTTATAGGCCATACAACCTTTGAAACTCCCTCTTTCTCACTTGTTTTCTTGATTTTTAGTTAACACCTACAAATTTATGTTAGTACTGACATTAATTATAAATAATATAATAGGTACTAACATGAGAGACATTTTAAGAGATATTATAACACTTTTATACCTAAGAAAACCATACCACTTCATTTAATGACCCATATATGACCCTTAAGTGACTCAAAATGATATAAGGACTAAATTGGAATATGAACAAGGCTAATATGAAATTAAATGACATGAAATGAACTATAACACACCTTATAACATTATACTATACCCATATATAAATTTTTGGACTATAGGGGGTTGACCCATTTTGACTTGTGGTAAAAAATGGTCAACTTTCTTGGTAATTTCCCAAGGGTGGTATGCTTACTATGTTAAGACTAGTTGCCTAATCCTATCCATTGGGACATGGATTAACCTATACACTAGTTTGATACATAATTATCCTTTGACACCACACCAAACATAAAGGAAAGACACACAAAATAAGACACACCAAAGGAAATAAGCATGTGTTCAACTAGAACACTTATGGAACACAACACAATTGACATAAGGAAACACACACCTAATATACTATTTATAAAACCTCACTCTTGAGGTGAAACATTTGATCATACCTCCACTAGGGTCAAAAATAGTTCTCTTTTCATATTTTTCACTCCATGAAGGTAGTCTAGCATGAGAAGCATGTATATCATCAACCACCTGCATTTATGAATATTTAAGAAGCCTATCACATTTGGATCTTTTTAGACTTGTAAAAGGATTATTTGGGGCCTTCATGAATGGTATTTTTTCTCTCTAATATACTTAGTTATATATTCATGTTGATTTATCTTTGCCATATCTGATATGCCTTCCTTAAATTATAGATTAGAATGTATGATAGCTACCTCAACCTTTCTATCTTCTTGTGAATGGTATAATTGAAGCTTGGGAGTATCAATCTCTTCTTATTTATGATCCAACACCTATAAATGTGTATATAAATTAGATGGAGATCTTTAATATCCTTAAATCGTAACACAAGTTCTTGCCTTGACTCTACTAGGTCCTTCTAGGAGTACATGTTTTTAAACAACAGATTGATGGCCATCTTCCTTCACAACATGGCCCTTACTTTCATGCTTTGATAGAACACTCAAGGGCATGATAATTATTATAATTATCAAACACAATAGATATAAATTTTTTTTTGGAAAAGGAATATTACTCAACTGGTCAAACTTTTGACATATGACATTAAATCTTATACATAAGTCATCCTCTTCTTCTTCATGAGTATCATCATCAAGGTAAGTTTCATCAATAATAAGAAGAACGAAATCATTATTCCCACTATGGTGATCAATTATATTCTTAAACCTATTATCATCATACTCATGAATCATGTATTTACCTTCAACAACTTGTAAGAAGGAATGTTTGACAATTACCCTAGCTCCCTTAAATGGCTCTTTATACATGATATAAGTACCAAAGTCATTTTTATCAAAGTATTCATAAGGATCATGCTCATAAGTTATAGTAACATATTCATCAATTAACAAGTCATAAATTCCCTCAAGTTTAGAAGCACTACCATCCACATTAGACTTCTCCTTCTCATAGATCACATAATTCAAGTTAGAGCTTGTTTCAATGCAGGGTTCAATGTGAAACCTTGCAAGAGGATGAGTTTTTATGGTCACCTTGGTTCTATACCTTGTACTAAAGGCCAAGAAATACCAATAATCTAAGATATATCTACTTATCTTGGCTATAAATACTCTTGAAAGGAAGATTGTAAAGTGGGTAGGAAGGTCTACCACAAGAATATCTTAGAGGATGGGAAAACTAGAACAATCATGCAAAAAAACCTTCAAATTTTTTATCATCCCTATTGTTTTATCAGGTTTACCATATAATTGGAGCACGCCTTTGCTATGAGGCTCATATTTTAGTCCCAAATTATTAGCTACAACTTTGGGCATGACTGAAGTAGAGGCTCCATTTTCAACTATGCAATTTTGTACCAACTTGTCACCCATTATGAGAGTGAGATAGAATGGTAGAGGATTCTCAACTTTATTAGATGGTTCAAAAATGGTTTTAAAGGAATTTATAAGAGCAACATGAACATGAATTATACTTGGAGGTAAAGGACTAGTAATAATAGTGGACAACTATTTTTTCAAAAGTTATTTTTGGCCAGGCATGTAAAGGACATCCCACAAAGAGATAGATGATTTGGAACTATTTAAAGAATCCACTATATTTAGGTCAGTATTACTCACCTTCTCTTGAGTCATTAAAGGAAAAGGATTGATTTTAACTTAATTAATTAAGACACCTTGAGCAGACCTTACCACATTTTGATTTGAATGAGGTGTAGGAGTGTTTGGAGATGACATGCTTGAAACCATGACTTATTTCCTTTTATGAGGATTAGATGAACTTTTAGGCATGTTATTTTCACCTCCTATAGCTTTTCTTATGGCCTTTATTATTTATAAAATATAATTTCCTTGATTTATCACAAAATTATCTTCTACTAATAATTTTGTGAAGCTTTCTCCTTGAGGCTACGAATCCTCAATTGATTACATCATGAATTCATCTTTAGATGGTAGGAGAGGAGTGAATACTCATGAAACAAGTAGAGATTTCTCTCCAACATCATTATAATCAATTAATTGTCCTTTTTTCCAATTTTATCCTTGTACCAATTTGTTATGCAACAATACCATCTCTCTTACATTGGTGGTGGAATTGGGATTATACACATTGGTAGGCCTGTTGAAGTTAGGTTGACCTTGACCTTGACCTCTTCCATATTGTTGGCCATATTTATATTGAAAAGGATAGGGATTTTTATGAGCACATTTTTAAATTCTTTATTATCTAATCTAAGCTCTTAACATTTAAATTTATGCATATGGATCCATGGCATAATGTGCCTTCTTAGGAGCAATCTTTGGCTTGGCATTATCAGTAGGAATTAGAGAAATATTTGGAGTATTAGTAGGAGTATTAGGAAATAGGGAATATAGACACTTTAGGAGGAAACCTTACATATTTAATGAGGCTATTATTATTATATCTAATGGCAAGTTTATATGCTTTGGGAAGAGTGAAACCACCCTTGGATTGAAGCATGAAGACAATATCAATACTAATGGCTTTAAAGTAGGTAGGGAACATAAAGCTAGAAGGTGGTATCATGGGAGGAGGAAATTTATACCAAGTATTTTTAAACCTCTCATTAAAGTTATGCATTATTTACTTGGTGACTCTTTTGATCATATTGAGTTAATGTATGAGAGAGTTATGGTCACTTTCATATGCAAACCTTGAAGTCAACAACACTCTAAAGTCTTCTCATGATGTGATGCATCCATCAATAAAAGTCCTATAACAATCAAGAGCTTTCCCTCTAAGGGAAATGGAAAGGAATCTAATGGAAATATTATCCTCAGTGACATTATGGAAACTAAAAAAATTGGAGATATCCCTGATGTGTTCACTAGGTGTAATATGACTCTCTTTATTGAATGTGGGCACACTCTTTGTGACATTAGGGGGAATGGAATCATATCTTGAAGATTAACTACATTTTAAGTATTAAAGGTAGGGAAGGAATGAGGCCTATCCATTTTTTCTTCAAGATATTTAATTTATTCAATCTCTTCACGTTCTTGGCTACCAAAATCTTCTTTCTCCTCAAAGGGCAGATTAGGATGAGGGAATTAAACTTCAAGAGTAAGATTAGGCTAAATAAGTGGATTGATAGGATTGAAAAATAAACTAGATGATGACATAGTAAGAACCATGAGTAATGAGAGTAAATTTATGACAAAAAAATGGAATTTAACCATATTTTACCTTAAATGGAGTCACCAAATACTGAGTAGCAAACCAATTTACAGTCAATGTTGTCAAGACCAACATTCACCTTGACAAGTTTTCTTGAAGATAATGAGTCCCATCGAGCATGTTATAAATATTTTCACCAAATATTACACCCTATATGAGGTTGTTTAATCTTCCTCTAGATTTTGGAAACATTGGAATACTCCTAGGTATGTGGGTGTACCTATAGGTAGAAGTAGACCTCTAGGTTTAAGGGTTAGCTCCTTGAATATACCTTAAAATTATTATAACCTATTTAAATAGTTGTTTATGAGAAAAGAGATATAATTTTGCATGAAATTAAACTAATATAATGGGGTGATACACCAAGATTATTTTAAAATACCATCATACTTATATCATAATGAAATAATATCTACAAACCTGCTTCTAAGTCTTATGGGGTTCTAACATACATGCTTCAACATAGATGTGATGTGTATGAGATAACACAAGGTAAGTGAATGAGAGGTAATATTTCACACTCTAATAAAAAATTTACACTTTAAAGGATCCTAACACACTTGAATACACTTTATATGACCTATTAGAATAGGAACTCTTGTATAAACATGAGAGGATAAAGAAAACAAAGATGGAAGATTATCACTAACTTCACCATACATCACTTTGTACACTTATAAAATTGTTAATTAACTCAAAAACACTCTTGTATTAATTATACAAATGAAAAATTCAATGTCATTCTAGCAATGATTCACCATACATGGTGTGGTATTAGTCAACAAGAGCCAAAATGGCTACTACTTATAGAATTTGAGAGAGAGGAGAAGAGAATTAAGTCCAAGAGTCACTAGGACATGTGTCATGCTAATAAAAAGAGTTACACATGTAGGAGAGATGAATATTTAATAAAACATGTAAGGTATAATTGGAAAAGTGTTCCTTAAAACATGAAACTCTTAAATGTGGCATAGGATTCCTCATTACTTGCTCAGAAAACTACCTTCATCATTTAGCCTTCTTGGAATGTCCACAATTAAATAGGGATAGATTTTATGATTGAAATGAGATTGAGGGGTTTTATACATACTCCAACATGAATTGGTTTTATCCCTAGTCATCAATATTCTTCTAAAAATGAGTTATCACTATGTACAATCTACAAAACTCCTCTTCCACTCACCTTGCAGACTTGGAACCAAGGTTGCCTTCAATTTTCAATATGATCCATATATGGGATTTAATGACACCTATAAGGACACCTCATATCCTTAGACTCCTTAGTAATACTTTAAAAGTCCCCCCACTTGAAGTTTTCACCCTCTTACTAGCTTGTGTACTATGCTAATTTTGAATGGATAAGATGAAGGCACTTAAAGAGGAACTTGTGCACTTAGTTGAGGAAATAAATGCACATGGTGAGTTAATTAAGTCCCAATATCTCTCATAAATTTTATTTCATCCTTTGACTCTCCCTTAAACCTAAAAAACACCAAAAATTATGAAATAAATCCATTTTCTTCCTTGTTAGTATAGGTATGGTAGAAATCAAGTTGATGGGGAAGAACCATAGAGATTCCTCTACAACTTCCAATCATCTCCCAAGAAATTATATTCCATATTTATTCCTCTCTTGCTTCATATTCCCAATTAGGTCTTTGGAAAGGGTTTGAGAAGGTTTAGAGCAATTTTGACATTTAAAGATGTTTCATACAAGTCTAACATCCAATTCTCTAAAAAATTCCATAAATTTCTTATTAAATACATCCTTAAACATTCCTCAACTCCTTAGACTCCCATTCATAACCTCTAAGTAGGTGTGTGCATCTCAAATGATCCTCTCGAGCTTTGTCTACTATTTTGTGTAGGTCTAAATTAGTCTAAGCCAAGAAATGGATTACCTATGATATATTTTTCATAAAAATAGATTTAACACACCTTATTTCTCCCTATAAACATGTTTTAATATATTATAATGTTCATCTAATCTTGGAAATGGTATTAGCACCCCTTTAGCCATTAGGTCTAACCAAGATCTAGAGGTCTATCTGCATGATTATGAGTTTTGAAAACCTTACTTGGTTGTATTCACATATGCATGGTTATTCATGTTGGTAAATGTCTCATTCAAATTACCACATCTTTTTTTAAGGTCTTATCAACCCTCAAATCACCTTGTCATCTCTTTTTCTCCAAAACCTACAATTTTTCACCCTTAGGGATTTCCCTCTATTTGAGACAAAATAGAGGTAATTTCCCTTATTTAACCATAAAAAGTGAAAATATGGTGGGATTATTCAATTTATGAATGTGACCTATGAAAATTTTCATCTCTTGATCATATCATTATACCCTCCAATCCTTCAAAACCCTCAAAGTTGACTGTGAGAAAGTTAAATGTGACTTATATCACTAGAAAAAAAATTAATTTAAGTCCCCAAAGTCATTTTTAAATCCATATATACTATTCTAATCATTTTCATGCTATTCAAATCATATAGAACACTATCTTTTAGCCCACTATCAATTACAGTCAGCTACAGTTGACTAAGCAAGGGTTTTGTAGGTGAGTATCATCTTTGAAACGTATGTCACATACCATTAGACTAATTTTAATGTATTTTTAATCATTTTAAACTTTTATTTTTCCTTATCCATTAGGCATTCATGTCTAGGTTTGTGTCATGAGACTGTAGATACCTACAGTCAACTGTAGGTGCCCTTTTGGACCAAAGTACACTTGTAGGTGTATGTATAAACCAAATACCTAGTACTCCAAATTTAATATATGATCTTTAAATCATAATAGTCCATATAAATTTATTACAACCACTTTTAATGGTGATATGTTCTTGTATTTACATCTTTGGGTGCAAAGGTTACTTGAAACTCAAAACCTGTAGACATCATTGCCAAACTTTAGTGAACAAATTTGCAACTTTGAGGCTCCTAAACATCATGCTCTTTTAGTCACATACCCACTTTATTTTTTAAGGTTTCACCCCTATGATATTTATATAAGTTATATGCATCAAACCTTGATCAAAATATATGAAACATTGTTATATGACATCATTAAAAGGGATTAGGCCTCTATTTTGATGTTTTTAAGGATTTTGTCCTTGAATATAGTCACCAACTTGAAGATGGATTTCAAGAACTTGACTACTAATCTATTGATTAAAACATGAATATTATATTCTCTTAAACATATTAAGACCTCAATGAGGGTATCAAAACATATGGAAACAGCATTGAAAAACACTTCTAGGTCTCTATCAGTGTCACTTATAGGTGGACATTTCCATGTGCAAGTAGTGAATGTCAATATAGGCAGTATGCAAGATGTATAGGCATTCAATGAAGTTTGGACCTTCCATAAACTTTTAAATGGACTATTTTCAACATGTATAACCTTATTTATTTCAAATAATCTCCTTCAATGTGATTGGAATTTATGAGGCACATGTAGGCATGCATTAAGTTGTAGACAAGGTAGTAGATGCAAGATTTGATCAATGTGCACATGATATAAATTAATAACTAGTTTTATATTATCTAAAAGTGTTTAAATGAGGGTTTAAAACCTTTAAAGTCTTGAAAAAAGTTTTAAAATCCCATTTCAAGGTGATTGATCTTCTTCAATAACACTTATAGGTGCTCATTCATGGCTGGCTCTCTATATATAACATTGACTATCACAATCTTTATTATGTCACTTGGAGGGGCTTAGTTGATTTATAATGTTGTAA
Source organism: Torreya grandis (assembly GCA_037957365.1). Classification (NCBI taxonomy): domain Eukaryota; kingdom Viridiplantae; phylum Streptophyta; class Pinopsida; order Cupressales; family Taxaceae; genus Torreya; species Torreya grandis. The sequence goes on from JARHVA010000040.1 coordinate 8,163,040, forward strand.
GGATATATACAAAACTTGTTAGACTCTTTATCACACCTCCATTAATGTTGTAAATACCTTCATACACCATGACTATAGTTAGAAACAAGTAAAAGGTTTACTGTGTCCTTGATAAATGCATGATCTTGAGAGATATAGCTTGGAGATAAAAATGATTATTATGTAATTTTTGTCACTTAGATTTGAAATATTTGAGTATATTCAAATATATCCTCATCCAAGTGTCACAATGGAATCACCTCTAGGATTGTGGTTAGCTTAAGGAATGAGGTGAGTCTATAGATAAGGCTAGCTCCCTTGATGTACCACTTAAGATTGCAACTACTACTAGCTTTGGAGATGAAAATAGAGAAGGATAAATTAAATAAAACTAATTTAATGGAGGTGATACATAAAATTTATTGATTACATCCAACCATATGCATATTACACTTGAAATCAAAGGATAAACTAAACATACACTCTCTAATCTATGTCTTCTTACAACAATGTTACATTGTGTGGTTATGGATGAATGTGAAAAGTTAGGATGACTAGAAAATATGACTTGAGTGACACTAATGAAGATACTAACTCAATTAAAATTTGAAATTTCTTGGAACACATCACATGCCCTACAATAAGAGGCTACAAATAGGTGAGAGAATGTGATAACTTGCTAAGGAATCCATAGTCTTCACTAAGGAAATTCAACATTCAAGTAAAGAACACTATGAATAGTCATGGAAGATTTAAAACTTAGTAATTTTTTTGAAAAAAATGTATAAAAATGATTAGGGCTTCACCATACTCAGGTGGAACATCCAATACAATGCCAAAATGGTTAGTTCTTATAAAACTTGTGAGAGAGAGAAGAAGAGAGAATTCTAAGGGTCAAAAAGACACTTTTAAAGATGATATAAGGAGTTAATTTTGAATTTTAAGATGATATGTGATGAACCATGAAAGGTCAGAAGATACAAGTGTCAATCCAAGTCACAAACTTTATGAAAAGTGGCAAGAAAACTCCTCAATTGGCTAAAAAAACTAAATTCATGATTTGAGCTATTTTAACACCTTTTAAATGATTAGGACAAGGTATGATGATTATAATTAATGTTAGGTACATCATTAATTCCTCTCCATATATTGGTTGCATGCCTAGTCTTCTGGAAATAATTGGAAAGGAATGATCATCATCTACAATCCAAAAAGAACCCCTTTCATGCACCCTACCCACTTGGCCTCCAAATTGGATTTATTTATCCATGGAAATATATAAAAAGTAGTGAATTAAAATTTTAAATACTCTCCATGGCCTTAAAATCATCAGGGACACCTTAAAATGAGCTCACTTAAAGTTTTCCATCTTCTTCACTAGCTTGTCCAATATGCCATATTTGACTAGATGAGTTGAAACACCTGGTTGGGGTAATTATATATTGATTAAGTAAATTAAATTAATATTTGGAGTTAGATTAAGTCTTAATATTTTACCCAAATTTGGTTTCATCTCTTGACTCCTTCTAGAACCTATAAAACATAAAAAATGGTTTAAAAGATCTTATTTTTCACCCCATCCATCTAGGTCCATATAGATAGATGGCATGTGCATTATCTTTAGGGAGTAATTTAAAACTTAAAAATTTATTATGGTCATACTATGCCATTATATTTCATCTCCAACTCTATTTTCATAAACTAGTCCTAGCTGAGGGTTTAGCAGGGTTTTAGACTTGTTTTGACCCTTAAGCTTGTTTCATAAAAACCTGACATTTTAGTTTCAAAATAATTACACAAAATGGTTTTTTATGACCTTATTTAACTCCTAAAAATTAATTTTAATCCCATACAAATCCTTAGGTGAGATATGAACACCTAAAGTCACCTATTCGAGCTCTTCTTTGCACCTTTCTAGAATGTATGAGAGAGTTTTGACCCAAAAATGGTTTTCTTGTGATTCCTATGCATTCCAAGAGATTTTACAAATCATATATGACCTAAAAAACATATACCAATATATTTTAAAGTTAACCTCATGTAATAAATGTAAAAGGATTTTAATTTGGACATAGGCCTAATGTTGTTCTTATAGCATGTTTGTGCTTCAAGGTCCAAAACTGATCTCATAAATCTTTCCATACTTATCATTATCTCAAAAAAAATATATTTACCTTATTAACATTTAATAAACATTTTAAATTATCACCTAGGGATAGAATTTCATATGACCCTTCATTTGGGCATTAGGCCTACTCCTTGCTTACTAGGTTTGCCTGCAAGTTTAGGAGTATGGAGTGCCATGTTTGGTTTAATTCCTCCTTGAAAGGTTATTAATGATTTATTTAGTGTAATTAATATTTTAAAACCTCATTTTACATGTTCAAAAATCTCCTGACTATCTTTTTTCTCATCTCTTCCAAGACTGCTAGGTTTTGTGCATGGGGAAAGTACCCCCTATCTGAGACAAAATAAGGGTACTTACCCTATTCTATCAAAAAAATATATACTATATGATCCTAAAAAAATATATATATATATATATATATATATATATATATATATATATATATATATATATATATATATATATATATATATATATAAAATAATCCTTTTTTGACATCATTTTCCCCTTCAACTCACCCAAAACTCAAGACAGACCTTTGGAAAAGATAGACTATATATAGGGTTCCTTGGGTAGACTGTATATGTACTTCAAAGTGCTTTCCCCTATGTTTTTTTATGTTTATGAGAGTTTTTTAAAGTTATATTTAATATTTTAAATGTTATTACAATCTCCATTTTCTTATCCAACCTTTCACACACTCCTCTATACACTTGAACTCACAAGACTGAGTTTCTTATCTTGACTATGTTTTTACTCATATGAGGGGTATTTGTAGGTGTACTAGCATAATTTAGGTCTATTTAAAAAATATAAAACCATAAAATAAACTTACCATGTTAATTTAAAAATTATTTAGACTCATTTTTTCACTTTTGGTAGCATTATCATCATTTTAGGACTCAAAACCTTATTCACTGTCCTATCACCATTCAACTGACTGTGAGGGAATATTTAGGGTCTTGTGGCTGTTGTTTTATTATGAAACCTATTAAATATACCTTATACATTCCCTTGGTCATATATTATAATTTTTATCTCTTATTCAATTAACAAAATGATGTCACTATGTTTGAATTCCATTCCATGACTGAGCTTTATCATGATTGACTATGTTTCCACCTGTTTGGTATACTTTCAGGTGCACTTTCCATAAATCAAGAATTGGGGATGGTGTTTTAAAGTATCCTTGAATTTATAAATATATTTATTTTTTATATCTATTAATTTATTCCATGTTCATGTCATATTCACACTAATAATACCTCCTTTCTTCTTACTGTCTGTTGACTGAGATAACATAGTCAACTATGTTTTGCCTTGGAGGGGTGTATTAAGATTATGAGGACCTCATTTTGAGCCTTTATATGTATTTCATGATGTTTTTTTAACATATTTTAGTCTTAATTCTTAAAAATTCTCAAACCATGATTTAAGTCCTATGAGAGGAACATCCTCTCTAACCTTACCCTTGGTTGGCTATAGATGCACATTTAGGTATTTTGTACAGACTGGTAGGTGTGTAGAGGGGTTGAAAATCACCTATCACATCCAATTTATGATATTTATACTCACTTAAGATAATTTTAACCATTTTAAATGTTCAACAAAATGGGCAAGGCCATTGTCTATACTATGAATGAAAATTTCTTTATAGACTCAGTCTTGTAGACATTGTTTTAGGATTTTAGTGCTTTTAGAGGCCACTTTAGGCTCCTCAATAACCACTCTTTTCCCTTAAAATTTTTAATATACCAGATGAAACATGATTAAACTCATTTTATGGTTTGGAACACTTTATAAGCATGTTTAATAAGGTCCACAAAAAGCCCTTAGGTCTCTATTTTGCCCATTTAGGGAAAATAAGCCTAAACTCAACCATTTCATGCTTGAGGTTAATTATCAACTTGTTATTTCTTCCTAGTCATTAATATTAGGTATAAAATATAATTTTTTCATGTTAAAATCTTAAGTAATATGTCAAAACATATTTCAATCTTTCAAAATGGACTCTAAACTCTCTGTTCAGACCACTTATAAGTGGTGATCATCAGGTGTGTAGGTAGTAAGGTATAATCTAGGAAGTGAGCATTGATTTAGCCTCTTAGGATTTTTATAAATGTCTCAAAACCTCAATTTAATCCTTCATGTTTAAAATTCTTTAAATCATCACTAAGCCATTTACCTCAGGATGACATCATTAGGGGCCTGTAGATGTTATATGACTATATATATGGATAGTGAGCATGAAATGGAATAAAAAGGTTATATGAATGGAATAAAAAAATTAAAACCTATTTTAAAAAATTTAAAATTCATATTTTTTATCAAGGATATATTTATATAATCTCCATAACACTAATCAAATGTGAAAACTTCTTGCATACACCTGGAAAAAGAGCAGGCAAGGGTCTCTAAAATGACTAGTTGGTGTGATGAATGGGATAAAACTATGAGAATAAAGTATAATTTAATGAAAAATTAAAATTTAAGTAAAGGATACTTTGAAAACATATATATGAATTTAACATAACCCTCTGAATCTATTAACAAATCACAAAACTCCTAAAAATGGTGAAAACTACCCATAACTCAAAAAATTGTATCTTTGAAAAAATTGAGATGATTAGCATATAAAAACATAATGAAACATGAAAAAAGTTATGGGGATAATTTTATAAGGAATTAAACATGATTTGGAATAAATATTAGTAGCTATATTATAGAAAATTTCCCAAACAAAGCCAAAAATTGAAGGGTGTACAGATTGATAGGCAGATTTAAAAATTCAACTTCAAATGGATGATTCATAAATAATATTTGATAATTATTTAAAATATTTATATTAAAATTAAGGCCTATTATTTTAAAACAACCTCCTATAATCATTCTACCGAAACTCTTCCTACTAGATGTACCAAGCAAAAACTTGGAAGGCATTTTTGCAAGTCTAGGAAAGCCAAAATGGAACATAATGGTTTTGAGAAAAAATTGGAAATTTAAGATCAATTAAAGCATATATATGAGTTTGGGGGAGATAAAGAGTCACATTTAAACCTTTTCCAAGTGGCACACTTCCCAAAGAGGCTATACAAGTGCCATTTTCTCCTTTTTTGCCAAGAAAACTATCTTTTCTCTAAACAACCTACTATATTTTTAGTAGTGTAAATTATATAAGAATTATAGTGACACATGGGACATTAAATCATGTTTTTACACTTGCAAATTTCTTTAAAAACCTATACAAATAATTAAATGTAGTATTTTGACCCTTAAAATGACCCAAAATGACATGAGAGATTAATGAAATAAGTGACCAAGGCTAATATAAAATTGAATGGCATCAAATGACCTATAAAACACCTCATGACAATATATTATACCATATATAGACCTATAAAGTCAAGTTTTTACCTATAGGTTCCCTAATTTGACTAAAAAGTCAAATTTGATCAATAAATTGGTGACTCATAGGGGCAGTATGCCTACTATACTAACTAGACTAGTAGCCTTATTAGTCTATTGATATTATGGAGTCATATAAGGATTGATACAAAAAATAAAATATTGATCATTGACCGCAAACCCTATGATCAAGACAAGACACTAATGACTACCTCAAACACATAATGCAAAGGACACACACAACAAAGAAAACACACACACACACACACACACACACACACACACACACACACACACGTGCTATAAGCACTTAGGGAAATTAAGAAACAATATATTATTCAAAAATAGCAACTAAACATACCTCCTTTCTAGGATCAAAAGGAAAACATCTTGAATCATCTTTATGGTGAGATGAAACATAGTTCCAAGCATGTTTCTCCTTGGATTGAATGCTTTATGGATCAGACCTATTTCTTAGAACTTCACTTGATTTGATCCCAAGTAGATAATATTTAAATAGGTATCTAATTTAGATATACTACTCTTGAACATGTTCACATACTTCTTACTTCTACCCACTCTTCACCTCATGATCAACTTGTATTTCCTTAGTAGGCATGGCTTCAAGAGGAGTACTTTCTTGTTCCTTAGAATATTGAGGCTAATAGGAGCTTATTAATCCTTTAAGATCTGATGTGTTTTTCCCAAATGGTTGAGAGGGTGATATCCCATATTGATAAATTCAAACATGTCATCGTGAAATGTGTATGCTTCTTGAAAGGATAGATTTGAATGATTACTTTCCCTTTGTATACTTGAATACCAATGTTGCCTTCTCCATCTTTGAACAACTCAAAGGATATATTTGAACGATTGCTTTCCCTTTGTATACTTGAATACCAATGTTTCCATCTCCATCTTTGAATAACTCATAGCCTCCTTGAAGAGGAGTATAGCCTACTTTAATTATTTTAAACAAGTCATCTGAAATATGATTAAGAACTTGTCCTTACCTATCCATGGTATCTTGCAAAGTGAGAAAAAGGTTAATGATCATTTCTTGCTCTTTGGAAAAAGGAAGACATCCTTCCTCATCAATCCAATCTAAAATCTCCACACAAAAAATCACATTTTCTTCATCTTTGATCAAATCATCTTCAAGTGCTAATTCTTCTATCTTGATCTCATGAGATTCTCTCAAGACTACCACTTCTTGAGGGATGGCTTGAAAGTGTTATCCCTTCTTGATAGCTCATTCCACTTTAAATATGGAGGCAAAATCTTGTGAAATTCCCTTTTGTTCACCAAAAGGAATCCCTGTGGTGATTTTTTCCTCATAGACACTCATGAGCTCTTCTTTATCAGCCTTGAATTGAACATGTTCCCCTTCATTTGCCTCTCTCAAGATAGGTTCTTCAACACAAATAAAACATTCTTCATCATCAACCAAGAAAATAGGTTCAACACAATAACTTACCTTCTCTTCATCACTTAAGACCTATTGAGGGCTTTCAAATTGAACTTCAAATATCATAGTCTGATCTCTTTTTTCAAGGGCTACAAGATCTTCAACTTTCTTCATGGTGATGCCAAGACTAGGCATCTTGAAATCATGTGATCTAGCCCAGTAAGTTTTCTTTAAGAAAGAGTTCTCTTTCCTTATCAACTAGTTGATACTCCTTATGTTCCTATACCATAGGTCCATCAAGGTAAAGGGTGATAGGCTGAGGACAAGATGAATTAGTTGGTGGAGGTGGCACATAGAGCTCAAAATCAGATGTTAAGCATGAAATATACTAAGAGGGGGGGTGAATCAGTATATTATATATATTTTTACTTAATCTGATTTCTTTTCTTTAACCACTTAATCACATATTGAAGTATGAAATAAAACTAAAACAATAATTTGCACCACAAGAGAGAGAGAGAGAGAGAGAGAGAGAGAGAGAGTATTTTTATGTGGAAACCCAAAGTGGAAAAAAATATGGAGAAAAATCTCAAGTATATGAATGAGCACCAAATTATAGGAGTACCAACTCTTTTACTGAGCACCAACATAGTAACTATTTGTGAGCACCAATCCATAGGATCACCAACCCCTTATAAATATTTATGAGCACCAAACTACAGGATCACCAACCCCTCTTGTGTATAAAACACAACTATCTCTCAATGTTTCTTACTCAATAAATGATAGAACTCTATAATATCTCATAATTTTCTCTCTTAAAAAAAAATACAAACCATGCACTCTCTTGCCTGTTACAGATGGCTTCTCAAGCCTTTATTTGTAGCTTTCCAAATGACCTTTGGTATTCACCCTTTGTGACCCTTTAATCCTCATGGAAAATGGTGCCAAACTTACATGACCCTTCATATCCTTGCATTTCAAAAGTCATATGGTGACCCTTCATAAGCAAAAGCATCCTTTCCTCTTTTGTCTTTATCTTGGTGACTTTTCATATTCCTCAAAGTGTCCCTTCATGGAAAAATGCACCATACCTCTTTTGTCTTCACATGGTGACTCTTGAAATTCCTCAAGATGACTCTTCATAATAAAATGCATCCCATTCCTCTTTCATCTTTTACCCCATGACTCTTTGACTTCTCCATGGGCCCTCTTTTGACTTATATGCAACCAAAAATATATTCATTAATATTAAATAAATATTATCACACATTATCCAAGATATGAATATTAAAAACACCATTAAATGCAATGTGGCCTTTATCACCAATAATGCTAGACCTTTGACATCAGTGATAATATTTACAACAATATCCCCCTTTGTCATTGATGGCAACTTTAAACTAAAACTACCACATCCTGAAACCTACACATACTACCATCTAAAAAATATATAGTAACTCCCCCTTATTATAGCAACCTGTACCTATTTCTACACCTATACCTATTATTCTCCCCCTTTGACATCAATGACAAAGGGCCTACTTGGAGCTAACACTTAGTTCCCCCTCAATTGATGTTGAACCTCAATGGTAGGAAGTAAAAGAAATTACTCCCAACTTTTCTCACAGATACTCAAATGTGTCTTTTGGTAGTGCCTTTATTAAAATATCTACAATATGCTTTGTAGTATTTATATACTCCATCTTAACTTATTGATCTGCAACCTGCTCTCTCCAAAAGTGATATCTAATGGGAATATGTTTTGTTATTGAATGCATCACTGGATTCTTTTAAATATTAATAGCACTTGTGTTATCACAAAAAAAAGAAATAGGTTCATCATACTTTATCTTGATTTCTTCCAAAGTTTGCTTCATTTAAAGCACTTGAGTATAACACAATACTACTGTAATATATTATACTTCAGCTGTAGAAAGTGATACTAAATTTTGCTTCTTGTTTAGCCATGATACTAAGCTATCACCAAGGAAGAAAGATCCTCCACTTATACTCTTTCTGTCATCCAAGCACCCTACCCAATCTGAATCTGTATAAGCAACTAAAGTGAAATCTCTACCTGTGGGATACCATAATCTATAATCCAATGTCCCCTTGATATATTTGAATATTCTCTTCACCAATTGAACATGACTATTTTTTGGAGATGATTGATATCTTGTAACCATACCTACTACATGCATGATGTCTGGCCTCGATGATATCAAATATAAAATACTACCAATCATAGATCTATACAAATATTGATCTATAATAGGGGAAAATTCATCTTTACTCACCTTATTTCCTATACACATTGGTGTGCCAACTGGTGCACAATCCTCAAAACCAAATTTCTTCATCATTTGCTTGGCATATTTACTTTGAGATATGAAAATTCCTTTATCTAATTGAAATATTTTCAATCTTAAGAAAAATGACAATTCTCCAAGCATAGACATGTCAAATTATTTTTTCATATTATCAAAAAATTCTTTTGTCATCTTTTCAATATTTCCTCCAAAAATTATGTCATCAACATATACCACAACAATCAATTGATGCTCACCTTTTATTTTGATGTAGAGATTACTATTAGCAAATCTTTTCTTGAAACCTTGATCCTGCAAGTAATTATCAAGTCTTGCATACTAAGTTTTGGGAGCTTGTTTCAATCCATACAATACTTTTTTCAATCTGCATACATGGCTAGTAATATTTGAGAGAATAAATCTTTAGCCTGCTCAATGTAGACCTCTTCTTCTAGATTTCCATTCAAGAAGGTAGATTTGACATCCATCTGAAACACTTTAAAAGTTTTAAACACTGTATATGCAAAAAAAAATATAATAGCCTCTAAACTTGCCACTGGTGCAAAATTTTCTTCAAAATCTATTCCCTCAATCTGAGCATGTCCTTTACATACTAATCTTGCTTTATTTCTGGTCACTTCTCCATTTTCATTCAACTTATTTCTATAAACCCATTTTGTTTCTATCACATTGTGATCTTTTGGTCTAGGCACTAATTCTCAAGTATCATTATTTTCTATCTAATTTAATTCTTCATCCATAGCCTTAACCCAATGCTTATCATGTCTAGCTTTTGAAAAAGTTATAGGCTAAATTTTGGATAACAAAGAGAAATTAACTTGTTCAGATTCACTTACCATCATTCTTATGATGCGAATTCTTTTATTTATGTCCCCAATGATGTCACTTTCATTATGATTTATTTGAACATATTTGGATAGACATTTGGTGTCCTTTTTCTCCTTCTTCTCATCTTCATCTGATTAGTCAAAATATTCCTCTTCAATGATTTCAAGAATGTCTACTAGATTATTGATTTTTTGTGTTCTATCTTCTTCTATCCTGACACTTGCACTTTTAACAATTTTTTTGGTTATTTTGTTATAACATTTATAAGCTTTACTTTTGAAAGAATAACCAAAAAATATACCTTTATCTACTCTAGATTCAAACTTACCAAATTTTTCGTCGATTCTCTTTATGAAGCATCTACTACCAAAAACTCTAAAATAATCAACTATTGCTTGTCTTTCCATAGCTCATAAGGAGTATTGTCACTATTGACTCTCAATAATGCTCTATTCTAAATATGCACTGTTATGGCAACTACCTCTCTCCAATATTAATCTACTATCTTGGATTCATTTAGCATTGTCCTTACCATCTCCTAAACTGTTCTATTTTTCCATTTAACTACTCCAATTTGTTGTGGAGTTTTGACTACTGAATAATGTCTCTTTATTCTATGGTCTTCATAGAACCCAATAAATTGATTTGACATGAATTATCCTCCTTGATCTAATTTTAGACACTTAATATTCAAATTAGTTTCATTCTCAACTAATGCTTTGAATTCTTTGAAATGTCTGAAAGTTTTTGATTTTTTCTTTAAAAACATCACCCAAGTCATATGTGAAAAATCATCAATAAGCAACATGAAATATTTCTCACCTTGAGTACTTTGATTTCTCATAGGTCCACATAGATCAGTGTGAATAAGCTCTAACATCTGAGTGGTTGAGTACTCTTTTCTTTTAAACCACCTTCTGGCCTACTTTCCATGTTGACAAGGTTTACAAAGTGTGTCAGATGACTTTGTAATCTTTGGAAAATTTCTGACTACTTACTTCTTGATGATGTTGATAATATTGTCAAAATTTATGTGCCCTATTCTCCTATGACATATCCAACTTTCTTCAATCTGACTCAAACAACATCTTTGACCTTTGATGTTTGATAACATATATAAATTATTATCTGTTCTCTAAGCATCTACAACCAACAAATCTAAATCTTTTCTTCTAATTTCACAACATTTTGCATAAAACTTTAGTATGTGCCCCTGATCACACATTTGAATTACACTCAAAATATTATGCTTAAGACCTTTTACATACAAAACATTTTCAATTTTAGTTTTACCATTATCCAAACTTAGTGTACCTTTTCCAGCAATTCTAGCAGTAGTATTATCTCTGAAATTCACTATGCCACCATTGATATTCTTCAAGGTTATGAACTTACTCTTATCTCTTGTCATGTGCCTCAAACATCCAATATCAATGAACCATATCTTATATTCATTTCTTGCATGAAAATTTATCTATACCAACATAGATTTTTTAGGTTATTTCTTCTATCATGAACCTATCTAAACTTTCTTCTTGATGAATGGAGCCTTGAAACTCTGGTCCTTCTTGACTGACTCGAACACACTTCTATAGTACTAGGCTATGTGTTTGAAATTGTTGCACTTGTAACATATTATGGCCTCTTCATTAAATCCTGATAGAGGAGAAAAAGAGTTGTGGCTTCTGCTTGACTCTGCATGACTTTCTTTCTCCTTATTTCTGAAATTGTTAGCTCTTTTTTGACATTCTATTTTCTTATGACTATATCCATTACAATAAAAATAGAAACCATAAAAATAGGACCTACTTGTGTATCTCTGATTTGATTATCTTTTGTAGCTCTATTCCCTCCAGCCTTCTTTGTTTGATATGTCCTCTGTATTCTTAACTTCTTCCCTTTTTATTTCTTTTTTTGTAAGAGCTTTAGATAGCTCTTTCCTTTTTCTTTGTTTGTGAAATTAGTGACCTCCTCTTTCTCTTTTTAAAATCTAATAACTATCTTATCTGACATTGATCTTTGATTTTATAATATCTTATTCAACATATTAGTGCTATTCTAAAATTTTGAATCATTGGCTACTCTATCATTGATTTCTTTATTTGTTTTCTCAAGATCTGATTTTAAAGAAGCAATTTCAATAACATACTTTTCACATTCTTTACTTACTATTTTAAAGTATGCTATTATATCTTCATTCTTCTTGGCTTCTTCAAAGTGTGCTTTTATATATTCAATTATTTCCTTTGACTCCTTTTCATTTTTCTCAATTTGGAGCTTTAATCTTCAATTCTTCTTTTCAAGAGATTTTAACTCTTCTAAGGCACAAATGAGTTCTCCTTCCAGATTCACTTTGGATTCATCCTATTTTTCTTCTTCTTGATCATCTATACTTTTGATTGTAGAGACATCTTCACGTATGGCCATGAATATAATCTCTTCTTCTTCTGAGTCACTAACTCCACTATCTTTGACTGAGCTAAGATCTTTTGAATACAAACTCTTCTTCTCGAATCCCTTCTTGAATTTACCTTTGAAATTATTCTTGTATGTATACTTTCCTTCTTCATTTTCATCATTACCCTTATTTTGGCATTTAGTTGTAAAATGTCCAATTTTTCCATAATTAAAACATTTAAAAGGCACTTTTCCTTGATATTTACTTGTGCCCTTTTTCGGCTTGCAAATGAATAGAGCTCCATTGTCATCTTCATCATCACTAAAACTATCACTTGATTCTTGAATCTTAGCCTTCTCTTTCTTTGATTTATTGAAAGTAGCTTCTCTCTTTGAGGGTTTATCTTATTCAGTCTACATCTCATATGCCATAAGAATACCATGAAACTCATCCATCTTTAGCTTGGATAAATTCTTCATCTCTTCAATTGCCAAAAATTTTACATCATATATCAATGGTAGAGATCTCAAAACTTTTTGAACCATAATTGATTATTCTAAATGTTCTCCAAGACCTATAATGTAATTAACTATTTGATCAACCCAAAAAATATAACTTGCTATATTTTCTTCCTCTTCCATCTTCAAACTTTCAAACTATCTTTTGAAAGTCTAAAGCTTAGCTTGTTGAACCTTGTCATCATCTTTATAAATATTCTCAAGTTTTACCCAAGTTTCATGAGTAGATTTACATTGCATAACTTTAACAAATTTTTATTCACATAAACCACATAAAATAACATTTAAAGCTTTAACATTATTTTCACTTACCTTTTTTTCTACCAGAGTAGTTACAAGTGTCTATGGCTCTTCATATTCCTCTACCATTGCTTGCCATATGTCAAATCTAAAGACCATCAAATAAGTCTTCATCCTTATGATCCAAAAAACATAATTCATCCCATCAAACAAAGGTGCCTTATTTGTAGAAAATCCTTCATGTGATCTAGTCATCATGCTTTCCTGATCTACCTTCAAGTTGTAAATTTTTTTCAAAAGGAACCTGCTCTGATACCAATTATTAAGCATGAAATATAATGATATTGGGGGTGAATTAATATATTATATATCTTTTTACTTAATCTGAATTCTTTTCTTTAACCACTTAATCACACATTCAAGATATGCAATAAAACTGAAACAATAATTTACACCACATGTGAGAGAGAGAGAGAGAGAGAGAGAGAGCAGATTTTTACATGGAAACCCAAAGTGGGAAAAACTATGGAGAAAAATCTCAAGTATATGCATGAGCACCAACTCAAAATAAAAAATTCACAGACACCAACTTACAGGAGTACCAACCCCTTTGCCAAGTACCAATATAGTAACTATTTATGAGCACCAACCCACAGAAGCACCAACCCCTTGTAAATATTTGTGAGCACCAACCCACAAGAGCACCAACCCCTCTTGTTTATAAAACAAAACTATCTCTCAATGTTGCTTACTCAATAAATGATAGAACTCTACAATATCTCCTACTTTTCTCTCTTTGAAAAAAAATACAAACCATGCACTTTTTTGCCTATTACAAATGGATTTCAAACCTTTATTTATAGCTTTCCAAATGAACTTTGGCATTCACCCTTTTTTACCCTTCAATCCTCATGGAAAATGGAACCAAAATTGCATGACCCTTTGTATCCTTGCATTTGGAAAGTCATATGGTGACCCTTCATAAGCAAAAGCATCCTTTCCTCTTTTGTCTTTATCTTAGTGACTTTTCATATTATTCAAAATGTCCTTTCATGAAAAAATGTGCCATATCTCTTTTGTCTTCACATGGTGACTCTTGAAATTCCTCAAGATGACTCTTCATGAGAAATTGCATCCCATTCCTCTTTCATCTTTTACCTTATGACTCTTTAAATTCTCCATGGGTCCTCTTTTGACTTATATACAACCAAAAATATATTCATTAATATTAAATAAATATTAACACACATTAGCTAAGATATGAATATTAAAAACACCATTAAATGTAATGGGGCCTTTAAGGTCAGCCATGAAACTTCATTAAAAAATAAGAACACAAAAGAAAATCTTACCAACAATATTCAGAGAATCACTTGGGATACTTGACCAATTGATATAGCTTCAGAGTCACCATTGATGCTTGAATAAATTCCTCTAAAGGATAATTTGTTGAAGGACAACACCAAAAATCCTCCAACTCTTAGAATAAGAGTCCCACCAGGCATGCCAAAAATTGTTGTCACTTGAATTTTCACCCTTTAAAGAAATAAAAATCTCTCCTTATCCAAGTGGCACAATTGAATCACCTCTAGGATTGTGGGTAGCCTAAGGAATGAGGTGAGTCTATAGATATGGCTAGCTCCTTTGATGTACCACTTAGGATTACAACTACTACTAAATTTGGGGATAAAAAGGGAGAAGGATAACTTAGATAAAACTAATCTAAGGGAGGTGATACACCAAATTTATTGATGACATCCAACCATATGAATATTGCACTTGAAATCAAAAGACAAACTAAACATACACTCTCCAATTTATGTCTTCTTGCATCAATGTTACATTGGGGGTTTATGGATGAATGTGAAAAGCTAGGAAAACTAGACAAGAGGACTTGAGTGGCACTAATGAAGAGAATAAATCACTTAAACTTTGACATTTATTGGAACACATCACATGCCCTGCAAGAAGAGGCTACAAATAGGTGAGAGAATGTGATAACTTGCTAAGAAATCCATAGTCTTCACTAATAAAATTCAACATCAAGTAAAACACACTATGAAAAATCATGGAAGATGTAAAAAATATTCATTTTATTGATTAAAAGGTATACAAATAATCAAGGCTTCACCATACTTAGGTGGATCATCCAATACAATGTCAAAATGGCTAGTTCCTATAGAACTTATGAGAGAGAGAAGAAGAGAGAAGTCAAAGGGTTACAAGTACACTTGTAAAGTTGATATAATGATTTAATTTTTCATGTGAATAGGATATGGTATGAACCATTCAAGGTTAGGATCTACAAGTGTCAATCCAAGTCATAAACTTCATGAAAAGTGGCAAGAAAACTCCTCAACTGGCTCAAAAAATATGCCTTCATGATTAGAGATATTTTAATTACTTTTAGCTAATTATCACCAGGTATGATGATTGGAATTTAGGATAAGGACATCAGGTATGCCTATATATGCATTGGTTTCATGCCTAGTCTTTTGAAAATAACTGGAAAGGAACCATCATCATCTACAGTCCAAAAAGAACCCCTTTCATGCACCTTGTGCACTTGGTCTCAAAATTGGCTTCAGTTGTCCATTAAAATACATGGATGGGATGGGTGAAATTTTTCAAGACCATATATGTCCTTATAAGCATTAAGGATACCTTATAATGAGCTCACTTGAAGTTTTCCATCTTCACTAGCTTGTCCAATATGCTAGATTTGACTGGCTGAGTTAAAACACCTATTTGGGGTACTTATAAGTTTATTAAAGGAATTAAATTAATATTTATATATATATTAAGTCTTAATATTTCAACCAAAGTTGTTTTCATCTTGTGAATCCTTTTAGAACCTTAAAAACATAAAAAAATGGTCAAAAAGAGACTATTTTTCACCCCATATGTACAGGTCCATACAACTAGCTAGCATGTGAAGTATCTTAATGGAGTAATTTACAAGTTAAAATTTGTATTATGGTCATAATATTCCATTATATTTCATCTCCAACACCATCTTCATGAACTGGTCCTAGTTGAGGGTTTAATAGGGTTTTAGACCTGTTTTGACCCTTAAGCTTGTTTCATAAAAACTTGACATTAGAGTTTTAGAATAATTTAAAAAAATGGTTTTTTAGTAACTTATTAAAATCATACAAATTCATTTTACTCCCATGCAAATCCTCAGGTGAGATACGCACACCTAAAGTCACCTATTCGAGCTCTTCCTTGCACCTTTCTTGCATGTCTAAGAGAGTTTTGACCCAAAAATGGTTTTATTATGATTAATATGAATTAAAATATATTTTAAACATCATATATGACCTCATAAACATATCCAAATATATTTTAAATTTCACCTCATTTAATAAGTGTGAAAGGCTTTCAAATTGGACATAGGCCTAATATTGTTCTTATAGCCTGTTTGTGCTTCAAGGTCCAAAAATAACCTCATAAAGATTTATCTACTTCTCATTATCTAAAAAAAATCTATATTGACCTCATGAACATGTTACAATCATTTTAAATTCTCACCTATGTCTATAATTTCATATGACTCTTCATTTGGACACTCGGCCTACTCCTTGCTTACTAGGTCTGCCTGCAAGTTTAGGAGTATGGAGTGCCTTGTTTGGTTTAATTCCTCCTTGAAAGGTTATTTATATTGTATTGGGTGTAATTAATATTTTATAACCTCATTTTCCATGTTCAAACAAATCTTGACTATCCTTTTGCTCATCTCTTCCAAGACTATCAGGGTTTATGTATGGGGAAAGTACCCCCTATCTAAGACAAAATAGGGGGTACTTACCCTATTATATCAAAAAAAAATCCAATGTATGATCCTCCCCAAATAATAAACATAATATTTACATATTTTTATCCTTTTTTGACATCATTTTCCCCTTCAACTCACCCAAAACTCAAGACAAACCTTTAGAAAAGATAGACTGTATACATGGTTCCTTGGATAGACTGTGTATGCACTTGAAAGTGATTTCCCCTATGATTGGTTTGTGTTGGTGAGATTGTTTTTAATTGATATTTACCATGGTTAATTTTATTCCAAACTCCATTTTCTTCTCCAACCTTTCACACACTCCTCTATACACTTAAACTCATGAGACTTAGTTTCTTATCTTGACTATGTTTTTGCTCATATGAGGGGTATGTGTAGGTGTAATAACATAGTTTAGGTCTATAAAAAAAATACTAAAACCCTAAATTAAACTTCCCATGGTAATTTAAAAATTATTTTTACTCATTTTTTTACTTTGTTTAGCATTATCATCATTTTAGGACTCAAAACCTTGTTCACTGTCCTATCACCATTCAACTGACTATGAGGGAATCTTTAGGGTCTTACGGGTGTTGTTTTCTTATGAAACCTATGATATACCTTATACATTACCTTGTTACTCTATTATAGTTTTTATCTCTCATTAAATTATCAAGATTATTTCACTATCCTTTAATTCCATTCCATGATTGAGCTTTATCATGACTGACTATGTTTCCACATGTTTGGTATACTTTCAGGTGCACTTTCCATGAAACAAGCATTAAGGATGATGTTTGAAATTATCATTGAATTTATAAAGATATTTGGTGATGATATATATTAATTTGTTCCATGATCATTTATTATTCACACTAATGACACCTCCTTTATTCTTAATGTCTATTGATTGAGATAACACAGTCAACTATGTTTTGCCTTGGAGGGGTGTATTGAGCTTATGAGGACCTCCTTTTGAGCCTTTAGAGGTAAGTCATGATGTTTGTGAACATATTTTAGTATTCATGATTAAAAAGGCTCAAATAATTCTTTAAATCATATGAAAGTATTATCCTCTCTAAACTTACCCTTGGTTGGCTTTAGATGCACATTTAGGTATTTTGTATGGACTGGTAGGTGTGTAGAGGGGTTTAAAATCACCTATCACCTCCACTTGATGATTCTTATACTCCCTTAAGATCCTTTAAACTATTATGAATGTTAAAAAAAATGGGCAAGGCCATTTTATATACTGTGAATGAAAAGTTACTTCTAGACTTAGTCTTGTAGACATTAGTGCAGGATTTTAGTGCTTTTAGAGGCCACTTTAGGCTCCTCAATAAACACCTTTCATTCACTCTTTGCCTCTCAAAATTTGAATATATCCTATATATACTAGAGGAAACATTATTAATCTCATTTTATGGTTTATAAAACTTTATAGGCATGTTTTATAAGGTCCACAAAAATCCCTTAGGTCTATGATTTGCCCATTTAGGGAAAATAAGCCTAAACTCAGCCATTTCATGCTTGAAGTTGATTCTCAACTTGTTCTTGCTGCTTAGTCCTTCATATGAGATATACCATGGAATTTTTTCATGTTAAAACCTTAAATAATATGTCAAAACATATTTCAATATTTCAAAATGGACTTTAAACTCTCTGTTCATAGCACTTGTAGGTGGTGATCCTCTGGTGTGCAGTCAGTAAGGTATAATCTAGGCAGTGAGCATTACTTTAGCCTCTTAGAAGTTGCATATATATCTAAAAACCTTAAATTAATCCTTAATATTTAAAATTATTTAAATCATCACCAAGACATTTACCTCAAGATGATGTCATCAGGGGCCTATATATGTTATCTGACTATATATATATGGATAGTGAACATGAAATGGAACAAGGTTATATGAATGGCCTCAAAAAAATTCAAACATATTTTAAAACCTTTAAAATTCATATTTTTTATAAATTAAATATTTATACAAGCTCCATAAAACTAATCCAATGTGAAAACTTTTTGCATACACCTGGAAAAGAGCAGGCAGGGGTCTCTAGAATGACTAGTTGGTGTGATGAATGGGCTACAACTATGAGAAAAAATTAGAATTGGATGAAATGTGAAAATTTAAGTCAATGAAACTTTTAAAACATTTATATTAATTTAAAACAACCCTATGAATCCATTTACAAAGCACAAAACTCTTGAAAATGGTGAAAACTACCCATAACTCAGAAAATTATATCTTCCTACAAATTGAGATGATTAGCATATCAAAACCTCATGAAACATGAAACCAAGTGTGATTATAATTGGATAAGGAATTAAAAATTCTTTGGAATCAATCTTATCATCTATATTTTATGGAATTTATCAAATAAGACCAAAACCTGAAGGGTGCACAGATTGATATGTAGATTTGAACAGTCAACTTAAAATGGATGATTCATAAATCATAGTTTATAATTATTTAAAATATTTATATTAAATTTAATTAATTTTAGCATACAAAAAACTACTAGAATCATTCTACCTAAAACTCTTCCTACTGGACGTACCAAGTAAAAACCTAGAAGTCATTTTTGCATGTCTAAGAAAGCCAAAATGGAGTAGAATAGTTTTGATCAATAAATGGAACTTTCAGATAAATTAAATAATTTAAATGATTTTTTGGGAGATTAATAGTCACATTTAAACCTTTTTCAAGTGGCACACTTCCCAAGGAGGTTGCATAAGTGCTATTTTCTCCTTTTTTGCTAAGAAAACTACCTTTTCTCTGAATAACCTACAATATTTTTAGAATTGAAGCATGAAATTGATTTTTTGGGAGATGAAGAGTCAAATTTAAACCTTTTCCAAGTGGCATGCTTCCTAATGAGGCTATACAAGTGTTATCTTCTCCTTTTTCTAAGAAAACTACCTTTTATCTAAACAACTTGCTATATTTTTAGGAGTGTCAATTATCTAAGACTCATAATGATACATGTGACATGAAATAATGTTTTGACACTTTCACATTTCCTAATAAACCCTTAAAAAGTATTAAAAGCACTATTTTGACCATTAAAATGACCCAAAATGACATGACAAATTAATGAAATAAGTGACCAAGGCTAATATAACATTGAATGGCATCAAATGACCTATGAAACACCTTATGACAATATATTAGACCTCCTATAGACCTATAAAGTCAAGTTTTTACCTATAGCTGCCCCAATTTGATTAAAAAGTCAAATTTGGTCAACAGTCATGAAAACATGGATTAAAACATATTACATTCACATGAAACCATTATGAGCACTAGGACCTTTGTAAGTGGTGAAACCTGACTGCAACCTCCATTAGTGACATTTTCCTATAATTTAAACTATTTGACCCATTAAATCACTTCCAATCATGAAATAAAATATGGGGAACATGAGATAAGGGATTTAAAATCATATAAAATCAAGTTCATTAATTGAGTTGTATGGACTAGCTCAAACAAGAGTAAAACCTATAGGGTGTGGGAAATAAAAAGCAAAAATGGATAGTCAACTTGTTAAGGATGGTTTATAAAGAGGACCAATCATTGAACTCCAAACATTAATTTGAATTTGACCAACTTTAATATCTGCCATTAAGAGCATTTGACCTGAAAGTCCTCTTATTGGCTATACCAAGAAGTAACTTATGGACTAGTTCTGATTGACTAGTGGAGTGATGGAGAGATTGAATGGTTTTATCCCATTTTTGGCACTTTCAAAGAATTTAAATCATGGAAATGAGTCCAAGGAAGTTTAAGATCCATCCCAAAAGATTCTCCCATGTTCCACTTTCTCTCATATGTTGTACAACCTTTGAAACTCCCTCTTTCTCACTTTTTTATAATTATTTTTAGTTAACACCTGTAAGTTTCTATTATTAATAAAATTATTAACAATAAATATGATAGGTACTGACAAGAGGGATATTGGAAGAGATATTAAAACACTTATCTACCTAATAAAATTGTACCACTTCATTTAATGACCCATACATGACCCCTAAGTGACTCAAAATGATATAAGGAATAAATTGGAATATGACCAAGGATAATATGACATTAAATGACATCAAGTAAACTATAAAATACCCTATAATATTATACTATACCTCTATATCAATTTTTGGACTATAGGGGGTTGACCCATTTTGACTTGTGGTAAAAAATGGTCAACACTTCCTTTATTTTATGGTTGTGGAGACCTTACTAATAATTTAACATAATATGTATGTTCTTTCGATTATTGGACTAAATCCAGACACATTTTTTTAAAGGATTTTCATAGGATTCTAATATGATATGCTTTTGATTTGTTTTATAATATTACTAATGGTTCTCTACCTACCTTCAATAAGTTATAAGACATATTCTTATCAAATTATAATAAGCATGAAATGACTAATTAACATTGGAAATTTTACAAGGTTTAAAATAAGGTTATGATGAGTCTATTAGAGATTACACTATCTAATTTAAGAATGCTTTAAACTCTTTGAAATATTGACCTTCAAATTTGAAAATATAATTGATATTAAGGGCCTTCTTTCTCTACTTAAATAAGTAACATTGAACAATCCTTACATTTCTTTAGAAACTTTATATATGGATGTGCATTGATACATATGTGAGTTAGTAAACAATAATACAAGCAAGGAAATAATTAATATTCAAAATATGAATTCAAATGCATCTTATCTAAAAGGAAAAGGTAATGTCAAATATGCTTACCAAGGAAAATAATTAACAAAATAGGTCCATAATCCATCACCTATGCCTTATTCTAGACTAATAGTTCATAGCAAGGAAAAATAAGTAAAGGTCTTACACAAAGGAAAAGAATCAGCTTACAAAATAACTCCCATAATAAAAGCATCTATGTATATTAAGAGACAATCACTTCAGTTTGATCACCTTAAAAATAGACCACATGATATCTTACACACATTACTAGATAAGTAGATGATTAAGGTTCCTTTTAATTATTATCATCCACCTTAAATATTTGAGAATATAAAATATTATTTATTTTTCACTTACCATGGTCTTAGTGGGCAGCATGATAAATATTTTTATGGTTTGTGATAAAATATCACACAACTTATTGGTAAATGAGTTATTACATTTGAGAACAATACAAAAAGGTCTTCTTCTCCCACTTATTCTAGTCATTATTCTAAAAATACTAAGACATTCTAAGATATTCCGATCAAGGAATAAATGGTCTATCAGCCTTTGTAGAAACCAAAAATTAGAATAACGCCTTCTAGTTCACATTATGCCATGATTAAGTTATCTAAAGATATTCCCACTCAGGGATAATTGGTCAATCAGGCTTTCGATAGAGGTGATAATAAAAAAGTCCTAGTAATTGGTGCTCCAAAATTATATGTTACAAATACATCTATACCTTCTCCAAAAAAAATATGGAATTAAAAATTCAATCATTTATGGAACAACAAAAAGTGCAAATTAACAGAGTATCACAATAGTCAAATTTCAAACAACAATATCAACGACTTCTTTATAGTGACTTTCATTTTCCAAATAGTTTTAGAAACTAGTTGTGAACAACAATATCACATATGTAATACTAATACATAAATAATGCTAACATGAAATGACTAGTATACACCTAATATCATGATATTTTAAAATGACCAAGAAACACAAATGTAAAGCATATAACATATGCATGTAAACAACACTAAAATTTGATAAAATATCTCATATATATATATATATATATTAAAAATCATGTTTATAATATAAATACCAAACAATGATGGGGGAATATTCATCATCTAAAATATCACACTAATTGGCCCTATGACCTCCAAAATCAAGGCCAAAGGGAATCCCATTACTCCATGTGATTGTGATTGCAATTTGTACCATCTAATATAACTCTCAAGTATCCCAATCCAAACCATGGCACATGTTTTCTCAAACTACAAAGTATAAATTCACTTAATAGGATTCCTAGATAAATTAGAGTTATAACTTGGTGCAAGTAATTTATTCATATCCACCTGTAAGTCATTATACTCACTATAAACTATACTTTATGTTTCTATAGTTATAACACATAGATTAAATGAATGTGTGTCTTCACCCTTAATATAGTCAATTAACTCCACTAAGCCATTGCCCACTATGTCATAGGGAACACTCTGTGTCAAATTATGAATAGCTACATCAACCATCATTGACCAATAGGTGTCACCTATAATACCACATTATGTGAATACATTATTAAAAATATCTAAATAAATATCAACTAACATGAATTCAAATAATTATACAAATGCTCACATTCAGATATCATAGTTGTAATAGTTTTAACAACTAGGGAATCTCCATTAATAGGTTGTGTTTCAAGTGTAAAATCTATGGTATAGGAAATACTCCTACCTCATATCCACTTTCTCCATCCCCAATTATATCATATCCATCCCTCCACCCATTACTAAGTGAAAAACATTAGGATCATCCATCATAACTAAAAATAATACAAACCATCATGCATTAATCCACCATTATGTATAAGTTGTTATACATAATACATCATCACCCTCCACCAATATAACTATAGGATCCTACTCTATTTTCAAATGAGTATCCAAATCAACACCTATGTGTCTTGGTCTCAAACCTACTCTTATATAAACTCTAATATTCCACATCCATGGATAGGGAAATGGAGGCAAATATTTATTCAACCCAAATTATCAAGTAACTCACTCATATTAAAATCTCTCATATACACTAGTAACAAATTCTACATTTCCAACTTTTAACAATGCCAAAATAATCAAACACTCCAAATTTTAAAATTTCAACAAAAATGACCATATATCATACAATCTACTTTAAAAATTGAGTAATTATGATATGTAGTAGATCATGTGTAGTTTGTGTTTGTAAATTAATATGTAAATTCTCAAATTGAAGTGGTAATGTAGCTTGTCCGCTAGGCATCTTAGAAATTTAGAGCTCAATTTTCATATTCAATGGTGAAAATGAAATTACAAAAACCTTTTTAACCCTAATTTTATATGAGTTGTCTTTTAATAATATCATTTATTATGCCTATTGTGCAGTTAATTTAATTCATTAATAAAAACTTCTACAAGGGATATATTGAATTTTAGTTATCATAAATGTGTTTCATAAATTGCATCAATATACACATGACACCTTATCCTACATATTAACACTATTGATTTACTAACACAAAATTTAAAAATGAGTCAATTATTGACTTAATGATACAAACATCATTGCCTTTGATAATCATACTTAGTAATAGACTGTGATTATAACCTATCTAACTGATGTCCTATTTTATCAATTATACTCTTTTATGACTGACATGATTTACATAATGGTAACTTTAAAGTATAATAAATGATATTATAAGTAATTTAAAAAAATTAATTTATCTAAATCACTGTATATTTTGATTTGATCAATTCACTACTCTCGTCCCTCACCTCAAAAGTGGGGAACATGGGGTAAAAATTATAAAATTGTTATGAAACCTATGTAGTTAAGATATTCAATTAATCATTACGTCAGAGTGTGACCTCAAAGGTTTATATATTAGTATAGTGTTTGTGGGTATATGCCATACATATGCATTCATATCATAAATCATAGATTAAAATTTCAAAATGATACACATTATAGTTTTAAAAAATGAAAAAAGTTTCACAAATTAAATCATTGGTATAAATTATGGGGGCATGTGCCATGCATATGCACTCGCATTAATTTGATAAAGTGTAGATTCATTTAGTTTTGGTTGCATGATACATAGTCATGCAAAATCTTAAAAAAATAATTTAAAAATTTACATCTATATTCAGTTATATATTTTACATTTATCACAATGGGGGCATGATACAGATTCATGCACATTATACTATTTTTCAAATTCAAGGGGCATAATATAGATGTATGCCATATTTTCAATACTATTTTATATCAACGAACATGTTAGGGGCATATATGTTATACATTATCTTTTGATGATTCATTTAATAACTAAGGAATAAATATAAAATTGAATCTAAATCCTTATACATTAGTCAATTTAGTTAAAGTGCATAATGCATAACTTAGAGATTTTATGCCCTCCAACACTATAGCCTACAAATACATTATGTAATCCAACCCATTTCATGTCTTGGGATTAAAAATACTAATAACATAAATTGAAGTTTATGAGTCCCTAAATAGTTTTTATTTTATATATAGGTACAATTCAAATTGTGGCTTGATCAAACTCAATTATCTAGTTGCCATCAAAAGAGAAAATTTATCCAAATAACATGGTTATTGAATTTAGTACATTAGGGTTTATGCATCCCTCAATGGTTCTACTCATCACATTCACCACTTGAAAGATTATCCATCTCCATGGTTAGGAAATTAATAAATTCTACAAGTCCCCTCTTCTTCTCCATAGTGATCGGGTCAAATCTTGACCCTTGACATTCCTATTTTATCTATGGCACATATATAGGGGTAGATGTTCCTTGAATAATATTTACAAATATTTCATTTATGGTTATATATTTTTCTTCAATTGAATAATAATAATATCTAATTACATCCAACTCTTTTTGAATGAATACTTTGGATCATTATGACATCACAATAATCATATACATAAGTTTGAATTTTATTTTTCCCTTTTATCAAGTGTTTTCAGTTTCACTAAAATGTTAGATTAAAGGGAGGGAAAATGTAGACATCTAAATTAGGCACAATCCTTGTTTTACAATGTGTTTTAGCCACTTTGCTTATATGGGTCTTAGCTAAGAGTTAAGTACTTAGTAGTGTATGCATTTTATGTTTTCCTTATTATTTTATTATTTTATATGACTTGGTGACCCCTTTTTACCATCCATATTGTTTAAAACACATTTTAAAATAGATATCACTAAACCCTTTTGTCATTTTGAGGTTATGTTCATCCCAGGATCTGATATAGGAAAAGTGCTAAAAACCATTCCAAAATATTGTCCCCTTCCTGATGATCTTATCCCTTGGTCTTTTAATTTTCTTTTCAACATGTTTCACATTTTTAGCCATTTATTTTGAGTCCCCTTTAGGTCTTTGGGTCAATTTTATGCACCATTAGTTTTTTAATTATAATTCTAAAGAATTCATATATATACATAGTTATTAGGAGGCATTTGGGACAAAAAATCTCATATTTAAATAGATAGACAAAAATTATACTTTGTTTACATTAGATATATATTCGAAGAATTATTACATTTAAATGCTTATGCCAAGGGTAAGCTAGGAGAAAGATCATCTAGATATGCATTCACTATTTCATGCACACTTGTAAGTTGGAGAACTACATTTAAGTTTGATCCCTATTTAAAGCTCTTAAAATGTAGTGCAACACTTGGAATTTCAAAGGGAATTGACCAAGATCAATCCAAATTAACCTCTTTCACCTAATTCCTCGTATTTGATGTTTCAAATGTTTATGTAGGAAACTAGGGTTTGATATTTTAAGTATGTGCATGCATGAAAAGTGTTGAAAAGGTAAAAAAGGATATCACTTAAACAACTAAAAAAATTGTGAAAGAATACAAATCTAAGTTTTCACAGGGATAACATCAACCCATAGGGGTCAAGATAGACTACTATTATTTTTCCTCATATATTTTTATTGTCTTAGGCTATAAATTCCAATCAATTGTCAAAAACTCATCTATGTAGGGATAATATTGACCCATAGGGTACAAAACCAACTTTTGGTACTATTCTCTTCTTGTTGGTTATGTCCTATACCAATTTTTTTTTTAAACTATTCATGTAAGTTTTATTCTCTTCCTACTACTATTGTCCTCTTTATGTTAGTATTATCCTCTTTCTAATGATATTATCTCAAAATAGAAATAATGATAAATTAGAGATGAACATGATACAATCACTTCACATAAACTTAGGTCAGAAAATTAGTCTGCATAACTTAGGGAAGTGTGACAAATGAGGTAAGTCTTTATATACCCTCTTGTAATTTTTAATTTCATGTTTAATCCTTCTTATCAAACTATGGTTTAGGTATATTATATTAAATTATGAATTAAATTATATTTAATTTATTTTTATCTAATTAAATGGTTATTATTTCATTAATCCAAATTTAGATAAAATAGAACACAAGAATAAATTTTTCTAATTAATCCTTGAACACAATGTTCATGAGATTCATGAAGGTTTCAAGTGCATACATGATTTCTAATGGTATCGATCTAAATTCATAGTGCACATAGAAATTCTTGAATGTTTTTTTTGAGATATATTCTTCATGATTCCTTATTTGAAGGTATCCCATACTCATACATGGATTTGAAAATATTGTTTCCCCTTGAATTTGATCAAAAATAATAAATGAGAGGTAAATAACATATATTTTTTACCACTTATTTATCATCATCAGGTAATTAATACATAGCCAAAGGGTCTCAACTTTATTTTTGATGAGAAAATAGGTGTACCCAAAACTAACATGCTTTCAATTTGAATTCATCCTTTTAAGTTTTATTTTCAACTCAAAGAATTTTATTTTTATTGGATCAAATTTAGGCACAATATCAACTACAAACCACACTCTCTCTTTGAAAGGAGTCCAAGAAAATCACCAGGGAAAATATCCAAAAACATTAATGAAATGATAATATTAAAAGGTGGGATTATTCACATCCCTTAGGTCATCAATATGTAATGAGTAAATGATGAATCCTTTCCTTCATGCCTTATTAATTTGCATAGCTAAAAAAAATTGAATTTTAATTGACATTATAACTAGTTGAATCTTCACTAGGTTCTCTATGTTGTCGAGACAAAGCAATAACTTAAAAAAACAATCCACTTTTGATTGATGTTTCCATATCCAATTTATTCCAAGGATTACATCATATGATCCTAATAGAGTATTAAAATGGCTGATGGAAGTTAATAATCTAGATAGTCCAAAATTATCCTTAAACAACAAATTTTATACCTTCTTCTCTACTTAGTTTCCATATAACTTGTCTAAGATTTATCCTTAGACCTAACTCTCATAGTAATTTTATTTAAACTATCAAGAGCCAACAAACACTCATTTTACCTTGTATGAAATAAAATAGTAACTAGAGATCTTTTCAAAACCTACATATAGCATCAAATCCAAGTTCACATCCTCTATTACAACTAAGAGAGGCACAAAAGGGTTAGTTATTCATACACCTTCTAAATCTGAGAGATCTTCCAAAAGAGAAGTTTTTATAAAGATTGTAGATGTTGAAATTGTGGATGGATTTCATTCCATGCTTCCTTTTAAGGGAGGTAACCCTTCTTCTTTCAAATAATTATGTTGATCTTTTCTTGGAATATTAGAGGAATACACAGTTCCTCTAAACATAAAGTTTTTAGAGATTTCAAAAGAAGTCACAAACCTCTCATTTTTTCCATTAAAGAATATAAATGTGATGAATTTTTATTTGATTCTCATGAAAAGGCATATTGGAAGGATGTTGGTTTTATTTGTATTAGTTCGGCTAGAAATTATGGTAGCCTTATTACATTTTGGGATAATAATAAATTGATTGGGGAGACTTTATTAAAATCACCTAATCATATGGTGATCCTTTTCACTAATTTTTTGGATGGTAGGCAATGTATTTTTTCAAACATTTATGACCCTAACTCTATTATTAATTAAAAAAAGTGTGGGATAATTTAAGATTATTTAAGAATACGTATAAGGATTTTTAATGGATCCTAGCTAGAGATTTCAACTCTCCCCTTTATCTAGGTGATAAAAAAGGAGGTAATCAAATTTTATCAAATAACATGGAGGAATTATCTTCTCTCATTATTGATATTGGTTTGTTTGATGTGGAATTAAAAGGCTCTAAGTTCACTTGGAGTAACATGGGATTGGGATAAAATTTAATCCAATGTAGGATTGATAGAATTTTCATTTCCATGGATTGGTTGGATCAAAAGGATTTTATTTTAATGTCTCTACCTCATGTAGGGCTAGATCATAATCCCTTGGAATTGAAAATATTTGAAAAATCTACTAGAGAGGATAGATATCCTTTTAGAATGGAGCATATATGGTTTATTCATCTAAAGATTCATTAAAAATATATGGAATGGTGGTCCCCAATTGTGAATGGTATGGCCATGTTCCTGTTGGATACAAAAATGAACAATGTCAAGACTAAAATAAGATAATGGAATAAACAAGTTTTTGGAAATGTTCTCATTCAGAAAAAAAATTAAAAAGTGAAATTTTATCACTTGAATCTAAAATGGAAAGTAATGGTTATGATGTAAACACTCAAAATAAATTAAAAAAAATCCTTTGTGAGTATCATATGATTACTGATAGAGAAGAGAGTCTATGGAGGTAAAAATATAGAAATATTTGGTGTAAAGAGGGGGACAGAAACACACTTTTTTCATATATCCACTTTGAATCATAGATCTCATAATTAAATCAAGGAAATAAATGATAAGAGAATGGAAAATCATTTTTTATAAATACCTCATTAATAAATAAAGTGTGATTTTTAAAATAAAATTAAAGATGATTTCAAAAGAAACACCAAATTTAAGCAAGAATTCATGCATGGCATTCTAGAGTTGTTATTCCAAGAGGATAATGCATCTATTATTGCTACCAATTCTAATAAAGATCTTAAATTTTCTATTTTCAAATTGAAACCTGACAAAGCCCCAAGTCCAGATGGATTTCTAATAGCCTTCTATCATAAATTTTTGGATATCATTGCGGATGATGTGGTGGATGTAGTTAATAAAATTATTGAATCTATTTAGATGTTAAAATAATTCAATGACATGTTTCTTGTTTTGATTCCTAAGAAGGAAGGGGATGTAAGTTTTTATATCTTTCGACCTATTAGTCTATGTAATTCCATAAACAAGATCATTACTAAGATTTTCTCTTTAAGATTATAGTCTATTATGGAATCTATTATTGATGTTCAATAGGTGGTTTTATCTTTGGAAGACAAATTCAATGTAGGGTTATTGTAATAAATGAATCCATTCACTCAATGGATAAAAGTGAAAGTATTGTAATGGTGATAAAGTTAGACATAGCTAAAGCCTATGATAGATTAGACTGGAGTTTCACAGATAAAACATGAGATAGTTTGGTTTCTAATATAAGTTTAGGAAAACTATAAGATATTGCATATCTACTTGCATGTTTTTGGTCCTAGTGAATGGAGTGGCACAAGGTTTCTTCAAAAGTGGTAAAGGATTTAGCTAAGGGAATACCCTATCTCCTTTCCTTTTCATCATTATGGATGTATTTTTGAGCATATTTGTATCAAATGTAATGAGAATTGATGAGTTAAAAGGTTTTATGGCAACAAGGAATGTGGATCTAATGTCTCATCAATAATTTATTAATGTTACCATTCTTCTAGTAGAGGCGTATTCAAAAAATTTAATCATGTATGAACTAGATTCTAACCAAAAAGTGAATTTAAAAAAAAAAATCTTATTCAATACACCTTTGGGTAGGCAAGCTAGAATAGCTAAGATTTTGGGTTGCCAAATCAAACAAACTCCTTCCTCTTATTTAGGCATGCCTCTCTTTAGTAGCAATCTCCCTCTTACAACCTGGAATCCTCTAGTGGAAAGATTTCAAAGAAAGATGGATGGTTGGAAAGGGAAGCGTCTCTCTCAAGCAGGTAAACTCTTACTTATCAAAAGTGTTTTCTAGAGCCTTTCAGTTTACCTTCTTTCTCTTTTTAATTTTCCTAAGATTATTAAAGATAAGCTTGATAAAATCTAAAGAAACATTTTATAGATAGGAGCTAAAGAGAGAAATAAAATTCATTTGGTGTCCTGAGAAAAGGTTTGCATAGCCAAAAACAAAGGAGGTCTAGGTATTCAAAGATTAAATTGGATGAATAAAGCTCTCTTCTCTAAATTTGTTTGGAGATTTATCAATATTAACAATACTTTGGCTAATAGTTTAAGATTCAAATATATCAATGGTAGATATCCCATTTGTATTTTTGACTATGAACATTCTGTTTGTGGAACTCTTTTATAGAATCTTCTAAATGCAAACAAAAATGTTATAACTTTTGGTTCTAAATGGAAACTATGAAATGGAATTCATGTTAATTTCTGGTAGGACTCATGGATTTTAGATTATCCCCTAAATAAACCATAGTAGCACATTCATGCTCACATTTGAAACAAATATGGGATTCAAGTTTAGGATTATAAGTAGATTATAGAAGGACTAAGAAGATGAAAAAGTCTAAGCATTGATAATTTAGATCAGAAGAATCTAGAATCCTGACTAACCTTAATAATTTGTTGAGAACACATCATTTACCAAAAATCATCAAAGAGGATCATTTGATATGGAAAGAGTCTACTGATGGTCATTACCAAGTCAAATCTAGGTAAAATTTGGTGGCTAATCTTCCAAGAAATGAAGTTAACTAGGATAGACTATGGGACAAGTTACTCATACCTAAAGTAATTTTTTTTCTTTGGGTTGTTTAGAATAAAGTGTTAACTATGGAAAACTTAAGTAAAATAGGTTTCACTTTGATAAACATGTTCGCTTTGTGTGAAAATGATAATGAAATAGCTTTTCATTTTCTAATTGAATGTGCATTCACCTATGAGGTATGGAGATTTTTAATTAACAAATTTCAAGTCTTATGGGTATTCTCTAGTTCTTTGTTAGAAATGTGGCAATCTTGGGAGTGTCCTTTTCAAAATAATCTCTTGAAAAAAATATGGAAGTTTACTCTTCCTCATATTATTTGGGTAATTTAGGGTGAAATAAATGACTAAATTTTCAAGAATAGAAAGCACTCAAGCATGGTTTTAGCAAATAATATTTTTTTGTCCACTTTGAAAAAAATTAATACTGTGACTATTGACAAAGGTAAAACCTTGCAAATGATTGAAAAGTAATTGACTTTAAACTGACAAATTGATACACTGTATGTTGGAAATATTGATCCCAAAGTTGAAATACGAAAGAGGACTAAATGGAAAGCTCCTCCTATTGGGTGAAAAAAATTGAACTTTGATGGGGATTCCAATGGAAACTTAGGGATCTCAAGAGAGGAGGGACTCTAAGATACCACCAAGGAAGGTTTGTTATTGCTTATGTTGGTGATATGGGGGTCAAATATAACCATTGGCTAGAATATCTTACTACCCCATAGGGAATAAAATTATCTAAATAATTGGTATATTATCATCTTATCATTGAGGGAGACTCACTAAATATAATAAATTTCCTATCCAAGAAAAATGTAGTGAGATAGAGCATCAAACAGATTGTGGATAAATTTATATCCATTTTAGAGTCTTAGCAAGAGGTGTCTATTCAACACATATACCATGAAGTTAATAAGGTTTTTGATTGGTTCACCAATAGGGGAGTTATTACTACAATTTTTAATAGTTGGACTGTGAAATAAGAGTTACCTTAGGACATATGCTAGAAGATAGATGAGGAAGCTCTAAGTACCCTTTTATGATGATCAACATTGTTTTAAGTGTGGGGTGTTCTCCACTTGTAAAAATAAAGTTTGTTATAACATTATTATTAAGTCTCTATGTATATTTATGAACCTTTTTAGTTTTAGGTCTCATTTATTTTTGAATGTCCCTAGAGAGAAGCTTCTCGATTCTCTAGGGAGAAGAAAACACAACCTAAATACATTTCAAGATTTGAAGAATCAAAATAACAACTTTGAGTGGGTTATAATGAAGTAATCAAGGGGGAAATAATTTATCTTTTTGGGAATTCCAAAAACCCTTGTTCTAGTTTAAAGAGAGAGAGAGATATTTATTTTCCATGGGTCTCCCAAATAGAACTGAACCCAAAATGCTAGATGAAGTGAAAAATAATGAGGAGGTCTAGAAGATTCTCCAAATAGGTGGAATGGATAATTTAATATAGTTAATATAAGGCCATGACAAAAATGTTTCAATTTTATTTACAAACTCTAAGGATAATAAAATGTTTAATATCAATGGGGTTTTATTCAACATTTATGAAGAATTAATTCTCACATCATAGGGCTAGAAATGGAGGTGACCAAAGTGTACAAGACTAGTAGAGATTACAAAAAAGAGAAAAATAGTTTTCTATTAGAGGGAGAAACTTTGGAGTTCCTTCATAATGGGTTTGATCATGATTCTCTATCAATACCTTATAGAGATGTGGCCTTCCATATCATGCAATATATCACCTTAGAGGTTAGGTTCAATGTTGTGTGTTAGTCTCTATTTGTTTTTATAGGTTATTTTATACATGATATTACTTTGTGTTTACCTTTATATATCCTTATTTCTATGGAAAATTTTATTGATAAGGTTAAAAAGGGTAAATACACTATTTCAAGACATGAAGGAGTCATTTTCCTTATTCACAAATATTTCAAAGGAATGAATCAAATATATCCTGATCTTCCCAAACCTCATAAAGGTAACTATGAAGTTATCAAAGTTTAGAAAGTTTGGATAAAGTATTTGGTAGAAACATTCATACTAAAGACAAAGAGTATACTAATACCAAGAATATACACAAATCATAAGGGGTTAGTATTAATAATAGGCTAAGAAATACTGCCAAATTTTCTTCAAGGGTTAGTTAGAAGGAAACTAACATAGGTAAATCTAGAGCATCATATAGGAAATATATTTTAGTAGATGATGCTGTAAGAGAAAAGGATGAGACTAATACCCAGAATGTGACTAAAAGGGATAAAATCAAGATCCCAATTGACAAATTTGACAAGGGTAAGAGGAAATTAGGTGACAACCCTAAGGAGACAGATTTGGAAGAACCAAGAATCCAAAAATAGGACCCAAATTAAAATTTTAATGTCATGCTTCACGTCTTAAAAGGTGAACAAAAAATATTCAAAATTAAAAAATAATTGGATTTGTAGAAATATATTATAAGGTGGTTCATGAGGTAGTTGTCTGATCTCAAAGGCAAAGTGTAAATTCTTTAATAAGATAATGAAAGATTGAGTCATAAATATTTTGATAAAGACTAAAATACACAAATTCAAAGACTCAGAGATAGGGTTGGTGCCCTATAATGTGAAAATGACAAGCTTAAGAATAAAATTAACTATTTGGTCAATTCCAATAAGGTAGCCATACATGAAGGAATTTAAAATTTTAAGAACTTAAGGTCTCACATGGGAGTACTAATTAATATGAAGAGATATTCAAAGGGTAAGGGTAAACATATTCAATGCAGTGAATGTTCTTAAGACATAGAAAAGGAAAAGATGCTTCTTTAGATTGACTCAAACCTAAAATACATGAAACGTTGCTGGAGGATGTCACAGGGAGCTTGGACATTTAAAGTGATTGTTTTTCTTTTCTAGCTATCTTTTGCCTTTTGTGTTACTTAAGTTATTCTTAGGCTATATTTTGGTTGTTTGTAGTTTTTCTTATGACTATTTAGTCTTTTTTCTCTTTGGGACTTAGTGATTCCTCTTGTTCTATTATGTTTATGTTCTTATTATAGGGATTGGGGTCCCTAGTTAAAAAAACCCAACTTTATCCTTAATAAATAATAAAATAGTCACTAGATAACCAAAAATTATAAATGAGGGTTCAACATGGATGATCTAATGTTTAACTGCATAGGTTTTCAATACCATATCAATCCTCTGTTAGAAGTCTACTACTAAGTAGTCAATGGAATGGGTCTAAAATTTTCTTGTATATCTTTAAAAGTATAATTCATAACATGGTGATCTCTTCTACAAATGTAAAATCCCCATAGGGGACCTCTCCTCTCTATTGAATTTCTTCCATTATATCCATTTAAAACTATAGACACCTAAATCTGGCCACCAATGACCTCTAATCAGGATTTTGGCCAATTTCCACCCAAAATGCATAATTTGGCCTAAAAACACTAAAACATGTTAAATGATGTGAAACTGACATATTCAAGTGATGATTTTGGCTAAAGGATCATTAAATGGGGTAATGCAATTTATGGGCTAATTAAATTTGATCTAATCATTCTAAGTCAAAATGTTAATTTTACACCTAAATGCTTTGGATTTATCTTTCCTATCAAATCTATTACAAAATACATGTGCCTTCATTATTTATTTTTGGTAACATCCTAAATGGGATAATGGATCCAATGCATCTGACATCACCTTCCAATTCTAATCTAGTCAAATTTTGGACCAATAACAAGGCATTCTGATCAATTTGAGTAATTTGTGCACAAAGTGCTTAATCATGATTAAGAACTAATTAATCCAAATCAAGGCATAATTAATAATTCCATGGAAACTTATTGAATAATTTGTTTTGGAAATGAATATTAAATATCTACATCATTAGGTGACCTCAATTCTTGGGAAGACATCCCTAGGCCATAAATGCCACAAATATCAGGATTCATGCCTACCATGCCTCATCAAATCCCTCCATGAATCTTAATTATTACTCTATTCCAAATATTGATGAGCCTATTTATCAATTTTAATTGCATAATTAGATTAATCCTTAGTCACACATCTCAATCTTGAGATGGATGGTTCAAGTTGATTCTAGACATTTGCAAAAATCTATAAATAAGAGGCCTTACCACATGAATTTTAACACATGATTATGCAAAGTTATAATGTATAATTGATTAAAAATATTCATTCAACTAGTTTTACCATGCCAAATTGATTCCAATCCAAGCCAAGCCATAAAGCCATAAGGTACCAAGGAGAAGAGGAGATAGCCAAGCCTCTTTTGATGAAGAATTCATGAGTACAAGCCAAGCAAGCCACTACAACAAGCATTTTGGATCATCCAAGGAAGGTAAAAGAGGTTTTATTTTTAATTTTAGTTGTGTGTTCTATTCATGTTTGTTAACTAAGCTCTCCCTAGTGTCTAGGCCTAGAGATGTTATGCTAGTTAATGTGTTTCTTTCATTTTATTTTCATTTTGAAACTAACATGATACTAACCATCCTATTTTGAGTCAAATTCCTAGTTCAAAAAACATAAGGTTAATTACCTTACCTCAAAGAGTTCAAAGTGTTCTAATAACTAACATTCTTGCCACTAGATTAACTAATAAGCTTCCACCCTTGTTTCTCTTCCAAAATTTACAATTTAATTTTTTGGGTGTCTGGGAAGGTTATGAGAACATAATATTTGCCTTATTATCTTTTCTTGTTGCTCTAGGAGATTGGAGCTTCTACTCTTGTTTGATATCTTTCTCAAAAAATTGGTCCATATTCATGGGTGTACATACATTTAAATCTACTCCAATATGAATATTAGGCCTAAGGATGAACTTCCTAATATGGAACCACTCATCATTTTAGTACTATGGCATATACTTAAGGATCTAGGTAAAATTATCTCATTAGTAGGTTACTATCAATTCTCTGTGGTAAATATTATTAAAATCATTCATTTTAACATTAAAGTATATCTAGAGAAGCCAACACTATATAAAAATGTAACAAATTAATTCTAGGTAAGAGCTATGAGATTCAATCCCATATCATTTTTTTAGTCCCATGAAAAAGAAGCTTCATCTAAAAGTCAATAGGCTCCATATCCTTCTTTGGTATCCTTTGATGAAATGTAAATCTCAAAAAAATTCTCTGTCTTGATATATCCAAGCTTTCACTTCATCATGAAGGATGATTCTACAAACTTTCATCTTGAATATATGCTTTAGGTCCCTAGTTAACTCAACCTCAAATCGAGACTTCTTAGCTCATTGATGCTCAACTTTATCCTCACCTTTATGTTCTTATGAGCCTCATCCCCCATCATTTATACTCTCATTATGGTTTCTATTACCATCAATGTGACCATACTTATGTTCCTCCTCATTTTCATGATTTCATTATACTTCTTATTTGAGTTTTCACATCTAGTCACAAGTCTCAATAAATATTAAAAATATGTGTTAAATCCTTTCTCCTTGATGCTCTCTAAGATTATTATTTCTTCCAATCAAATTAAACTTAGTATGAACCATGGTACTTGAAGGAGTCAGACCAAAATAATGCCATATTAGAATTATCAGATGCTGAAAGGCTTGAACATTAAATCTAGGCTCTGATACGACAATGTAGACCTTTGTGTCAAATACTGAAAAATGAACCACTTTTTTTGAGTATGTATTTCTATCATATATTACCAATTTTAGGAATAAAATTATCATGTTGAATTCCTAGATCATACTAACTCACAAGAGGAATAAAATATAAAATAAATATAAAAAAACAACAATCTAATAAATGGTACAAGGGTTCATTATTAAACATCATTTACTTGTTATTATGAAACCATAAATCCCACAATTCCTAATAATAGATATTAATTTGAGTTCATTTCTATGATTATAATAATTTATTTAAACCTAATGAAATAAAGGGTATTAATTAAGTTGGTACAACCAATATACTTGCTTCAATCATAAAAATCATATTTTTCATAGAATTGAAAGTGGGGAATGCACATAACCCACTAGCTAAAAATGTAATAACTAATACAATTGAGCCAATAAATTAGTAAATACATCATTCTCATACAATATATTCCAACCAAGGTTACATAATGAGTCCAAATGCCTATAACCTAAAAAATGGTTCTCAAAATGAAATATACATATGATTGCTTCATACTAGCACAAACATTTAATAATAGGAGAGTGAGAGCATCATTGAGGATTTCCCACTTCAACCATAAAGTCTTATAGTTCCTATACACACCTCTTGAATGGGAGTGGCCCTATATTTCAATGAGGGATGAAGATAAAAGAGGCCAAATGGTGAAATAATCATATACTCATGTGCTAAATAAGTAATAATCAACATCATAAATGTTGTCAATTCAATTAGAAGTTGACAATACAATCACAAGACATCATCACCATCTACATCTAATCCATGATGTGAATTTTCAACTAGATAGTATGATGAATAGGATAGATGATTATTATAATAATTTCTTCGGCCGAATACTTATGAGATGGAATCCATAAAACCCATTCCACTCAACCCCCTATTACAAGGTTTAGGTTTTAGAAAGCCATGAAAATATTTAGGTATTTTAAGTCATCTTATTCATTGTGCATAAAAATATCATTTGTAGTTTGTAAAGAAATTATAAGCAATTTAGTTTTTATCATAGTAAATAGACAAAGGTATAGTATCATATTATTATTTTAAGGTATCAATAATGGTATAAAAACTATAATTCCATCATAACTAAAGGTCAATTCAAACCAACACATAGTCAAGGATGTCAGGGAAACCCCAGAACAATAAACATGCTCCAATCCCTCTTTAGTCAGGATCTTGCTCTACCAATTAGAATACATGTGATTACTTCTTGTATTAGCAACTAAACACAGAATTATACCAAAATCAATAAGTAACTAGAAATATGAAACAACACAGGAATTAAGAGACAATACACAATTGTATTATATACATAGAGGAATATACAATAAGGAAGGTGCCACTTCTTCCTCCACCTCAAAGGTTCACCACACCTCAAGACCTTCTTCCCTCTCTCTCTCGGTCCCAATAATCAACTCCAATACAGAATTGATGTTCACCTCTCCAACCAGTCAGTAACACACTGCCAATTCACCAAGTACACAACCATACTTTAAGTAGATCTCCTGCTCTCTGCTGCTACCTGCAAATCACTAGACCTTACTCACCATGTAGATATCTCTACACCCCTGAAGAACCCTTGTCCTTGCCTCACCAAGTCCTTATGATTCTTCAACCAGTACTCCAGTGGATCAGCTCCTTGACCTTGTAGACCTTGCAACTCTCCTTGATCATACACACTCAGCACCCCTTGGAACTAGGAGGACCTACACTAGCTCTCTCTAAAAGCTCTCTGGCTTTCTAGCACACTTTTACAATACAATCATGAGTCCATATATAGATCTCATCCAAACAATAATTAGACAATAATACAATAATTAAATCCGCAGCTCTCAGTCTAAGAATAGCTCTAAACATTCAAACACTTGGTTCGTCAACCAACTACCCGTAACATACTCGCAGCTCGAACCACAGGTGACCGGCGTCGGTCCCTAGCTGCCTGGGGGTGCCGACGTCGGCCGATCCATGACCGACATCGGTTGCCTTCCTGTCTCCCTCCTGCCGTCGTTGGTTGTCCTGACCGACGCCGGTGTCTGTGACACTTCGCAACACTTCCTGCAACCTCCATAACTTCTCCTGTATGCATCCTGGTGAAGCTTTTAGCTCCACAACCTAATAATCTCCCACTTGGAGATAAACAGCTACACCTGTACCTGTATCTTTAGCCTTTCTAATTTGTTTCCTGGTTTGTATCCCTCTTCAAGATGAATCTTGAAGACCACCCACTACACAACCTGTGATGCTATACCTGTCATTCAAGTAACCTGCCACATCCGAACCTACACATCCATGTAGTAAAGAACTTGACCCTGCATAACAAGAATCCCTGTTGCTAGTCCCACTGAACTGTCCTCCAGTACTCCTTCCCCGAATTGGCTCCATACTTTCCGACAACCCCCACTGAATTGGGAAAACTCACATCTACAATAGATCTCATGTGATTTCGAACCCTATTTCAAGCTAAGCTTGAACTGTCCAGCCATTGGTGTGCTTACCAATTCTGCATCCTGCATAATAAACCTTGCCAACACCATCTTCACATCAGCTCCCACTGAAGATAAAATCTCCATGTCTCTTATGCCAAAGAATTTCGCTGCTCCAAATTCTTCATGACACACCTCTGAACTAACCTTACCTTTTAGCTCAGCAAATCCCTGTATGTACAAAACCTGCTAGCAAACCATCCACATACAGTAACTGGATAATGTCGCGACTCATCATCCACCTGGTAAGAATAAAAAACAACACAATAGTTACACTGACATTGACTGAAGCCATGCTTAGTCATCCACCTATCAAAACCTGTACTACTGTCCTGCAGCTTCTTCAAGACCATATGCCTTGGCCTTCTGTCTCATGTATCCATCCACTCTCTTCTCTAAAATGGGAATCCATCTCTCTCAGTGCTTTCTTCCAGCTGACAACTGTACCAACAAATACTTGTTTGGTTCTTCTCCAAGGACTCACTCCTCATCCATGCCAAGCTCCCACTGTATCTGGACTCTACCTGCATTGCTTCTTCACATCCTCCTGGTTCTTGACCATCAGTAAGCAATATAAAGAAGGTGAACAATGAATATGAGGTTCACTTACCCTTCTGACCTCCACATGAGCGTTTGAGACTTGCTGTCTGCCCAATATCCATTCCAATGACCGATCTCGGCCATCTCCCAGTCTGCTCCCTACCGGTGTCGGTTCCCTACACTGACCCTGACTGCCGACGTCGTTTCCATGGCCGACGCCGGTGTCCTTCCTATCGATGTCGGTTCCCTCATTACCGATGTCGGTCTTCCTGTTGCTGACGTCAGTTACTGTGTGACCGACGCCGGTACCTATGTCTATCTGTAAGTGACAACTTTTTACCTGTGAGCTCTCCATGGATCAAAGTCCTAATCAAATCAACCTTTCTCTGCTCAGAATAAATCAATTCTCTCACCTGATCTCTGTCCATCATCTCCTCCATGAACACCAAGGCTTTCCAGTTCTTTAGCTTGTCAAAAATGTCTGTCTTCCACTTCAGAACCTGCATTCTCCTTCTACATATGTAACCAAGCCTACAAAGCCACATCTCTGTAACAGAAGGTGAATCAGTAATATAAGTAGATAGATAAAGGATACCTACTTTCTTACCACCATCTAATTCAAGTGTATCCGCTGTGAGAGTTATAGTATATCTCCCATCACCCAAATTTCCTAAAGAAATTAGACTCATCTCCAAGACTGGTACCTGCATGACTTCCTTCAACCACTGTGTGTCATCCATCTGCAATTTCAGCTTCACTTCCCCTTTGTCAATAATCTGACAAGGCTCTCCAGCTCCTAAACCTGGCGCTGCATGGAAAGAGGCAACATAATCTGTTATCCAAAGTTCAACTTCATCCAAGAAACCTCCCAAAGCATCATGTGCAACAACACCTGCAACATCTACATCTTCAGTTCCTTCATGCTGATCTGCTACCAACCAACAATATCTTTTTCTCTGCTCTTTCTTTCCATCAATCAGACCATTCGTGCTATTCAGTTTCTCCATTCATAGCTTATTTCCTTCTGCCATTGCTATACTCCCACTCAATCAGAAACCCCTATGAGAAACCTGTAATCAACAAACACTACCAGATCTGAAACCACCGGTTAGTAACCCAACCTGATGCTCTGATACCACGTGTCAGTGGTATCAAGCTATGAGCCAACAACCTAGCTCTGATACCACGTGTCAGGGAAACCCCAAAACAATAAACATGCTCCAATCCCTCTTTAGTCAGGATCTTGCTCTACCAATTAGAATACATGTGATTACTTCTTGTATTAGCAACTAAACACGGAATTATACCAGAATCAATAAGTAACTAGAAATATGAAACAACACAAGAATTAAGAGATAATACACAATTGTATTATATACATAGAAGAATATACAATAAGGAAGGTGCCACTTCTTCCTCCACCTCAAAGGTTCGCCACACCTCAAGACCTTCTTCCCTCTCTCTCTCGGTCCCAACAATCAACTCCAATACAGAATTGATGTTCACCTCTCCAACCAGTCAGTAACACGCTGCCAGTTCACCAAGTACACAATCGTACTTCAAGTAGATCTCCTGCTCTCTGCTGCTACCTACAAATCACTAGACCTTACTCACCATGTAGATATATCTACACCCCTGAAGAACCCTTGTCCTTGCCTCACCAAGTCCTTATGATTCTTCAACCAGTACTCCAGTGGATCAGCTCCTTGACCTTGTAGACCTTGCAACTCTCCCTGATCATACACACTCAACACCCCTTGGAACTAGGAGGAGCTACACTAGCTCTCTCTAAAAGCTCTCTGGCTTTCTAGCACACTTTTACAATACAATCATGAGTCCATATATAGATCTCATCCAAACAAGAATTAGACAATAATACAATAATTAAATCCGCAGCTCTTAGTCTAAGAATAGCTCTAAACATGCAAACACTTGGTTCGTCAACCAACTACCCGTAACATACTCGCAGCTCGAACCACAGGTGACCGATGTCGGTCCTTGGCTGCCTGGGGGTACTGACGTCGGCCGATCCATGACTGACGTCGGTTGCCTTCCTGTCTCCCTCCTGCCATTGTCAATTGTCCTGACCGACGCCAGTGTCTGTGACACTTCGCAACACTTCCTACAACCTCCATAACTTCTCCTATCTGCATCCTGGTGAAGCTTTTAGCTCCACAACCTAACAAAGGATTGTATTTAGGTATTTCCATCTAGTTTACCATATCATAACTATATTCAACACACATCAATGTAAAATGCATGAAATTAAGATGTGAATGTTTGGGAAGCTAATGGGAATAAGTTCCCATTTATTTTTCTAAAAAAATAATCCCATTTCCATTATGTTCAAGCCCATTAGTAAACCTTTATATCCTATCTAATGAAAAATACCTCAAGCGTCCTAAAAAATATTAGATAACTATATATACAAATCATATATGCTCATAAACATCATAGTTTACATTGCCAAATTAAACCATCAAGAAAATAAATAAGGAAACATCACTTAATACTTTTCTAATTATGGGTAGAGGGATTGGGGAGGATAATGGGAGAAATATGCTATTTACCTCACTAAATTTTACCCTCCAAGAAGGTGTAAAAAAACATACTATCCAAAAGCAATGAAATCAAGATAATCTATCAACCCATAAATCAATCAGCACATTTAGACCCTAGTTAAAGGTTTCAAAATTTATAATATCATCCTAGTCAAATTAACTATCACACTACTTTTCATGATCATCCTAAAATCCTATTATAGTCATTACATAGACACACACACACACACACACACACACACACACACACACACACACACACACACACACACACACACACACACACACACACACACAATCAAAATTCACATCTTCCCAAGTTTCATGATATCCACAAAATGATCACAACAAATTTTTCATGCTAAAAGTCCATATTTTTATACAAAATGATGGTCATAGCTCCATGTATTAAGGGGACTTAATCCTGACCGAAGAATCATATCATAGAAAATAACTTCTCACATAGATGAATTAAAACCAAAAACCTCATAAATTATCACAAGCATGGTCTTTAAGGAGTTTTCCACAAACATAGTAAACGTAGATAATAATAAGTTTAACTCAATTGAAGTTTCTTTCCCACAAATCACTACTTTGGTATAAAATATTATGTTTATGACTAAGTCACACCACCAAGGCTCAATCATACCTACACTATTGATGAGTAAATTTTAACCATTAATTAAACAAATACAAACTAATCTCTATACATATAACCTTATCAATCAATAAGGTAACCACTTGTTTTATGAAATCTTCTTAAGAACTCTACTTACTTCACTAATTTTAAACCTATAGTGAGTTAAGCTTAATAAGATGTCATATTTATATGTACAATACTCATTCATTGAGATTTATTTATTATAGATAGGTAACATACTCTTGCATAAATTAAATTGCATAAGTTGAAAGTACATGAAATTAAATCACACTTTGAAATAATTGAATGCTTGAAATGAATTGAAATAATTATGTGTAATATTCCCTTAAGAATTTCAATAACATTCATACCAATCACTATCATGCATAAATCAACTCATGAATATTAATTCACACATGTAGAACTCAAAAGTAAATGAATTAATGCTTGAAAACAAACCAATAATTAATCTAACAGATCAAGATCTTTAATGCAACTCCTTATGATTGGGCCTCCCCAATTAGATTTAAGTTATAATTGTTACCTTGGGTAGTAAATGCTTTTAATTCAAATCACTTACTTTCATTAAGAATCCTATAGAAATTAAAAATTATTACAATAAATATTACCAAAGATATCTTTATATACTTCACTTGTTATTCATTCCCTATTTTTTCTATTATCTTGTCCTATTGTATTAAATACACGGGCATGTATCTTATTATTTTAACTATAAAATACCTAAGTTAAGAATACAAACATATTTTAGGAAATCAATCATAATATCCTAACTATGAAAATGTCACCAACAATGATTGTGAGAAGAAAACAAAATGAAT
The DNA here is from genome assembly GCA_037957365.1 of Torreya grandis. Taxonomy (NCBI): domain Eukaryota; kingdom Viridiplantae; phylum Streptophyta; class Pinopsida; order Cupressales; family Taxaceae; genus Torreya; species Torreya grandis. The sequence continues at coordinate 8,207,368 of JARHVA010000040.1, forward strand.
TCTATTATGTTGTGTCATTGTGATGACAAAGAGCTATGATATAGTAAGGAGGAACCATTGTCAACACCTTTACCCATACATTGTTCATGGTCTTAGTTTGTGATATCTATTCCTTAACTCCCTCAACCACTTAACAATAAATAAATATGTTGTTACAACTACTACAGGCTGAAAGGTTGCCCAAAAGTTGATATGGGTTAGTTGTGGTAACCTACAAGTTTATATGGGCTAGTCACTAAGGTTTGTATTACTCCATTTGCTATGAAATAGCTTTTCCTAGTTTCTAGGCTAACACTACCCAATTTTTATGGGATGGCACTGCCCAATTTCTATGGGTTGGTACTTAGTCATGTTTGCTCAAGATCTTAAACACATGATATTATAATTAAAGCAATATAGAAAAGATAATCCATAATTCATATTAATCACAAAATAAACCATTTTATCCTTATAAAACTTGAAAACACATCCATCATATTCATTAGTTCTATTTATAGGTGGAATATATAAAAAATAACTTTTATGTCTAAGAATCTATCAATAGGAGGTTTCAAGGAAAGTTATTAGGGGCTTATATCAGATAATTTATATAGCTCATCATACCCCACAACTTAATGGGTTACTTTTCCTTGAAATACTATTAATTTTTGCATCTCATGGGCACATATAAACCTAAATTCAAAAGGTTCATATGATATAGAACCTTAATTTTCATTAAAATATTGACGAGCCTCTAAATTATTCCATCTCTTGTTGTATGCTTTCCTATCAACCTGTATTTGTCATGTCTAGTTAGGAATGGGAAACCAAAACAATGGGGGTTGAAAGGTAATGGTTATCCAGTTTAACTCCTTCCTTGAAATATATATATATATATATATATATATATGTATATATATATATATATATATATATATATATGGATTCTTCTAAGGGCCACTTTAAAATTATATCTAGAAAATGGCTCATTCCTTCTCAATTTAGGTGTTAGCTCCTACCATCTAGATATACAAGCATTAAATGTTTCTTGATCAATCTTAGTCAACAATGTAAAGTAATAATTTTGGGTTTCAACCTATTCTTTTAAAAAACATTCAAGTATTTCTCTCTTTCTCATTAATGATACCCTATCTTCCTCTATCAAATCAAGCTCATAGCATCCCCTCTAATCATCAAGTGAATTTCTGTTTCTTTTTATTGGTATTCCATCAATTACTAACCTCTATTTTTTTATTTCACCAAATATTAGGAAAAATCCTTTAGGAGAACACCACCCACATATAGGTTTTGGTTCCACTCTACATCACGAGGAACATAGTTATGTATATAAATATCACATAATTAATTATGAGATTCAAGGGTAAAACTACTATACAACTCAAATAATGATGTGGGATCAATCAATAAGTGGTTAAAATCATAATATACCCTCATGAATTGAAATTTTAACCATTTCCCCTCAAGATAAATAGAGTAAAGTTGAGAAGGTGGCCTATAATTTAAAATTTGCTTCGAAAATTTCTCATGTCCTCCACTTTATATTTTAGTCTCATTATTTGTGCCTCATCCTCTTGAAATTTTTCATTCAATACCTTATTATTTTATTTTAATTGGATATAATGTCTATACCACTAAATTTATACATCCTAAAAATTTTCATTTCCCTTCAAACAAATATCAAGAAAAAGTAGTGTTTGGTTAGGCTAATTGTTAGGGTTAAAGTAGATGCAATAAATTTCTCAACAATTTTGGAAGCGGTAGGGTATTCTTATTCTATGGTATGTTGCATGTTGTACCATAAAATTTTCTATGGGTTATGCTACAAGAAATTGCAAGTGTGTACTCTTTGATTTTTCCACCCTTTCTACTATGTCTAATCTATTTCTTCTTTTAATTTTCTAACCTAACCCCTAAGGAATTCAATTTCCATAAGATTTTGATCTAGAGTTTGATTTTATTCTTGGTGTGGCATTTCATGGATCTCTTAGTGTACCTTCTCCCTTGTATTATCAAATTTCTCAAACATCTCCTCATCTTTTCATATTTATTCACTCACATATCCTTATGTTTATTATGAAGTGGCTTCATGCTCTGATTCTTTAGAACCCAAAAAACTAGAGCACGTGAAGTGGAATACTCTTCTTCATTTCTATTGGTGGTTGAAGTAATTTCCTTTCTATCCTCTTCTTCTAATTACACATGTATAAAATCATCCCAAGATAAACTAGGTATAATATCTATTACACACTATTAGACAATTATTTTAATTAGGCAATGGTGAGACAAAGATTTGGGTTTGCCTTTTTGATATTATTCTACCTTTCCTATCAAAAAATTCAACAAAAAATTTGGAACATTTACCATTATATCATGCCTTAGATGATTGAGTTTGAAATTATTTTCATAGAGAATGGAATGTCTACACTCATAGGTTGAATATTTGATAATAAATAAATATGCCCATACCTAAGGTAAAGAAGAATAGAGTGTGACTTACTTTAAAACTACCAATTTCTCATTACCTACACAAAATATCCCCCTTATTATTATGGCACTATTTTCTCTCTCATATCTCCCTTGTCCTTGGAAGACAAATTACCTAACTTCTCAAGTCTTTAGTTACTCTTATGCTTAACCCATTGATAATAGCTTCCTCATTGACAAAGGTGCTAGAAAATTCTTATGCAATGTGGTCATTGTACCCATTCAATATTTCAAAATATTTCACCCTGTATTTTAGAAGATATATGTGGCATCCTGATTGGCTTGTAATGGTGTTAGGTATGTATGTTCTATCAAAACAAAATCTCCCCCTATGGTTAATTTCTACTTACTTGCAAAAAAAATCACAAGAAGGTTTTTTAGGCTCTATTGTAGTAACTGTATATTTTGATTATTTAGCAATCATTATCATCTTGGCTTTCCCTACTCATAGTTGCATTAATTATTTTTTTTGATACATTTTCCTTAAATCATGTAGCATATCAATGAAACTAAATATTCCCCCAGCTACCATGTCACTTGTTCGTGAGTGGAGGATAAGATATGTCAAACGAGTGATAAAAAGGTAGGTCATGGAAAAGGATTTTTTGATGATAATGTATTGTTTATGATGGGACAAGTTACTAGAATGGGAATGGATTGTCATGGGCTAATCCTATATCAATTAAATAACATTCATAATTATATGATGAAATAACCATAAATATCCACATGAAATAAAATATGATTATTTTGGAAGAATAAGACATTATTACCTTTACCAAATTGGTTAACAATTATGTGGATATATAAAGACACCTCAAGTGAGTTTTGGTAGTAGTAGGACATGTAATAAGTTGATGGAGTAATGATAAGGTGGAAAGTGTATGGAAACATGATGGTGGTCATTATAGATTGGTCCTATGTATGGTGATGTTATAGACATGTTAATCAAAGTGTTGATGTGATGATTTCCATGGCTTCAAATTATTGGTAAGAGTGCTAATTAATCAAATAGGTAAGTGATTATAGGAAGAGGTTGTCAAGGAATTATTGAAATGTCAAGAGGTGCATTGTAGTAATTGCAAGCAACTAGGGGAAAAATAGTACATATAACTATCCATCTCAACTAGCATCAAATATTGTATGCCTCTTATGGTAATCCCATGACCCTATAGCAACTTAATAGATATATGTATCAAAGTTTTATAACTATTATTGATCCTAGAAAAAATGAATCACATATTTATGTTGTTGGTGTCTATCTTATAACATATTCTACTCTTTATATCTTGTATACTTTCCATTCTGTATCATCTATCAATCATTTTGTAGTAATTTCCACTTTTTTGTATCATTTCATAGTTTCTTGTAGCATAAACTACTCATTATATACAATTCACTACTCATTTTGTAATATTCACTACTCAACCCATAACAACTAAATTTATAACCTATAGCAAACAAGATGAAAGTTATAGTTATCTAGGGGAAGATATATCATTTGATTAGGTCTTAAGAAGAGGCAGTGAGAAAAGATGAGAATGTCAATTAAATTTTTATTGCTTCTTTTTCTCCCCCTTTTTATCCCTTAGATGGTCAATAAGCTAATTTTCCATCAAGGCTTTTTATAAGGACATTAGCTAGCCAATGACTAGTTTTCTAACCAAGTTTGTCAACAATGCCTGAAGGTTGTTATTATTATTATTATTATTATTATTATTATTATTATTATTATTATTATTATTATTGTTATTGTTATTATTATTATTATTATTATTATTATTATTATTATTATTATTATTATTATTATTAAATCCTAATCAAGCAACAAAGCAACTAACTAGGCATAATGTTTATTCAATCTGTAGCTTGCCAAACATATGTATGATTAGACTAGACTATGATAGAATCCTTACCCTTTGTCCATGGAGAGGAAGGTTAGGTTTAAATATCCTTTTGATGTCTTAACAAGGTCCCCTATGGACTGAGTGGAAGGAAGGGTATGCTCATCTAAAAGCTATCATGTGAATCTTTCTTTGGAAAGTGGTTTTTTGTATAATTTCAATTGATGACCATTAAATAATAAGCAAAATCATACTGGGTTAATTGTGTTTAACTTGATAGATCCATTTTAAAACACTTAATCTATCTCATAAGTACCAATCCATCTAATTTTTAGCATCCCTTTGTGGTCCTTATACTTAATATCAAAAAGTGAGGCCCAATCTCTCGATGGGAATTGTCTTTCCTTGATACACTTATCATTCCATATAATCCATCATTTTTGTACCAATTATGTCTGATGTAATGTTTATATTCATATTTAATATAAAGAATTTAGCTACATTATTATATCCTTTGTGTTTGAGAGAATTATAGGCAAATTTCCAAAGCCATCTACAAGGTTTTTATACTCAAATTCTATGTGAAGAATAGGTTTTTTTCATAGACTAATCCATATGGGGTAAATATATATGTAGTATTCAATGTGATATAGTATTACCATACTAATAAATTTTCCAAATCCTTTTGGTGCAAATTTAATATTTTTATGAGAATTTTCTTTAATTCTTTGTTTGTAACCTCTACCTATCCATTTGACTAAGGATGATATGGGGTGGACTTATTGTGCTTGATTTCATATTCATGAACAAGGGTAGTTATTAGATTAGATGTGAATTGAGGCTCTTGATTTGTAAAAATATTTCATGTAACTTTGTATCTAGTGAATATTTCCTCATATATAAATTATGCAATTTTTTCATCTTGTGCATGTGTTATGGCTTTCACCTCAGCCCATTTGGTCACATAATAATTTTAAACTAGTATATACTCCTTATTATTGGATTTAAGATCTATTGGTCTAAAAAATCAATTACCCATTTTTAAAATATTTATAAAACCATTTGAGTTTAAAGTGGAATCTCATTAGAATGTGTGGGTTTTCCCATACATTGGCATTGATAGCACTGACATGTATATATAATTGCATTTTTATGCAATTTAGATCAGTAATAACCTATAATTAATATATTTATGTTATTACTCTTTTCATCAAAATAAACCTTGCAAGGCTCATCATGACATGCTCTAAGGATTTCAAAAACTTCATCCTCTCTTATACACTGATTCATGACTAAATTAGGCCTAAAAAAAAAGAGGTACCCAAATATCCATGAATATAGACTGCTTGTATCCACCAAATAATTATTCTATTTTGGAGATACATGTTTTTGAAGTAATAATGTAGCCAAGTAAATATCAATGTCTTCATACCAAGGAGTGTTAATGTAAAATGCAAAAGGACATTTTTAGGAAAGGAATCATCTACTACAAGACTTTGTTCATCAAATGTTAAAATGTGATAAAAAGTTTTCAACTACATTATCCTTACCTAGCCTATCTAAAATAGTAATATCAAACTCTTGCAGTATAATTAACCATATAATTATCCTTTGAGTGACTACTGGTTTGATCATTAAATACCTTATTATTATGTGATTAGTATGGATGAAAACTAGATAACTTGTAATGCAATGTTTAAATTTGTCAATGGCATAAATTAAATCAAGAATTTTTTTCTTCATCATTGTGTAATAAAGATCATCCCCTTGGAGGTTTTTATTGATAAAATATATGGCATAGATCAAGGATTGATCCATTTGACCAATGATGGATCCCACTATAGTATTAGAGGCATTTGTGTGGATGTGAAAGGCAAATTTATAATTAGGGCCTCTCAATATTTGTGTTGTTACTAATAGATCTTTAAGTTTTGGGAATGTTGTTTGACATGAAAGTAAAACACATAAAGGTGATATAAGTTTAATGAAATATTTGATAGTATCCAACATGTCCTAATAAAATTCAAAGAACTTTTTTTTATTTTTGTGGAATTGGTAAGTTCTTGATTATGCTTATTTTAGTAGGATTTACTTTAGTTCTTGTAGGAAAGATGTGGTATCCCAAAATAATGCCTTCGATCATCAACATGTATCACTTTTCATTAATTAGGGAAACTAGTTGTTTTGAAAGCATTAGAGTAATTTATCTATGTTTTAAAGGGATTTTACATATATTTCCCCATATACTATGAAGTCATCCATGTAGATCTCAACACAATCATGGGATACATTATAATATGCTCAAAACATCCCTTTAAATAGTGGTGGTAGCATTGCATAAATTGAATGGTAGTATGATGAATGCATAGGTATCCTAAGGAGATGTGAAATTAGTATCATCTTGGTCCTCGGGAGCTATTCTAATTTGATTATAATTTCTAAAACTATCAATAAAGGAGAAATATTTCTTTATTGCCAACATGTCAAGTACTTGGTTAATTAAAAGAAGAGGAAATTAGAATTTAATTATAGCTATTTTTAACTACATATAGTAGACACATACACACCATTTTCCTCCCTTTTTAATATAATAACAAGAGGTGAAACCCATTGACAATCATAAATAGGATAGATAAACCATGCATCCAATAACTCACTTTTGACTATGTCTTTAACAATAAGATTTATCCTATGTCATGGTTGGAAAATAGGTTTACACTCATCCTTGATATAAATGTGGTGGGTACATACATCCAATGGAATACCTATCATGTCATGATAATCCCAATAATTTTTTATTTGGCTTTAGATCATGGTGACTAGTTTAGTTTCTTATTGAGTTTCTAATTTATTGTTGATATTAAGGGGTTGTCTCAAAAATATTTCTACTTGTTTGGATATGGAAAACATAGATTCTACATTACCCAACAATGGAGTATGGATAAAATGGCATGGTAGTAGTTGTTGGAAGGTTATAAATTCTCTTGAATTATACGTGAAACCTTCTTTGAGAATAATTGTTGTGAGGGGACATGGTATACATTACAAGAGATTGTTTGTTTATGAGTCAACTTGATAGGTATTTTGTAGGACATTAATAATGACTATGTCTTCTTCTTGATCTTTCAAGTACATGCTAAAGTTAACTGTAAACAAAGTATGTAAATAAATGTGTTTTTCATCTTCATATTCTATCCAAGAAGTTTGTTCATTTCATAGGAAGGCTTGGCAGGTGGGTACAACACTAATTTTTTAATGTTATTTCCCCTTAAAATCAACATTTTCCCAAATCTATAGCCAATGTAAGCATCAGTTATAACTAGCCAAAAACTTCAATCATATCCATGGATTCATGGACATAATCTTAAGTTATATTTACATTGTCATATGATAATATCATATGAGTATTTCCATGAATCCATGGATATGACTAAGTATTCTATAATCCCTTCTTGATTTACCATAGATCTATCTGTCATTTTTAGAATGGTCGGTGTTGGGTGAAGATGTTTAAGACCAATTTTATGCATTGTTTCCATAGTCATGACATTTATCAATGTTTATAAGATAATTAAGTATTTTTTATAAGATTGAAATAAACATTAACATTGATTATAGGTTTTCCTAGATAAAAATACTTGGGTGGAACTATATTGCCTAAAATAATGTTTACATATTATCCAACTACTTGGATGGTCTTGGGATCCTTCCTATTTCAGCCAGTTTTATTTAAACATAGTTCATAAATAACTTTAGTATAGATGGGCATGTCTTTTATATCTTGTAATAGTGGAATTTTGACACAAATAATTTTTAATTGTCCTAGAAAATTGAATTCAGGTTCTTGAATTAAATGTTAGAGGTTCAATATCTCAAGAAAAGGAGGGTTAGTAGGCCCTTATTATGTTGTGTTTGTGTTTGGTTAAGTATTATTGGTTTATTCAAGTGTTTTCATGTTAGTATGGATGTTTGGAACCTATTCAAGGTGTTTCCTTATTACAGGTGAGGTGGGTTATGGAAGAACACATCTTGAATGAAAATGGAATTAATTGATGTCCATTACATAATTTTGATATTACATTATTTTGGTGGATTATCTTAGTTGAAATAACTTATTGGAAGGGTTTGGTATAGTTTGGGTGAACACTTATAGATTTATAGAATTTGGTTGAGTGTTAGGCATCAAGGCTAGTTGTTTTTACTATTATAACTATGCTTGTTCTGGAAATCTATTATTTTGGTTAAACTAGGGATTTTTACTTCTCCATGGTTGTTTCCATTAGTTGGAGGAAGATAATTATTGGCTAAAATTGGCCTAAATACAATTTTTTTGCCTATAGTTTGAGTAATCTTCATCTACAACCATGGTTTGAGGATCAAGGAATGTAATTACTCCCTTCAGGGTTTTGGTTCATTTATCTTTTCTAAATGAGTGAAACTATGTATAAAACCAATAAAGGAATCAATTTTCATAGACAAGACAATGAACAAAGTTCATAATCAGTGAAATTCAATGGTCTAAGTTTAGTCATGATCTACTTGATTCATTTGAGAAAAAGAATTCACAAGTTCAAGCCAAGCATATGCCTTAAAAATGATATAACAATGTGGGACATGCCTAGGGATGTCAATTTAAAGCTATGATAAATAGTCAATTGGAATAAAAAATATTCAACAAGCTAAATTTGAATACAAGGATGCCAATTGGCACAATCATGAAGGCCAACATCAAAGATCAAGGACACACAAGTGATCACATGAGGCCAAGAAGTCAATGAGCTTAAAGTGCATATGAGGTTGTTGTGTGGTATAATCACATTTGATTGCATGAACTGACAATAGGGTCTATTACAGGCATGTGGGGGTGCTAAGTGGCACAATCTTGAAAGTAGAATTAAAAGGCATGTGGGGCTACCAAGTGTCACATTTTTCAAAATCTAAGATAAAGATAAATGTGGGGCTATTAAGAGGCACAATATTAACAATAGATCATAGATCAATGGTTCATGTTTGATCTATAAAATGAAAGATCTATGATGCACATTTAATCAAGTATGAGTAGATCAATGGTGTGAATCAAGGTAAGCAAGTTAATGAACTAGATTACACATGAGGCCACCACATGACATAAGCACATTAACTAGATGAAGACTAACAACAAGGTCAACAAGAAACATGCGGGACTACTAAGTGTCATAATTTCAAAAGCCTAGACAAAAATTAGTGTAGGGTTTCCAACTAATATGATCTCAAATGCAGATCAGATCAATGACAATGATGAAGTTAAAACCCATGAGACTCTCAAGGATATTGATAGAATAATTTAAATCAAAGTTCTGGGGGACAAAATATGAGGACATGTGTTTGTGTGATGATGGTCATATTTTTAAAATATGATATGCATCCCCAGGGAGGTGCCATATAGGTTAACATATCAGATCAAAGGATTCTATGGAACTAGGCAATATAATTCTAAAGTTGAGATCAAATGTGATTCAGGTTGAACCAGAGCAAATTCTTTAAATTCATACGCCACCATTAAAACTCAGTCAGGACCCTAATTTGAAGATTTAGAATCTATAGGCCTTATTTTTTGGTGTTGTAGTGTTGTTTCATGGTTGTGTTCACATTATTTGAAGGGATCCATGTGTATAATGAGTTCTTGGCTTCCATAGTTCTTAGGGATAAAATAAGTCTTTCTTAGACCTAATAGAGATCAAAATTGGGCTACTAGCTATTAGAATGAGTTTGATGGGTCTTCATCAAAATTATGACTATATGAAAACCAATAAATGGGATTGGTTTTCATCTATAATAGGCATATGTTAAAGGTTCGTATTAGGGGTAGATTTTTTATTATGAAAGGAGTTTCTTATCTTTTGACATAGTCATATCATCCACTTTCAGTAGGTATATGTATCTGCTTAAAACATATATAGTGATGGTTTGGTTAGGTCCATGGATATGAGGATTTTGTCTTTATAGTGAAGGCAAGTGGAGGATGGCATATAAATACAAGAGAGAGATCTGATGGTTAGAAAATGAAATTGGAGCATTCAATGAAGTTTCAACATCTTTAGAGGTTCTCCCTTCTTAGTAGACCATGATTCATCATCCTCAGCATAGATATTGTCTTCTAGTATGTTTATAAACCAATCAGAGGGGATTAAGGATCATTTTGAGATAATGAATGGTTAATTGGGAGGTAGGATTGATGTTAATAAATAAAAAGGTGGTTTGGACTCCATAAAAGTGATTGGACCTCATTTATTGAATTTGGTCTACTTTTTCTTTCTCTCCCTCTTACCCTTTTCTCTATATCTCCCATTTCTTCTCCATTAGCAAGAGATACTCACATTTTTTTGAGTATCAAGAGACTCTTATTTTTTATAAGGCTAAACCCTATCAAAAAATTATAATAACTACCTCTTGAAGTAATAAGATAATTATTTTACTTATCTCTTTACTATAACTAGTGTTTAGTAAGCTTGTGCATGATGGCTTGTGAAGGAGAGTCTTCCATTTCTAATATCCTTCTTTATTGCCTATTTTAAGGTGTTTTCAAGTTATTTATAGGTCTAGACTTGTGCTATTTTGCCATTAATAGATGCCTAATTTGAATCTTATAATTCCTTTGTGTTTTCATTCATTATTTGGTGAGCCTAGTTTATAAAACACTTATGCAAATTAGCTAGTCTATGAGATTGTGTTAGCAAAGATTATCTTGTGCTAATTTAGTGTGTGTTCAAGCTTATGTGATTCCCTATTTAATCTAGTGCATCACCATTTTATCTCTCTTAATAACCCTTTACCCCATTTTATCCCTTTTCCCAGTAGTAGCATTAGTTTAGGTGATATATCAAGAGGAAGCTAGCCTTCTCTAGAGGTTCAACCCCATTACAGGATACCCATAGCCTAGGGTTGCTCCAATATTGTGGTTGGGAGTGGAAGAGCCTAAATAAATCTCCCAAAAGGTTGAAATTCTACACCACAACAATTTTTTGCACCACTTCCAAATAATATTGGTCAAGTTTGATGTTGGTTTGATCAATTATCATTGACTATAGCTTTCATCTTTCAGTATCTAGAAAATTTAAATAATAGTCAAAATTTTGGTGTAGAGAAGTACCTATATTTCATGCCAAAGGTGACTAAGAGATCAACTTCTAAAGGTATTCATTTTAAATTTGTTGAATTGCCTTTAAACTCAGTAAAAAGGTTAAGATTTTATATTACACATCCATATAAAGGAAGCTTTCCTCCTAAACCAATTTCAAAATATACCTCTGTAAGAAGATCTTTGTTAGCCCCTTTCATTGCCATGGTATCCCCTAGAGCTTTCCCTTTTATGGATTTCAATGGTCAGATCCCTTTGTACCTCCAAAAATATGATCCCATTCCAATGGTAGTTCTTTAAATTGTCCCTTACTTCATAAGATACCAATCTATAACCGCTTCTGAACACCTTAGAGATATAGCCAAATTTTACAATATTCATGATATCATGAAAGAGAATGTGGATATTAGGTTGTTGGATATCTCTTTCAAGGGTAAAGCCTTGGAATGGTATATAAACCTTACTAATAACTCCATCACATCATGTAGGTGATGCATTATGTAAGAGGTTTGAAGACAATAGTGACCACTTGTCACTTACACAATAGTTAACTGTAATCAAGATGGCTCCCCATGAGGTTATACAAGATTTTAATACTAGACTTCAAAAGACATGGGATATGATTCCAATCTCTATCAAACCTACTAAAAATTATTCTTTACTTTACTATCTAAAATACCTCAATAGGGATATTATAATAATGATTCAGTATATGGGAGGAAACACACTACCAAATGCTTATGAGTGGCAATTAGAATAGAGAATTGTCTAGTATAAAATGGTAAGCTTACACCTATGCCACTGATGTCCTTATTTCTTTAGATTAAACCACCTTCTATTTTCATTCTTTCCCTTACTACCATTCAAACTATGCCATCACTTGCTACCATACCTACACCAAATCAAGAAAAGTTTTCAACTAGTCAATCTAGTGATTCCCAAGAAAATAAGAATTTCCAAGAGCTCAATAGCATGTTTCAATCCTTTGGAAATGAATTGGTGAATGTGAATAGGAAACAATCCTGATTTAATAGACCTTATTAGGCTCCATATCATCCTCAACAATAGCATTATCAAGCAAGTAGGCCACCCTACAAAGGAAATTTCCAAGGACAAGGCTAAGGAAGTTTTTAAGGGTAAGGGAAACCTAACTATGTTAGGCAAAACAATTATAATCCAAATGTTACAAGAACCTCTAATACTTTAGTTCCTACTCATAACAACATTGCTCAATAATGTGAGGGTACCATTCCTTAGAATTAGTTATTTGATCAATCCATTATTCCAAACACTGAGTTCAATTAGGATTTCAATGAGCAATGGCATCGAGGTGCTAGTTATGGATACAATCAAACTCTTATGGCTCAAAATATAGAAGTGCCTAAGATGACAAAACTAGAAGAGACTCAATAGGGTCAAGGGCCTAATGAAAAACTAATCCAATTAGGTGATATAATGGCTAATTATGAGCAATAAGAATGTTATGCACTCAATTAACAAGCTAGTTTTATCCAAACATACATTCCAGTGGAAACTAACACAAGGTTCAAAATAAGGAACATAGATGGTGGTCAAGAAGTAGTTAAAGATCTTCCTACTATTAATCCAATTCTATCAAATCCAAATTAACCTATAACTTATCCAAAGGTTCTAATTGCTTAAAATAATTAGAACCAAGGGACTATCTTTATACCCTAAAAATCACAAGTTCAAAGTATAGTTGTGGCTCCCAAAGCACAAGCAAAAGTTGGTGGTTTGCCCATCAATATTATTGAACAAATGAAGAAATCTAGTGTGAGTGTGCCAATGTGGGATTTGGTTTTTATGCTTGGCTAGATGGATATTCTTTAAGAAGGATTGTCAAAGATTAATGTTTTAAATAAGTCACCAAGCAAGGAAAATGTAGTGCTCACTAATATAATCAAAGAGCCTAATCAATAAAAAAAAATAAGGTAGTCAAACCTCTTCCTTTCTACATTTATATGGTCATTAGTTATTATTTGGTTCACAATTGCATGGTATATAGTAGATCAAGTACTTTAGTGATGCCAAAATAAATAGCAGATCAACATGGTTTGAAGTATGAACCCCAATCTAAGGGAGTTTTGAAGCTTGATGGATCTTTCATCAAATCAGCTAGCATCTTTAAAGGTTTTAACTTAATCTTTCATTCTTTTCCTATTGTTTTAGTGGCTTAGGATGTGTTGATTTTGGATGTGCCTTCTCATTTTTGTCTATGCTTATCTAGAGACTTTATAGAAAACATTGGGGGTTATATAATAGTAGATTTGTCCTACATGGATTTTAGTACAAGGTATGGGATTAAGGTGTCTATTAAATATAATCCTATTACATAATTTCACATTGATCCTTATGGGATAGATAACTCAAATATTAATTATACCATCCTAGATGAAGATGACCACCTAATTGGTCAAGAACTAAACACTCATCCTAAGGAAATATTTGATATGTTCTTGGATGAGTTATGGAGTGAAAATTAGTTAATTTACCTTCTAGAAGGGATTTAAGAGAGATACATGGGAGTTTATTTCTTGCATGAGGAAAATAAGTCCATGCCATCCTTCACTAGGTCACATGAGGATACTAGTAGTTTGTGGAAATTTTTCTTTGATGAATTAAGGATCAAACATGGGGTAGGTGTAGGTGTAATGCTATTATCTCCCTCAAATTTTAAGTACTTCTCTTATTATAGGTTCCAATTTAGTTATTATTTTAATGTAGCTAAGTATGAGGGTCTTATCCATCACCTTCAATGTGATAGTAAGAGAGGAATCAAATAGTTGAAAGTATATGGAGATAGTGAGCTAATAGTACATCAAGTCAAAGGCCAAAACATCATAAATAATCCCTTTATTAAATCCTAAAAACATAGAGTGTGTGACCTACTTAAGGAATTTGAGGCCTTCAACATCCAAGTAGTGCCAAGGAACCAAAATCAACATGCTGACAAGTTGGTAGTTATGGGAGCTTAGTTTGACATCCCAAATAGTTTGAAAAAGCCCAAAGTATAGCCACATCTTAAATTGGTGGTAAGACCATCAGTGTTAGATTATGAAGTTCAATGGTATGTCTTTAAGAGTGATAAATATATTACTTATTTATTTTAGCATGAGGTAGATTTTTCCTTAATAAACCAAGGTAAATTCCAACATTAGTATGAGGACCAAATTGTTCAAATGACATCTAAAAAGCTTCCTAAAGGGTTGGTCACCCTTGAAAGTCTTTTTCATGAAGGAGGTCATATGAAGAAAGATAAGGCAATGATGTCAACTGATGATGAGAATTATGAAAGAGTTCTTATCCTCAAAGACAAGCTCCTCAAGCTCAGAAAGGTAAGCAATAAGGCTGAAAGGCATGCTTTCATTGAAATTTGTAAAGAATATTCAAACATCTTTACTTGGGAATATAGTGATCTGAGAAGCTTTGAGCCTAAACAATCACAACACACTATAGAATTATAGGCTAATGCCAAGACTATCAAGTAGAAGCAAAGTCTTATCAACCCTAAAATTAAAGATCTTATGAGGAAATAATTAACTAAATTGATTGAATCTAATATCATCTTTACCATCAAGCACTCCTCATGGGTATCCAACCTGGTACTTGTGAGGAAGAAGAATGGAGAAATATGATTGTGTGTTGACTTCATAGACTTGAATAGGGTATCTTTAAAATATCACTAACCCTTACCATCTATGGAGAAACTCCGTCAAATAGTTGTTGGTTTAGAATGCTTCTCTCTTTTGGATGGGTACTCAGGATACAATCAGGAGCTGGTAAGAGAAGAAGACCAATACAAGACTGCCTTCACCAAAATGTAAAGCACATATGCTTATCAAAATATGCCTTTTATCTTGTCAAATGTTGGGGATAATTTTTAAATAGCCATGAACATGGATTTCCAAGGATTTCTAAACTAGATGGTGATGGTCTACTTGGATGACATAACAATTTTCTCCAAGAAGGAAAGTGAACATTTGGAAGATTAATCTTTGAAAGATGCAGAGAATATGAGATCTCTTTGAATCCTAAGAAATGTGTGTTTTCTATTAATTAAGGCAAACTCTTGGGACATTTTGTCTCAAAATAGGTATTAGCTATTAATCTTGATAGAATAAGTACCATCTTGGCATTGTCCTTACCCAAGACAAAGAAGGGACTCCAGAGTTTCCTTAGGAGAATATACTTTATGAGAAGGTTTATATCTAGTTTTGAAAACTTGGTCAAACCCATAATTACCATGTTAAAGAATAACCAAGTGTTCACTTGGTTAAATTAAGGTAAAACAACATTTAAGGCTATCAAGTAAGTTATTACCCAAGCACCCTTGCTCATGAATCCTAAATTCTCAAGGGATTTCATATTGTATGCCTTTGACAATATGGAAAATATATAAGCTATGCTGATGTAGAAGAATGATGAAGGAATTGAGAAACCAATTGTAGTTTTTAGCCAAGGGCTTGAGGGTTATGAGGTAAGGTACACTTTTATAGAGAACCAAGTTCTTGTAGCTTTAATAATCCTTAAAAAGTTCATACCAATGATCTCCAATAGTAGTATTAATCTTATTATGTCTCATCCTAGAGTGAGGGACTTCCTTCTTAATAAAGACTTGAATGAGAAGAGGGCCAATTAGATTACCAAGGTCATAGAGTATGCCATAGAGATAAAGGTCACTAAGCTAGTGATAGGCAAAGGTTTATGTGAGCATATGATTATGACCTTAAGTAAGATAAGAGGTTATCTTGGTGACATAAGAAAACTCATTAATAGATGCACCTCCACCTCACACTTGTTGGTTCCAAGATATGACACATTTATTGATAATGGGTGAGTGCCCTCAAAGTATGGATATGTAAAAGAGGAGATATTTTAGACTTCAATCCATAACTTACGCATTAGTTGATGGTGTTTTGTTTATAAAATACCTCAGTTGAGTACTTGTTAGGTGTATAGATGATAACCAAGTGACAAGGCTATTGGATCAATTTCAAGATGGACTTGCAAGAGGCCATTTTTTCTCTAAAGACTACAATAGAAAATGTGATGAGAGTTGGTTATTACTAGCCCAACCTATTCAAAGATGCCTATGCATGGGTCAAAAAGTTTCAAAAGTGTTCTTTCTTTGTAGGCAAAAAAAGGTTGGTATCTTTTCTTCTCAACCTAATTTAGGTGGAGAAACCCTTCATGCAATGGGGTTTAGTCTTCATAGGAATGATCAATCCACATTCTAGTGGAGGACACAAATGTGTACTCATTGCTACTGACTACTTCACTAGGTGGGTGGAAGTAATTTCCCTTAAATAAGCCAATGAAAAAATAGTGTTGGAATTTTATGATAGCATAGTAATAAGGTTTGATGTAACAGTAACAATAATTTCAAATAATGCCTTAGCATTTATTGGCATGAAAATAAGTGAGTGGGAGCTTAAGTTGGGCATCTACCTTAGTAAATCCTCAAATTGCTACCCCCAAGGAAATGGACTGATAGATTCAATAAAATTAAAACTTGATAAGGATCATTAAGAGGACTATGGAAGAGAATTAGAGAGTTTGACACACAAAGTTAAGGACAACCCTATGGGTTGATAGAGTGACTTCTAAAGTTTCCATTGACAACTCACCATTTGTCTTTGTGTATTTGAGGGAAGCCAAGTTGACCATCTCTCTTGGGTTACCTTCCTTAGAGTTATCCCATTATCTTGAGTTGATAGAGAGTTAAAATATGAACATGAGGATGGTAGATCTCATAGAGCTTGAAGAAACAAGGGACCTTGCAATAAATATACTAGAGTCGCATCAAGATCAAGTCAAGAAAGCGTTTTACAAGAGATCAATAGCAAGGGACTTAAAAGAAGCGGATCTAGACCTCAAGTGGGCTTCAAATAAGGCCAATCTAGGAAACCATACCAAGTTTGATAGCTTGTGGAGTGGCCCTTACTTGATCCATGGCTAAAAACAACATAATGCTTTTTAGCTTGCCTAACTAGATGGAGAGGTATTACCCATCCAATTCAATGGAATTCATTTAAAGCCTTGCTTTAGAAGAGTTTTCAACCATTGTATATATTAGAGTAGTTTTTCATGTTTTCCCCTAAGTGCCTCGTACACATTCTTTTTGATTACGTGTTTCCCTTTCCTAAGTGCCTCAGGCACATTATTTATTTTATTTCTTGTTGTTCTTATTAATTTAAGAGGAGGTATTTTGAAAGGGACAACCTTGTATAAGTTTCATATCAACTAGGAAGAAAGACTTATGACCTTGTATGCTTAATGGATCAGATAAGGCAACTAATTTGTTGCATAATAGGCATGAAATCCAAGTAGATCACCATAAATGTTATCTAAAATTAGCATATATATATAAAGCTTTTTATTGTAACCTAATCAATCTTCATTTATAGCTATGGTTTGAGGATCAATGGAAGGAATTACTCCCTTCAGGGTTTTGGTTCATTTATCTTTTTTGAATGAGTGAAACTATATATAAAACCAATAAAGGAATCAGTTTCAAAGATAGGACAATGAACTAAGTTCATAATCGGTGACCTTCAAATGTATAAGTTCAAGCATGATTTTCCTAGTTCATTTGAGTAAAAGAACTCATAGGTTCAAGCCAAGTATATGCCTTAAAAATGATCTAGTAGCATGGGACATGCCCAAGGACATTAATTTAAATCTATGAGAAATAGTCATTTGGATTCAAAAATATTCAAAAGGGTGAAGTTGAATGTAGGGCTACCAAGTGGCATAATCTCAGAGGCTAACATTGAAGATCAGTGACACATAGGAGATTGCATGAGGCCAAGAAGTTAATGATCCTAAATTACATGTGAGGTTGCCACATGACATAATCACATTTGATCACATGAACTGATAATAGGGTCTAATAAAGGTATGTGGGGGTGCTAAGTAACATGATCTCAAAAGTAGAATCAAAAGACATGCGGGGATACCAAGTGTCACATTTTCAAAATCTAAGATAAAGATCAATGTAGGGATACCAAGTGGCACAATCTTAATAATAGATCATAGGTCAATGGTATACATTTAATCTGGTAGATAAAATATCTAAGATGTACATTTAATCATGTAGGAGCAGATCAATGGTGCAGATCAAGGTCAAATTTCTAGATTGTATGCAAGGCCACCACATGGTGTAAGTGTATTAACTAGATAAAGACTATCAATAAGGTCCACAAGAAGCATACAAGACATCCAAGTGTCACATTTTTCAAATCTAAAATAAAGATCAACATGGGGCTGCAAAATGGCATGATATTGAATGCAGATTAGATTAATGGCAATGATGAAGGTTAAAGCTAGAATACTCTTGAGGATATCAACATATCAAATTCAATAAAAATTCTAGGGGCCATGAGATTAGGACACTTGTCTAAGAAATGATGGTCATATTTTAAAAATATGATAATAAACCCAAGGGAGGTGCCATATAGGTAAACACATTAGATCAAAGGATTCTATAGACCTAGGCAAGGTAATGTTAAAGCTGAGATCAAATGTGATATAGGTTTAACTAGAGTAGGTTCTTAAAAATTTTAGGCCACCATTAAAGCTCAATCAAGACCTTGGTTTGAAGATTTAAAACTTACAAGCCCTATTTTTTGGTGTTGTATTGTTGTTTCATGGATATATTCATCATTCTTTGAAGGGGTCCTTGTGTAAAATAAGCTCTTGGATTCCATAATGCTTAGGGATAGAATAGTTTTTTTAGACCTTATAGAGATCAAAAGTGGGCTACTATATATTGGAATGAGCTTGATAGGTTTTCATCAAAATTATGACTATATGAAAACCAATAAATTGGATTGGTTTTCATTTATAATAGACCTATGTTCAGGCTTTGGAATAGGGGTATATTTTTTATTATGAAAAGAGTGTCTTATCTTTTGACATAGTCATATCATCCACTTTCAATAAGTACATGCAACTGCTTAAAATAAACATAGTCATGGCTCACTTAGGTCCATGGATATAAGGATTTTTTATTTATAGCAAAGATAAGTAGAAGATGACATAGAAATACAAGAGAAAGATCTGGTGGTTAGAAAGTGTAGGTGGGAGATACTCTCAATCTACTTGTTCTTTCTCTCTCTCTTACCCTTTTCTCTATATCTCCCATTTCTTCCCCATTGGCAAGAGATACTCACATTTTTGGGAGCATCAGGAGATTATCATTTTTGATAAGGCTAAACCTTGTCAAAAATTTGTAAGAACTACCTCTTGGAGTAATAAGATAATTTTTTTACATATCTCTTGTGTGTAACTAGTATTTAGTAAGCTTATGCATGATGGCTTATGAAGGAAAGACTTCCACATCCATTGTCCTTATTTATTGCCTCTTTTAAGGTGTTTTCAAGTTTTAACTCATGTTCTTTGTCTATTAATGGATGCCTGGTGTGAATCTTATAATTCCTTTTCATTTTCATTCATTACTTGGTCAGCCTAGTTTATGAAACACTTATGTAGATTAGCTTGTCTATGAGATTATGTGAGCAAGGATTGTCTTGTGTTGATTTAGTTTGTATTCAAGATTATGTGAGTCCCAATTTAATTTGGTGAATCAATTTTTTTTATCTCTCTTAGTAACCCTTTACCCCCTTCTATCCCTTTTCCCAATAGTAGCATTAGTTTAGGTGATACATTAAGAGGAAGCTGGCCTTTTCCAGAAGTTTAACCCCATTATAGGATATCCATAGCCTAGGGTTAATAAAATATTTTGGATGGGAGTGGGAGTGGGAGATACTAAATAATTATCCCACAAGGGTGAAATTTTATTCCATAATAAGAACCATTATTGATTTTGATTCTAGGGTTGTCAAGATTGGTTTTGGAATGGCTGCTAATTATTTGGTGTTTGGGTAATCTATTATTTCCATATTTGAGGTGTCCAAGGCTGATTTTAGGGTGGTTTCCATTTTTCTAGAGGTTGGGAATTTTTTTTGGTCAATTATGATTTATATGGTGGCATATGTGTCCAATAATTAGATCCATATTGACTAAGGACAATTAGAAATTGAGAATTTGAAAATGCAAAATTTGGTGGCATACCTTGATTGGGTCAAATTTGTGACCATTGCCTTCATTGAGAAACATAGAAAATATGATCTTTATCTCAACAAATTTCATGAAATTCCACTATTTCAATATATTCATCCATTATGCTAGCCACTTTTACTCGAATGACATGAAATTTATAGTCTACTTTATTCTTATGATAGTTTGAACAATAAAATATCAAGGTCTACTCTATTTATTCTTGATTATTCCTTGTGTGAAACATATCCATTTATGTATCCATATGATTTATAATATGTTAATTCATATCCTAAAACAAATTACTTAACTCTATTTATGAGATTTCATTTACAAATGATGAAGGAAGTATGATGTAGGAACATCACTTGAAAAGACTAAGAAAGTGAGAAGCAAGAGTGGACATAGTGAGTTTTAGTCTTTCAAGGTGTAAGGGGTATTTAAATACCACATACTATGTTTTAATTTATTCAATATCCTTTTTAAGTTTGTTTTTGAGGGTCTTTGGCATTTTCTTGCCAAAAGACTAAATTTGAATATTTGAATTAGTGTAAATGTATTAGAATAATTTTTGGAGTCTTGTGAAAAAGGAAAGTGATGGATGATGTTGATGTAGGTACTAGAGGGTTATATTAAGGGTATTATATATGTTATAAATGTGTATTTCATGTTAACCAATAATTTAAGCCAAGAGAAGGCACACAAGAACATATTATAAATGACTTCCTAGTAAAGTCAGCTCCTTAGGATGTAGTTATCAAGAGAAAAGAGTTTTTCATGAATGTAGGCATGATAGAATGATATAAAGAGAATATAATAGATTAAAAAAGGTATAACATCATATAATATACATAGGAGGAATGAAAATTATAAATAGATGAACTTTTCCTCTCTTGTAAAATTATGTACATGTCTCTTTTGTTTGCATGAATATCAATAATGGAATATTAATTTGAAGAAGTATTTAGTTATTTCAAGGAATGGTAAAAATTCTAAATTGATTATATATTTCATTGTAATATTTTTTAAATTAATTTTATCAAATAAGGTTCTTTTAGTCATAACACAATCCATTATGAAGTATCTCACTTTTAACACAGTCCATACAGGAAGTTTTGTAAGTGAATCTTGGGTTATATTCAAGAATATGAAGGGTTCAAAGTATAGAGAAATAAATTTAATTATAAATGATATTAATTGAATCCTTATAAACTATTTATAAATTGATATCATTCCTCAAATTCCATTTGACTAAACATAATCTTAAGTAAGTAGGAAAAACTCTGTATTTTGCTCATTGGAAGCATATGAAGATAGATACTATATAACTAGTTATGGGGGAAATTGAGGGAAGGTTCCATTGACATTATTAAAATTTTATGAGATAGATAAATTATTTTTAAACACTTTAAAGTCCATTTATATGTCTCTCATCCTTACACAGTCATCAAGAATCAACACAAAACTCTTGAAGAATGCATTTTGGAAGCTTTCAATGGATTTCCAAGGTAAAAGAATCATTGGACGAGGTTGAGGAAATCAAGGTAGAAATATTCCATGTATTATTATATTTTTAAAGTATTTAAAGATCAAAATATCCAATTTAATAGGCTCTTATCCACCTACATGCTTAAGATAACCTTAGCTATGGTTTTGACATGAAAAGTTGAATAACTTATGATTCCTCTAGTAAAATATCTTAAAAATTTGTAATTTATTATATCTTGACACAATATAAAATATTAAAAAGGTTTCATAACCTTACCAAGCAATAAACAATGGTATTTATGACTATGTGCTATTAGGAGGCTTAAAAGACCTAATTCTAAAAGAGATTAAGTGAAATGGAAGGTCTAACTTGAGAGTTGGATTGTTAAACTTCTTGTGAAGTTGAATGGACGCAATGGGTGCTTGAAAAAGTCTTAGTTTATTGATAAACCTATTACATTTCTATAACTAAGGAGGTTTATGTGTTTTGAGGGTTACAAGGAGAACTAGCTTCCAAGTTAACAAGAAGTGTATATGTGAGGCTAAAGATGGAATTAAGCAATAAGTTGAGTTGGTGAAAGTTTTTTATGACCAACAAATAGCATACATGGTGCATGAACATGTTCATGGAGTTATAAATAAGAATGAAGGTTATGGAGCCTCTTGGAGTTGAGTAGGCCCATGGTCTACGTGAAGGCAAATAGTGAGTATGTTGAATGAGGATGTTAGGATAATGAGTGAGATATTAAAGTGTTAAAAAAGTAGGTAATAATAATGATTTCAAGTGATAGTAACTATTTAAGTGTAAATCCTTATGATATAGTACCAAGACATAACCATGCAAGCTTGAAAGGAACTAGTTGTGATACAAGAGTTAGTAGTATGAATGTGGATGTAAGTGTGAAGTTATAGATAATATTGGGGTCAGGTGAATAATTTGAACAAAGATGCTACAACCTGACATACAAATTGAGATAAAAAGCTATCTATGTTAGGAATAAAACACTTATAAATCTAGATCTAATATTACCATAAACTAGATCTAAAGCTATGCAATAAAATGCATCATGAAAACATTCCTTAATTCACCATTAATATGAAATAATAAATGAGAGAAAGACAATAATAACATAGATAACACAGATCTAACATGGTTCACCCAATGTGGGCTATATCCACCAATGAAAGTTCGCAAATAAATCAGTAATCTAAAACAAGATTGCAATGAACTCTCGTAGAGATAGAAAAATCTCCTATAGAAAGTGTTACATAAAAAGTTGCACTTTCACCTGCACCTACACAATGTTGTATCTCACAAGTTGTTATACCACACCCTATAATGAACACCTAAAATTTGCAAAACACCTACACTTTGACTCTAATCCTCAAAGCCACACCCTAAAAATAAACCATCAACCTCTAAAGGTGACACCACACCCTATATATATATATATATATATATATATATATATATATATATATATATATATATAAATGAACAAAATCCATAAAAGGAGGAGAAAATATGCAATGCTTATCCAAGATAAGAATTATCCAACATGTGACAACCCTCCACCTCATCAAGCTTATCCAAAATCTCTCCCAAGGAAAAATTCACCATATTCATCTTTTCCACCTTCTAAGGGTACATTTTCCCATGAACATGTGATCACAACCAACTCTACTCAACAATGAAAGAGTTCCCTTTTCCAAAAAGCCAACTAGCTTCCTCAAAACAAGGAAGTCAACATGGGAAAAGGCATCTAACAACTATCTCTATGAAATATGGAATACATAGAAATTAGGAATATAAGGAATATTCCACTCACATGTGGAGAACATGAAAATTAAATACCCACATCCTTGGAGATATTTAGGCCCCCAAAATTTATTCTTATGGTCATGTGATAGCCCCAAAGGGATCTACACTCAATAATCTCCCACTTGGAGACCATTTCACTTGAATAGAATATATCACTACTCCATAACCACTAAGGCCAACCAAATCTGAACATAATCTTAGTTTGTCCAATGTGACCACCTTGGTCATCATATCTATAGGATTTTGGCTAGTATGAATCTTTTCTAGCTTCACCAAGTTTTCCTCCAAAGTTGTCCTAATGAAGTGAAAACATAACTGAATGTGTTTCATCCTCAAGTGGAAAGTGGAGTTCTTTGCCAAATGAATAATACTCTGACTATCACCATGTAGTCTCTCAACTTCCTACTCATGCCCCAACTTTCAAAACAACTCCTATAACCAAATCATCTCTTTGCTAGCCTCCATTGAAATAATATACTCTACCTTTGTGGTTGATAAAGACACAACATTATATATCCTAGAAATCCAACTAACCATTGTATCTCCAAAAATAAATATATATCCTATCATACTTCTCCTACTATAAATATCCCCTACCATATCTGAGTCCACATAACCATGCAAAGTGGTATCTAATCTACCATAACATAATGCAAAATCAATGGTTCCTCTCAAATACCAAAGAATCCATTTCACTACCTACCAATGCTCATAACATAGATCACTCATATACCTTCTCACAACTCCCACTGCTTGGGCAATATCTAGGATAGTATAAACCAGGACATACATCAAGTTGCCAGCTAGTGATGAGTAAGGTACCTTGGACATCCTAAGTTTTTTAGCTTCTATCTTGGGACACTACTCCTTTGATAATCGAAAGTGGTCTACCAAAGGAGTACCAATAGATTTACCATCCAACATGCTAAACCTTTCCAAGACTTTCTTCACATACTCTGATTGGGATAAGATCAACTTCCTCTTCTTGCTATCATGATAAATCCTTATACCAAGGGTTTGATTTTTAGCACCCAAATCCTTCATAGAAAAGGATTCACTAAGCTATTTCTTGAGCATATGAATATGTTGTATGTTCTTTCTTGAAACTAATATGTCATCGAAATATAAGCATAACATAATAAAGGAATCATCATCAAAATGTTTGATGTACATGTAATGATTAGAATGACACCTTTGATATTCTTGTTCCAACATAAAATAATCAAATTTCTTGTACCATTGCCATGGATCTTATTTCAGGCCATACAAGCTCTTCTTTAGTCTTCACACATAGTTTTCCTTCCCTTTGACCTCATAACCCTATGGCTTCTTCATATACAACTCTTCATCCAAATCACCATGAAGAAAATTAGTTTTCACATCTAACTGTTCTAAGTGAAAATCTTGAACTACAACTAAACCAAGAACAATCCTAATAGAAGTCATTTTACAATAGGAGAGAAAATCTTATCAAATTCAATACCTAATTTTTTTGCAAACCCCTTGACCACCATCCTAGCCTTATACCTTTTTCTCCCTTCGTCCTCTTCTTTGATTCTAAAGATCCACTTATTCAGCAATACACTCTTGCCCTTGGGTAGCCTAACCAAATATCACATTTGGTTCTCCATGAGAGATCTATGCTCTTCATCCATGGATTATTCCCATCTCAACTTGGCATCTACCTACATTACTTCCTCATAACACTCTAGCTCTCCATTGTTAGTGAGTAATAAATAATTCAAAGAAGGAGAAAAATGTTCAAGTGCTTTTCTTACCCTAGAAGATATTCTTACCATAGGACTTTGGGGTCCTTGTGTAGAAGGTTCTTGAACTGAATCCTTGGATACTTTTCCATCCACAATGTCATCCAATACTATGTACTCTTTTTGTTTTTGATCTTGTTCCTACAACTAATCCTTATGCATGACTACATCTCTAGACCAAAGTATTTTCCTATCTTTAATTCTCCATAAATGGAAACCAAAGTCATCCTCACCATAACCAACAAATATGCATTTCTTTGATTTAGCCTCTAGCTTGGTCCTATGCTCTTTCTTGATGAGAGAAACTATTTCACATCTACAGACTCTAAGAAAATAATAATCACCATTCTTACCAGACCAAGCATGTTCTAGAATGCTTCCATCCAAAGGCACAAAAGGTCCTCTATTAATTTATATACTACCATGCTAACTGCTTCTTGTTACCTAATGCTCCTAGCATGTTCCATTATTGTATTATAGAGTTCTTAAAACTATCCTTTGCCTATGGATTCCATTGTTAGAACAATAATCAAATAAAACATTACTACAATACTCACTTCCATTATCTGATTTGAGACATTTCAAATTGAGACCTATTTCATTCTCAACAAAGGCTTTCCACTTCTTAAAAGTGTCAAATACATCAAATTTCCATTTAATGCAATACCCCAAACTTTTCTAGTTACATCATGTATAAAAGTAACATAATAATTGAATCCACTAATAGAAGATACATGAGTTGATCTCCATACATCTAAGTGAACCAAATATAACTTGTGATCTTTATTTATGGGTCCAACCTTCAATAAATTAACCTGCTTCTATTTCTTGTACACATAATTCTCACAAAAGTCTAGATCTATGTATTTTAATCCAAGAAACTTATATTTTAAGATTTGCATGCCCTTGTGTCTCATATTATTAAGCCTATAGTGACACATAGTTGCATCTCCATCTGCAACAACTAAATCAATAGAGTTAACACTACTATTCAAATACAAAGTACCAAATTTCTTACCTATTGAGATCACAAGAGCAACTTTGTTAACTTTCCAAGAATCTATAGTAAATAATATTAAACATCCCTCACTACCAAATTACTCCACTAAAACCAAATTCCATCTCAACATAAGCACATGTATAACATCCTTAAGGATCCATGTGTTCCCATTCTACATCTTAACTTGAACACAACCTTTCTCTACTATTTCACATGGTTCATCATCACCAAGATATACATGTCCTAGATTCTCTTGAACATAATCATTAAAATAATGCTTATGTGGGGTGGCATGAAAAGAAGCCCCTAAATTTAATACCCAATACTCAGAAAAACTATCCATAGAAAAAATCAAGGCATCTTGACAAGATTTATCTGATGTCATATTTACCTCATTTGTTTCTTCCTTGTTGGCATTCTTATCCTTAAGTGACCAACAATCCTTCTTCGAGTGTCCACTCTTCCCACAATGCCAATATATCATCTTGGATCTAGATCTGGACTTAGATCTACCTTTTGACTTTCCTTGATTACCTTTTATCTTGTCCTTTTTCCTCCCTCTAGTATCGATGGATAAAGCATTACCTGAATATGATTCACTAGTGTTTTTCCTTTGCATCTCCTCACTAAGGATCACACCTACAACATCCTCAAAATTCAAGCTTCCCTTGGTAGGGACTTCATACTTACAGCCATAGCCTAACTATCCCAACTATCAGGCAAAGAACATAAGATTATTAAAGCTCTAAATTTATCATCAAACTTAATTCCAATTGATGTGAGCATATTTAAAATCATTAATATGATTAGCAATTGAACCATTCTCAGACATTTTCATGTTAAATAATCTTTTCATAAGAAATTTTTTATTAGAAGCTGAAGGTTTCTCATATAACTTCTCAAGTTTATCCATGAGATCCTTTGTAGTTATCTAATCTACAATGTTAATTGCAAAAAAAGATGCAAGGCATAACTATATGGCTCCTAATGCCTTCCTATAAAGTAATGACCAATCTGCATCACTCATACTTACAGGTTGTCCTCCTTTCTACTCCAAGGGGAGTTGAAGTTCCTTCTGATATAGGTAATCTTCCATCTATATTTTCCACAAACCAAAATTATTACCATCAAACTTTTCAAATTTGAATCTAATCTCTTCTCCCATAGCTCCCACTCAAGCTAATAGCCTTCCTATGATTTATCACTCAATAAAACACACAACCAATGGCTCTAATACTAGTTGTTATGAATAAAACACTTATAAATCTAGATCTAGTATTACCATAAACTAGATCTAAAGCTATGAAATAAAATGCATCATGGAAACATTCCTTAATTCACCATTAATATGAAAGCATAAATGAGATTAAGATAATAATAACATAAATAGAACGTGGTTCACCCAATGTGGGCTACATCCACCAATGAAAGTTCTCAAATAAATCAGTAATCTAAAACAAGATTACAATGAACTCTTATAGACATAAAAAAAATCTCCTATAGAAAGTGTTGCATAAAAATTTGCACTTTCACCTGCACCTGTACAATG
The DNA here is from genome assembly GCA_037957365.1 of Torreya grandis. Classification (NCBI taxonomy): domain Eukaryota; kingdom Viridiplantae; phylum Streptophyta; class Pinopsida; order Cupressales; family Taxaceae; genus Torreya; species Torreya grandis. The sequence continues at coordinate 8,235,519 of JARHVA010000040.1, forward strand.
TTGTATCTCACAAGTTGTTATACCACACCATGTAATGAACATCTACACTTTACAAAACACTTGCACTTTGACTATAATCCTCAAAGCCACACCCTTTAAATAAACCATCAACCTCTAAAGGCCACACCATACCATATATATATATATATATATATATATATATATGAATAAAATCCATAAAATGAGGAGAAAATATGCAATGCTTATCCAAGATAAGCATTATCCAACATGTGACAACCCTCCTCCACCTCATCAAGCTTATTCAAAATCTATCCCAAGGATAAATTCGCCATATTCATCTTATCCACCTTCTAAGTGTAAATTTTCCCATGAAAATGTGATCACAACCAACTACACTCAATAAGGAAGGAGTTCCCTTTTCCAAAAAATAACTAGCTTCCTCAAAACAAGGAAGTCAACATGGGAAAAGGCATCTAACAACTAACTCCATGAAATATGGAATACATAAAAATTATAAATACAAGGAATATTCCTATCATATGTGGAGAACATGAAAATTACACCCCCCACATATTTGGATCTCTTTAGGCCCCCAAAATTTATTCATATGGTCATGTGATAGCCCCAAAGGGCTTCACACTCAATAGTCTACAAATAGGCTTCAAGACAAGTTTAGATGAGGTATCTACAAGAGGTATTCAAAATTGGGTTGAGATTATAGACAATAAGGATATAAATAAGTAGAGGTTGATATATATCTACATCATAGTATATTAATACTACGTGTTTTTTTCACTGTTGACCTTGAATAATTCTTGCATAGAAGGGTGATCTCATTGAATGGAAATTATGAGAGATATACACCACTCATTAAGTCAAATGCTTCCAAGTTATCTTATTTAATTCACTTTAAGAATATGAAATTGATATAATATGAATTCAATGTGGTCTAATTATATTTTTGTAGGATGAACATAAACTATTCCACATAATCCTTTGGTGATTCATCCTCTTCGTGTGACATTTACAAAATGTCATATATGTTATAGTTTATTCATCAAAATTAGTCTTGATATTAGGAAAGAAACACTTCATTCATATCCCTCCAAGAGGAGACATTATACTTAACTATACCTATAAACCATCTAAGGGTTACATCTTTGAGTGTTTCTAGAAATAACTTCAACTTTTGAGCATCTTGGTTGTAGTCATAGTTATGACATAAGACATCAAACTCAAAAAGTAATGTATTCAGATCCTCATTTATCTTTTCCATAAAATTATATGGGGAATAATTATGGGTATTTTTCATATCTACATTTCTCCTAGGTTATTGATGGGAAACTTGAAGGTTGCATACTTATTGGCAGTGTTTTATTTTTGGTAGTCCTCCATGAATTTTTTGACTATGTGTTAACTAGTAGTTTATGTCACCCACTCTTAAAATTATTTATAAATATCTATAATCCTTGATGAATAATAAATGGAAAATTTGGACTTCTCTAAGGGAAAATAATGTCTCCTAAATGGAGGTGAGGGATTGGAGTTTCTTGAGAATTCAGTCGAAGGTTCAACAAATATGTTATCTTGCTTAATAAATTCAATAGGTTCTATAAGTTTTATATCTCTTTTGGGGGATATAAAAGCTTTACATTCTCTTTTATAAAGGATTTTGGGAATGTTTGGAGGGATTTGAATGCTAGACTCTTGAGTTTGGGGTGGCCAAATACGAACCCTCTAAAATTTTGAAAATATGTTCTTCTTAGGACTATGTAAATCCTTTTCATCTTGATTCTTGGTCTATTCTAATAGTTTAGCCAAGAAATTCTCTGTTGCTTTCTCTTTTAGCTCTTATGATGATAATTATGGATTGTCTATATACCTTTCCTTATGTTTAATAGTTGTTATAGGTTACAATTGTATTCTTGTATAAATAATCAACTATTTAGGAAAGAATTCACCCAAATAGTCTTGTTCTCACTGCATGCAAATCAACCACTCTCCTTCTCTTGTGCTTTCGCCTTCCTTGTCTTGTATAGGGTTAGTACAACATATGTTTTTGGGGTTTTCACAAATCCACTTTTTTTATAAATTGAATCTTATGCCTAGAAATCAATGTGAACTATGAAAATAGTAATTACAATATAAGAAAACATGAAATTTTAATTTAAAAAAGCAAAATAAATTATCAACTTGAAGATATAAGTGTTTTGACACCTTCCCCACCAATAATGTCAAAATGATGAGTATAATTTAACCATAAAATAAACTAACATAGACCAATCTCTATACACACAACCTTATCAATAAATAAGGTATTCACTTGGTTTATGAACTCCACTTACTTCACTAGTGGTTAACCCACAGTGTATTGAGTTTGATAAGATGTTAGAATTGTATATGTAACACTCTGTTTATTCAAATTTATTGATTTCAGATAGGTTATACACTCTTTCATAAATTAAATTGCATGAAATGGAAGTATAAGAAAGTAAATCACACTTTTTAAGAATTGAATGATTGAAATGAATTGAAATAATTTTGGAAGATTTCCTTAAAAAATTTAATAACATTAATACCAATCACTATCATGTAGAAATTAACTCATGAATCTTAATTCACACATGCAAAATTTAAAAGTAAATAAATGAATACTTCCCATACACCAATAACTAATCTAAAAGATTAGGATATTCACTAAAAATCATTATGAGGGGGCCTTCCTCCATTGTATTTGAGTTCTAATCCTTCCATTGGGTATTAAACACTTTTAATTCAAATCTATTGCTTTCCTAATAATCATATAGAAATTAAAGATTTCTACACCAAAAATTATAGAATATAACTTGATATACTTCAGCTACTATTCATTCCCTATTTTTCTATTATCATTGGCCTATGCTCTACCATCTCAAATATAGGGGTCAACATCTTATTTTTTAACTATAAAATACCTAAGCTAGGAATACAAACAAATTTTAGGAAAGTAGTTCATACATCCTAACTATGAGAATGTCATCAACAATGATTGTGATAAGAAAATAGAATGAAAGATGTTTTGTTATGTGGTTTTGATGATAAAGAGATATAATATATTAAGGAAGAATAATTGCCAACACATTTAGCCACATGTTGTTCATGGTCCTAGTTTATGAGATCCATTCCCTAACTCCCTCAAGCACTTAGTAATGGCCAAAGATATTGTTATAACTTCTACAAGATGAAACAACTATCTAATACTTGTTATGGGCTAGTCATGGAAACCTATAGGTTATGATAGACCAATTGATATATGTTGTATTGCTCCATTAACTATGAATTAACTTTTCCCAATTTTTTTATAGGTTAGCACTACATGGTTGCTATGTGCTGGTACCTAGTCTTGTTTGCTCAAGATCTTGACCACATGATATTAGAATTAAACCAATATAACAAAGATAGTCCGTAATATATCTTAATCACAAAATAAACCATTTTATACATATAAACATAAAAAACATATTCATCATATTCATTAGCATTATTTATAGATGGAGTACATAAATTATAGACTTTGTGTCTAACAATATGTCAATAGGTGTTTTTGTATGCACCCAAAATTTACATGGTGTGACACTTTCGATATAAATCTGATGATGATGTAATGACCTCTTATTCTATCCTCAACTAAGAAATCTCTAGATTTATTCCTGACCTATGCTTGCCTATTCCTCTTTTGAACCCTTTTGGTGCCCTTTATTCTTACCTTCCTATCCATTTACACTTTTTTTTAAAAACTAACCAAGTTGATACAACTGTCACTTTAGGTAATAGAACCACCCCTCTATATTATATAACCACCCTTTATTTTACACAACCACCATGGTGGTTGTGTAACTTAGGAGGTAGTTTTGACAAAGAGAGGTGGATTTATATTAAAAAGATGATGGTCTTGAAAACTTTAGTGGCAATTTTTCCACTTTAAGCAATAGTTTTGAAACTACCCCTACATAAAGTGGTAGTTTTATGATAGTTGAAATGCCTTCTAAAATTATCTCCCGTAACTTTAGTTTTCACTTATTTTTCATAATTTACTTCATATTTTTTATTTATATCACACTGTGTTCACCTTCAATTAGGCCCAACTCACTCCCTTTCCTATTTTTAATCTTGTTCAGTTCCTGTCAAATTGAACTCACCATCACACTTAGTTGAACTCTCCCAAACAAGCTCCTATCTCTTCCAACAAGAAGGTGAATTTTTGCCTAATTTAAAATCTAAAAAATTCCATTAGAAATTAATATTGAAAATATTTTGTAGCCATATCCCTTCTAAAATTTAAATAATATTCATCCTCTATCATTTTTAAGTTGACTACATAGATGTAAGTGAAGAAGTGTTCTTGGTGAAAGAAACTTAGACCTTGCAAGCTAAGACATTATGCAACCTTAGTTCATATACTCTCTATTTTTGGATTGTGTCTTCCCTTATTCCCATATTATTCTATAGTTTGTGCATCCTCTATCTATATATTTTCCAAAATTTATACAAGAGCATACAGATCTAACATACTGAGGATTCTTTTATCAATGCACTACATGAACTTCAACTAATTTATTCTAAAATTAAGTTGGAATTATTTTGAATTATAGTATTTATTTTATTTATTAGATTATATCTAGTGTATATTTTTGTTGTGTTATATTATTTTTTCATAGTTGAAAAAATAAGCAAATTTGATAATGAAATAGATATGTTCTTTTTCATTTGTCTTTGCTACAAAAACATAGCTACTTTTGAATTATGCTTTAAATTTAGTAGATTAGTTTCCTTTAAAATTATAAATACATTCATTCAACCATCCTAAAAAATATCTTATAAAATATCCAATTTATTTACATCCAAAATAGCTTTTATTTTTTAATATCTAGATAAGCCTCTTACATTCTAGATAATCACCTAGACAAACATAGAAACATAGACAATCATAGATGCATACACAAGAGTAGTATCTTTATAAAATTATTTATTTTAAATATTTAAAATAAATTTAATTTTACTCTCTTAAAGTATAAAACCAGAATTTACATCTCTTGTTTCTATTTATAAATTCATTCACAAAAACTTGTTCTTAGAAAATCAGGGAAGTTGAAAAGCTAGTCTAGTTTGTTTATGATTTTTTTATAGAAAATGTTTTTTTGATTATATTTTAGATAAGATATTTATAAAATTATTTGAATAAATAGATTCAATTTATACATTTAGTTTATCTCATAAAAAATAATCAAAATAAACATAAATATTTTATCTAGTTTGCATACAAGTAAACTAGGAAAAATCAACATCTTGCATGATATCATAGGTTTCTTCTCCCCTTATTTACATGTGTCTCAAAAATTAAAAAGGATTAAAAAGAGTTTTGATTTTATTTAATTTCATATTATATATTATTTTACTTTAAACACTTCATTCTCAACAAATAATCATTTACTCTTATAAAACTAAGGAAAAGTCCAAAAACAATAAAAATAATTAAAAATAGTGTCAAAAGGCTTGTAAAAACATGAAAAACATACCAAAAGCCTTGATATTCACTAAAAAAACCACCTCCCACTTAATCCTTATATATTCATACAAACACACTATATTAATCCTTTCTTCAGCATTCCAACAAGCACACTTTACAAGTTATTACTTGAACAAGCTCATACGCTTTTCCCTAGATTTTGCCTAGTCTTATTCAGATGACCCTTCCCAAGACACCATGCATTATATGGCATGGTATATTCCCTAGAGTTAGATAACTTATTCCCACCATTTTCACATAGTTTAGCATTAATAATAAGTTGAGATGTGAGGTCTTTTGATCTACTCTATTTCCCCACCTCATCGTAGAGTCTTTAGTCACTTTAGAAGAGAAAGAATGCATTCTCAGCCCACCTATCATTATCATTTCATATAAGAAGAGACATTAATACAACATCATCTAATATTAGCCACACATCCATCACCTCTTTATTCTCCTTGAGTCTATCCTTATCTTATAGCATTCACGCTTAATGGATGACATTAACTGGGAAGAGTCAACATAATAGAGTAGACCTTTTCCCATGAGTCATAAAACCTAATCTCCCTCATTTTTCTAAACCTAGAATTGAATAAAAACTCAACCTTATGATATTAGAGATTGAGGGACCTTAGATTTTTGTTTCTTCATGGATCAATGCTCTTAATGAGTATCAATACATTTTTGAATTCTTTTGGTTCCATCATGATAACCTATTACCACCACCTATCCTAAATAATCTTCCACCAAACAATCAAACAAAACCCTATCTCATCCATTATGTTGGTTGCCTTGGTCAGGCCTCAGGGAGTCAAGTGCATAGTTTAATATGTGTTATTCAAGTGCTTATAAATTGGTGAACCCAACATGAAGGACTTAATCCTTTATGTATCAATTTATTCTTTTTCTCCTTTTATTTCTCCATATTCCCTCCTTGCATTTATTCTATAGATATCCATATACCCATATAATATGTTTGGATAGGATAACTAAATATATTTTAGCCTATATGGATACAAGATAATAGATATTAGCTCTATTAATCCTTCATTGATGAGTTGGAATAGCCCAACCTTTGGCACTAACATATAATATAAATCTTATGACTAATCTCTTCCTAACACTCAGATAAGGAGTGAGGTGGTTGTCTAAGAGATATATGATGTATCTAAAACCATAAGTAATCATCTTGAATCTATTACCATAACCCTTATGGGTGAAGGCATGGCCACTCCTCATATTTCCACAAGTCCATCATCATCTCATAGAGCCTAGATATATAAATTGTCTCCAAATATGATCATTACTTAGGAAGGATATATCACTTAGAGGATGAGTTCAACCACATGCAATCTACTACTCATCCTCCCAATAAGAACCAATACACCTCCAACCCACTAGTGACGACCAAAAACACTATTCTTAGATCTCCCACCTAGCCCCTTCAAATAGCCTAATCTTATGCACTTACCCCTCATACATTGGAGTCCCATCAGCCTAGCACCAACACTGGCCTAAGCCAACTCATTAACACCCTAGTGGGTCATATCCATGACCTAAAAAAAAAAAAATCTCAGAGTCAAGGGTTGGGCACAAACCCTCTTGCACTAAAACGTCCCTCTTCTTCTCCCATTAAATCAATGACTTATCCCACATCACAGCAACGAGCCTACATGCTCCCACCACTGTAGGGGTAGGTCATACCATAGAACCATGTATCTCATCAACCTATTAGAGATATCCTCACACAAGAGGTCCTTAGCCTTGATGTCTTTAAAATTCCATCAGCTTACCAAGTACTTATTCAAAATCTAATAGGGGTGTATACACATATGATCTACCACTACAAAATAATGTAATGGTAAATAATCCATTATTATCTACACCTCTAGGCCATGTGCCTCTCACATATAATCATTCTGCATAGATAGGATATATCCCACTCTATACAACATTAGGATACACACATACTACCTATAAACCACCATAACAAGCCACATACACTTTGCCATAGTAGGTCATAAAGCCTCTTACATCTCACAATGTCCCTCCATACTTCCACATGTATTCAAAGTCTGCTTAGATAGATAATTATTCCTTAGCATATTCCATACCACCTTATCAAGCCTCTTCTATTCCTCCTAGTGTCTATTAGACCAACCCATACATAACCCCACCTCCTCATTCTAATCCCACTATAATGATGATAAACTTTAACAACATGGGAGCCTATATTGAATAACTCAAGGAGCCCCTCAATGCTAGTATATGGGGGATTATTCTCCCATGTCCCCTACTAGATCTTCTTAAATTCAAAGGGGAAGGGGATTCCAATGCACACATAAAATATTATGTTACCATTATCATAGTGATCCTACCTTAGGATGAATTTGTAGTGAAAATTTTTCCTAATATTCTTGAGGGAATAGAATTTGACTAGTACTATCACCTCCTTAAGGTGTTCATACACTCCTTTTATAAAATTATGGTTGATTTTGTCAAACCATTTGACATGAAAAACCTTATAAATATTTTCATACATTAGTTATTACTTATCAAGTAAGAATACAATGATTAAGCTACCCATTTTATCATGAGATGGTAGAAGTTCCTATATTCCTATTCTAGTGCACCTAACATAGACCAATGGGAATTATGAAATATTTTCCTCCACTCCCTCAATAAGTAAAAAATTGAAGACATCCATAAGTTCCTATACCACTCATATGAATATTCCCTCAAGATTGCATTTCACATTAACCAAGTAACCAGCAATAGTGGCTAGCAATCCTATGGGACTAATAGGTGCATCATCACCCCCAGCCAAAATAATGGGGGATCTTAAAATGAAAACCCAATCAATGAAAACAACCAAGGTCCTAAAATACTAAATCGTAATATAAATTCCACCAATGATGGCATCACCAATCAAACCAAAAATAAAAACACCATAAACAATGATTAATACCAACCTATGAACAATACCAATAACACTAGCAACAAAGGGGTTAGGAAACATAGTGCCTTATTTCCATTCATATGGTTAATTTCAACTGAACACCACCTCATAATATGCAATACCAAATCCATAGCCAACCAACCAAGTGAATGGTACTCCTATTTATAGAATCAAAATTTCTATAAAAAAAATAGTCAACAAGGGTTTGGGTAGCAAGGACAAAACATGAGACCCAGGGATTATGACCCCAATGTCTATTGCCTGTTTCATAGAGTCATAGGTCATGGCACTTGGAAATATCAATAATATAAATAATCTTGGAAGATCAAAGGCAAACATTCATATATATTTTCCTATGAGTCATGAATATAAACACCCAAACCCTTCCAAATGGTCTCGTTTCTCCCCATAGCCAAAACCTACAATTTTATCACAACCCTTTCCATAAACACTAAAAACACCTTACTCAAGGCCAATAATATTTTAACCCATAATTCCACCCTATTCAACACAACCAACCCATGATTATTGGCACTCATGATTCCAAAAATTCCACTATGGGAGTTACAAACACCTATGTATCTCCTTAGCTAAGAGTTTAAGGCAAAAATTAGATGATAGGAGTAGTAGAATTGGAAGTTGAAGAAGAGGAAAAAAAGTTACTTGCACTAGAGAGTACCATCCCATCACCCTCTATCCCTCAAACATCCTATAAACATAATCTATTCCTAAACCCATATGGAACTATTACTTGATCTCTGACTTGACTAAAATTTTCTTTCACATTTCCTTCTTAGAAGTATTCAAAAACTTGCCTACTCACCAGTTGGCCTTTATCTATGCACTAGGACTAGTACATTTATCTAGTGTTATTTCGCTTCCACAAACTCAAATCAACCACATTGATTTGGATAAGTTCCCACTTGTCCAAGAATAATGTGACCCTCTATACTTCTTTGACTTATGAAGCCTCACACCTGAATTTGAGTTAGGAGGGGAGATCTAGCCTTGTTGATAAAAGTATGGATCTACAATAAATACATGAAAATATCCATGGTTGATGATGAAGTGGCTATCAACATTATCCCCTTCTATTTATTACAAAAAAATTATATGGGGAAAAAATTATTTGACAACACATAATACTCTCCATGGCTATGATAGATTCAAGTCCACTCCCATTGGGACCATTTTACTCCCAATCACTCTGGACCCCAAGATAGTCCTAAGTAAATTCTATGTTATAGGTAAGGACACCAATTAAAATAAGACATTATGGTTCCTTTAGATAAATTATATGAAGGCTATTCCTTCTACCCTATTCCAAAAAATATGGTTCTTACACCTGGGGAAGGTTTTTGTAGCTCAAGAGGATCCTAAACCCTTTGATATGTTAAAAGTTACCATGCACAAATAGCTTGGGTTACACATTGACTATCACCTATCTAAAAATGGGGTTATAAAACCTCCATAGTTGGTTGATGTCACTAAATCCTCGAAGCCCCTAAAGAAAGGGGAGGAATCACCCCAAACCCTATTAAAAGGTAAATCAAATAATAAAGACATAATAATGACCAAAAATATCCCTAACTTGGAACTAGTCACTGGTATAATGATTTCCACCCTATCTACCATATAAATTATTAGTCACTTAGAAAACTCCCATATTTATTTCATTTAATACACAAGGCATGAGAACCTTTGGCTTCTTTAGATATTAACACCAACAATCTTAAAAGGGGCTGGATTACCTACTTAACCTTTGTAAGGTGGAGATATCTAGAGACAATGAATCCTCCCTTAATAACAACCATCCTAACAACTTTCAATGTGGATACCCAACATTCAACCACATAGGGGTAAGCTACAGTCTAAATTCTACCCTTGTCACTTATGAGCCACTTCTAAGTATGTTTTTCGATCATGTTATGATAGGACCATACCATTTTTTTAGACTCCTTGATCTATCAGGACTACTACTTCCTAATATGTTGGTCGTATTACATGTAACCATGCCTAGTTACATTTCTCATCACATTTCAAGTCCACCATAAATCAATCAAACCACTTCCCCTTCCCTAGTACGTCAATACCTAAAGAGAAGATCCATACTATGATAATGGGAAGGGTATAAATTAACATTAAAACTCACACTTACCCTTATATTACCAAGGAAGGGATCCTCTTTCCCATTATATATGAAAAGGTCCCTAACAAATCACTTACTTATTTCCTACAATATTTTCCACACATTACGATATGGAAAACAATGTTACCCTTTCCTAGCCACAGTATTGTATGTTTTAAAACTACACCCTACACCTCCTCCACTAAGACAAGACCTTAATTATGATATCATAATCCCCACACCTAAATGAAACCCCAAATATGTTGGTATTTTTCAAACCTCAAAAAAAAACAAAAATAATAAATCTTTCATATTTATAAAAGTACTCACCTAATTCGACCCAAAGATCAAAATATGCCCTTTTGAGTTCCTAGAGGTTCTTTCCCTTCTTCATTCATAATATAAGTTTGTAATTTTTTCACCTTTGTAAACCCTTCTATTTATCTCACATAGTGCTCATTACTTACCCAATCCTCAACACTAAATACAAAGAGAAATTACCCAACATATTTGATGTCCACATGGTTAAAATATTAGAAGACCAAGACACTTCACCTGAAAACTATCCTTATTCTACACATGATCAATGGACCTTGAATTATGATGGTGTTAAGTGATTCATAGGCATTAGGGAAAGAGTCATTATCATTTCAATTGAGGGGTGAGTTATTCCTTTTAAGTTTAAACTTAAATTTGAGTGTATGAACAATGAAGCTAAATATGAGGCTCTATTTTTGGTATGCTCATTTGAAAATGCCTAGGTGTCTAAGACTTGAGAATCTAGGGAGATTCATATTTAATGGCATATTGATTTTTCTACATCTACCAAACCAAGTTGAACATCTCCAATTATATAAAACATTGTCTACAAGGTTACCAAGGACTTTAATTTCATCTCCATCATAGTAGTCCCTAGAGAAAGCAACTAACTTACTAACTCTATGGATACCTCATCTTCAAAAAAAATTCCCTATCCAATGATCCTAGAATTGAGTTTTATAGTCTCGATGAGGATGGAACCTATCATAATTAAGACTCATAAAAACTAAATAGTCTCCCATGTTAGATGATACAAGGGCCCCCTTATCCTATACCTAGCTGATAATGATGAGGTCATCCTTAAATTCCTATAAGCTTGCAATGACCTCCCTTCATTCCACCATAAGAGGGGCTTCTCACTTACCTATTATCCTAATTTTTCCTTTTAAACTGAGTTTGATGAGTCCTCCTACCATGTGGAAGAATACCTCTCCTTAGATGATGAAAAAAATGCCTTTAACATTAGTGGTGAAGACCCTGACCTTCCCTTGGCTCTCGACATACTCAAGGAGGGAAATTAATGCCTCATTAAGGAAACTATTGATGTCAATATCAAAATAGAGGATAACCCTAGAATCCTCAAGCTAGGATATTTTCTCTGTAAAAAAGGGGTGGAAGACCACAAACAACTACTCATAGAGCTTTCCAAAGCCTTCTCTTTATCCTACACTATCATGATAAGCATAAATATTAATGTAATTTTCAACAATATAGTTATAAAACTTGAAATGAAACCCATCAAAAAAAAACTCAAACCCATCAAACCTAAGGTTTCATTGATGGTAAAGGAAGAAGTCATCAATCTCTTCAAATTCAGCTTCATTAATCTCATTGATTTCTACAAATGGATGTCCAACATCTTACCCATTATTAAAAAGAATGGTAATATTATAATACACATTAAATTTTAGGACATTAATAAGGCATATTTAAATAATGATTTATCCTCCCATATATTTACATCATTGTTGATGCTACTGTAGGATACAAGATGCTATCACACATGGATGGATTTTCAGGATAAAACTAGGTTTGCATATCTGACAAAGACCAAAGCAAGACTTAGTTTACAACACCTTGGCGAAATTTTTTATATGTTATAATTCCCTTCAACCTTAAAAAAATAAGGGAAACATATAAAATGGCTATGATCCACATCTTCCATGACCTCATCCACAAAATAGTAGAGGTCTACATAGACAACCTACTTGGAAAAGTAAGGTGATGTGAATACCATTTAGTAATGTTATGCATCATCCTCACATGGTTGATCAATTATGGAGTTACTCTTAATCCAGAGAAATGCATGATTGGATTCACTAGTGGAAAAATCCTAGGGTACATCATTTTCCAGTGTGGGATTGATATATACCCCATTAATATTAGATCAATCTTGGAAAAAACCATCTCAAAGATGAACCCTCCCAAAGATGAATCTAAAATAAAGACATTTTAAAGAAAAATGGGAGCTATCTAATAATTTTTCCTTGAATTTACCTACTATTAAGAAGTATTGTCATTGATTTCAAGGTCAATATTGATGTAATTGATTTCAAGGTTAAGGTTGATATTATTGATGTCAAAGTACAGATGTATAATGAGTATTTAGTGAGATAAAAACCATTTGACATGAGAAAATTTGAAGGCAACCTAATCTTTTTCAGTTGAGAGAGAATTTTAAGGTAACCTAATTATTCCTTTGAATAAAATGTCATGATTCAATTCATCTTGATGATTATCAGTGTTTTCATAAATAGGTTTTGATGATCAAGTTAAGGTAATCATGTTTTGAGTACTAAGTGTCTTGATAAGCCTAGTCATAACAAGCTTAGTCATATCATGGGCATATACATGATGAGCATGAATAAGTACGTACAAAGGTATGATACTATTTGAGGATCATGAAAGGCATGAGATAAAGGTATAAAATAATCAAGTAGTGTTTTTAATATTAGTTGTCAAGTCTTAAAGTGCTTGAAATGCCTAGTCATGACACTAGTCATAGCTTAAAGGAACCTTATGAGAAGGTATGAGCATGATGGCCTAGTGAGATGGATGTGTAGAGGCCTAAAAGTAACTATACGGTTGTTTGAGTATTCATATAAGGCATTAGATCACTCATGAGTGTCTCAGATTAAGCCTTTAAGGGTAATACCAACTGACCTAACATGCAACTAGACTAATTCTAGACTCTACTTGACCTAATGAGGGGTCATGAGGTGTTTTCAAAATCAATTAAGGATAAAAAATAGTTTTATATCATTTGATAAGTATATTTATCATGTGAGTGATGTGGTGAGTGCATATAAAGAGGTTTGAAGGTTAGTTTTAAGGCCTAATGTGACTTGCAAGTCAAAGGCCTAGAAAGTAAATAGAGAGAGATGGTGGCCTATTGGGGTATCAGGATCAGTTTCCAAGGTAATAATGAACTTATGAGAATTTTAAATTTTTTTATAGGTTATTTTAGGAGTATTAACCAAGTCTAAGGTCAAATTTTGTAAGAAAAGACAAGAAGACATGTTTCAAGATCTCTCGAGTGCACAAAATGAAGGGTTATCAACCCAAGAAGGAATTTCATGTGTTCATTGGCACATGTAACATATTAATGAGAACCTAATCCATAAATATTATATTTTTAAGGGTCATATATAAAATTTCCAAGCAATGGTTTCTATAATAAGGGGTTAAGCTTTATGAATGATTGCTAAGACTATAAGGTGGTTTAAACCTCTCTAAAACCCTAACTTTGAATTGATATGGAATATATTGATGGAAATGGATTAGAATGGATTAGATAGCCTATTTTTATGATTTTATCATGTAGTGGACTCTCTCAGGTACCTTTAGGTGGCATTTATTTGTCATGTGAGTGAGTGGACCCTACAAGAAAGGCCTTGTTTCTTAGAAATTTGCTATACTAGGTAGAGTTGATCATGTCAAAGTTGATAAATGGATGGAGGTTTAATCTTGATGATTATTTATAAATTACATTTTGATTTATAAATATTTTATAAACATCAAATGTGCTAAAATAGTCATGCAATTTGACCTATCACTAAAGGGCCTAATGGTGCAGATAGTGAGAAAAACTAGGCTGAAGTGAGAAGTTGATTAGGGATGTGTTTTCATGGATTAGGGATGGGTTAAAATTCATGGGAATTTTTTCAAAAAACCTTATTAAATTTTAATGTTGGATATATGTTTTGGAGGTTAGTGTATATGTTGATAATGTTGCTCATAAGTTGACATGTCTTGTGCAGATGAGACAATGAAGGTGTAAGGTTGTGAGATTGGTTTGCAAGATCAAATTTTTCACTTGACCATGGTATATTTATATAATTATATAATATGAGAATCCATATGCATCAATAGTATCTTAAAGTGTCTACATAGGCATTTACGATCATTATCACCATGACCATGTTTAAGGGTAAACTGACAGATCTAGGTAAATAAGTTACAATGATGAGTTGGAGGCTGTCTTACCTTATATGAAGCATCCAATGCATATTATATTTTTTTTAACTTTAATTACTTATCCATTATTTTATAAATATTTTGAGTCAGTATAAGATGTTACAACATTAAAGCCAAAATAGCTTTTTTGACGGAGTAAGGTCTATGAGAAAGGAGGTCAATAGATTGGTCTGTAAGACCAATAGTTTTAATTTATGATTATGATATTTTTGATGTAATTTTATATAATTATTATTTAATATAATATTCATTAATTTAAATACATTAAGAGTTTTCATATAGGTGTCAAAAGTTCAAGGTTCCAAGACTGTGTTTTGAGACTAATTGGTAGTTCTGAGTAACTACTTGCAAAGAAGGGTTTGAGAAATTTTGCCTTGAGTTTTGAGGTATAATTAACATGGTGATTACCTTAAGTCATAATTATTCTTTTAATATGTTTTTTCCATGTTTTTTTGGAAAATTTGGGTTTGTGCTTCAATTGTTTTAGATAAACTTTATGGGTATACACAAGGCTAATATGAATTATTCTAATGATGTGCTCCAAGTAGTGATTTGAGATTTAAAAAAAGTGTTATGGACCATATATTATATTTAATATAACTATTTGGATGACATATAATTTTATTATTCTATGTAAATTGTTTGAGTGTTCTCCAAAAAGATCAAAGGGTAACGTGTGCTAATTAGGTCTCTATGATAACTAAAAGAGAGATAAGGCCTATTTGAGAAAGGTCAGACCTAAAGGGAATCAAATCACATTTGATACATGTATATTATGTGTTATAAGATCCATTACATGGATAAAATAATCGTATAATAGTTCTTGTCTGACTAAGAAGGATATGAATAAAAAAAGTCTTGTATATATAGTAAGCATTTTTAGGCCTATTTAGGTGTGTGAAGCATAAGTGAACAAGAAAGGATATCGCAGAGCTGAAGGAGGTATTTTAAACCATAAAAATAAGATATATATTAGTTATGAACATTTAATATATTTTAAGTGTGAGGATCAAGGTCATATGACCTAATCAAGTTAAGAAGAGAGCTAAAAAAGTGAAGAAGGCTAGAGACCAGTTTTGAGAGGGATAGAGGTATGTGAAGAGTTGAGGAAGGAGATCATCATATATTTTATGATAAAAAAGTTACTATGAAGGTAATTAATTTATTTATTTGGATAATTTTGTGTTGATTCAACTATGGGGTTGGTGCCTCCTTGTAAGTGGGTACTTGCTAAAGCCTAGTTGAGTTGGTGCTTAGCTAGTTGGGGTTGGGGCTCCATGTGAAGTTGGTGATTCACTAAAGTTGGTTTTTTACCTATAATATTGTATTAAATTTGAATAATTAGTGAGTTTTCTTCCCCTTGAGTTTTTACCACATATATATTATGTTCATGTGTTTCATGCTCTTGTGGTTTGATGCTTATGCTTGATAAGATGTACATGCTTGTCTAAATGATCTATGATCTCTTAAGTGAGATTATTTATGAAAGTTTTAAAGAATGATTCACCCCACCTATTGTTTATTTTTCTTCAAAATTTTTGTATTATATCCTTTTCCTTTGAATCAAGTCTAAAAACCTAAAGGATATCTTAGAAGCAAGGTTGGCTTGTGAGCAAGCTCAAGGTGGTTTCTCTACTAGTAAGGCTCTATTATTCAATGGATATAACTATGAATTTTGGATTTTTAGGATGAAAATATATTTTATGTCTCAAGGTCATGATATTTGGTAATAATTTATGTATGGATATACTACTCCTCCTATTCCACCAACTAATGCAACATATAAGAAAGCTAGTGAAAATAACTCCAAGGCAATGACTGCTATTATTTGTGGCCTATCAGAGGTAGAACTTGTGAAGGTAATGCATTATGAATATACCAAATATATTTGGAAAAAATTTAAGACCATATATGAAGGTGACACCAAGGTAAATATGGTTATATTACAAACCCATGAAAGATAGTTTGAAAGCCTGAAGATGAATGAATATGAAACCATTGCATCCTACCTATTGAAGGTTGATGAATATGTCAATATAATTATAGGATTGGGAGAATAAGTCAAAGAATCCATTGTTGTTCAAAAAAATTTAAGATCACTAACTCCTAAGTTTGACTCAAAGGTATCTATAGTAGAAGAGATGTAATATTTGCACAAGCTAGAGATGGATGGGCTTCATGTCATCTTGATTACCTATGAGATGAGAACCAATGAAGGAAGACCTACCAGTAAATAATAAAATTTCAAAGTTGAGAATAATTCAAAATACAATAAGGTCAAGGATGAAGAATGCTCAGATGTTGATGATGATCAATTAATAGCCATGTTTTTGAGGAAGTTGAGGTTTGGATCTGGTAAGTACAAAGGTAAGTTTCCCTTCAAATGTTTTAACTATTTTAATATTCTTAAATTTTAATCAAAGTGTCCTAACAAGGATAAATATGTTCATAATTAAGAACATGATAACCATCATGGATATGACAAGAAGAACTATAAGCTTGATAACAACAAGAAGGAGGTTAGGAAGTATGAAGGTAGAAAAGGAAATTTCAAGAATAAAAAAAGCTTCTATACTAAAGAATACAACTCTTATGATATAAGTGACTCTAGTACATCTGATAGTGATGATGGTAGTCATGAACCTAACCATGATAATAATTAAACCTTGTTTATGGCCATAAAATTAGATAATGAGGATTGTGAAAGTGGGAAAGACATTATGGTTGATGAGGAATCGAATGAAGAAGAATCTAAAGTAGATCTTGAAGTATAATTAATAAGTTCCCTAGAAGAATTGAAGTTCCAAAAGAAAAAGAATCACAAACTAAAATCACTAGTTAAGGACTATGAGGAGCATATAGGCTTGTTTGAGGAAAGGATGAGTAATGCTTCCAAAGAGTATGATGAAATCATCAATCAAGTTGAGGCACAAATGGAGGTAGTCAATGCAATCCTAAAGGCTAAAGAGGAAGAGTGAATTAAGTATGAAACTAAAGTGGAATATTTGAAAATTGAGTTGAATCAAGCATCCATCAATGTGAGGATATTTGTGAAGTTTGAAAAGATCACTAAGGCATTAGATGACATATTGAGTTGTCAAAAGTCTACAAGTGAAAAAATAGGTCTTGGTTTCAAATAAAACCAAAAGGAGGAACCTCAATCCAAGGAGAAGACTATTTAAGACAAGAAGGTCAACATGAAAAGACATATCAAATAGCCAAATGCTATAAGGTATGCCATTTCATTCAATGGTTACTATTTTGTGTGCAATCAATTTGGTCATAGAGAAAGAGAGTATAGAAGACTCTCTAAGAATGAGTACTCATAGAACTATGGAAGGAGTCATAGCTCACATAAAAAAAAAGGTATGTATAAGGTGGTCTCATATAGTTTTCATGATGTTAAACACATTACAATATTATGTCCTAACAAGGTTAGAAGGTCATCAAGTCAAAATAGGAGGTTTTAAGCCTTTAGAGTGCTAGAGAGAATAAAAATGAATGTTTGGAAACAAAATATAAAGAAGATGAGTCATGATCAGTCTACAAACTCAAGTAGACTACTTTTTGTGATAGAGCATGATTCAAATGTGAAAACAAGTTAGGAATGTATATTTTCAGCCCACATTGATGATTAAATAGATGATGAAGAGATCAAACCTATAATGTAAATAAAACCTAAAAGGGTACTAAAGGACATTCAGTTAGATGAGAGAATAAAGATCTAGGAATATCTTGAACTTGTAATGTTTTAGTACCCTATAAAAAGTGGTGACTCCATTAGTTTTCATGGAGACATTATTTAGGTAGTAGAAGCATGATGGATGCTTCATTTGAGTGGTAGATATTCAAGTTTGTGACTAAGTTTGTTTTACGTTGAGAAGTGGTATTGTTATCATAATTCATCTAAATAAGGTATGTTTGTAGTAAGGGGGATCATTTTGCCTTAATTTTTAAAATTATATGTGTTGAGATCCTATATAAATAAGGTATGGCTTCATATGACAGTTATGCAGGACCCTTTTTCATTAATATCAAAGGGGGAGAAAATCTAATAAGGGAGATTAACTAGACTAAAAGAGATGAGTGATCAATCTGAAGAATGATTTGTCAATGATAAAGGAGGATTTTGTTGAGAAGTATTTTTATTGATGTCAAGGTCAAGATTTATGTCATTGATGTCAAGGTTAAGGTTGATATTATTGATGTCAAAGTGCAAATGCATAGTGAGTAGTTAGTGAGATATAAACCATGTGACATGAGAGAATTTGAAGGAAACATGATCTCTTTAAATTGAGAGAGAATTTAAAATAAATCTAATGATTACTCTAAAAACAATGTCATAATTTATGTTATCTTGATGATTGCCAGTGTTATCATAAAGAGGTTTTTATGATCAGGTCAAGGTAACATGTTTTAAGTATTAAGTGTCTTAAGAAGCCTAGTCATAGTAAGATTATTCATATCATGGGAATATGCATGATGAACATAAAAAATTATGTATATATGTATGATATTGTTTGAGGATCATTAAAGGCATGATATCGAGGTATAAAATAATCAAGTAGCATTTTCAAGATCAATTATCAAGTGCTTGAAAAGCCTAATCATGACACTAGTCATAACATGAAGGAACTTTTTGAAAAGGTATGAGCATGTTGGCCTAGTGATATGGATGCATAGGGGACTAATAGGTAATATAGGGTTGTTTGAGTATCCATATGAGGCATTTGAGCACTTATGAGTGTCTCAGAATAAGCCTTTAGGGGTAAGACCTATGGACCTAACATGTAACTAGATTAGTTCTAGATTTTTCTTGACCTAATGAGGGGTCATGAGGTGTTTTCAAGACCTATAAAGGATTAAAATTAGTGTTAGATCATGTGATAAGTTTCTTGAACATGTGAGTGAGTTGGTGAGTACATGGAAAGAGGCTTAAAGGTCAATTTCAAAGCCTAATGTGACTTGTAGGTCAAAGGCCTAGAAAGCAAAGAGAGAGATGGTGGCCTATTGGGGTATTAGGATTAGTTTCCAAGGTAATAATGAACATATGATAATTTTTGGTGGTGTGATAAGTTTTATTAGGAGTATTCACCAAGTCTAAGGTCAAAGTTTGCAAAAAAAGGCAAGAAAAAGTGTTTCAAGGTCTCTCAAGTACACAGAATGAAGGGTTCTCAACTTGAGAAGGACTTTCATGTGCTCATTGGCATGTGTAACCTCTAAATGAGAACCTAATCCATTCATGGTACATGGACAAGTGTCCTATCTAAAATTTTTAAGAATTTATTTTTGGAATAAGAGGCTAAGCTTTATGAATTATCATTAAGACTTTAAGCTAGTTTAAACCTCTATAAAACCCTAACTTTGACTTTCTATGGAATATATTTATGGAAATGGCTCATAATGGATTATGTGACTTAAATTATGATTGGAGTATGTATTATACTCTCTTAGGTACCTTCAAGTGGTATTAATTTATCATGTGATTGAGTGGACCCTATAGGAAAGGCATTAATTTTCTATAATAGGTAAAGTTGACTAAGTCAAAGTTGATAAATGGATGTAGGTTGAATATTGAGACATATATATTAATTCCATGGTGGTTACAATAAATTTTCATATTATATGTGATAAAATATTCATGCAAGTTGACCTATCACTAAAAGGTCTAATGGTACAGACACTAAGAAAAACTAGACAGAAGTGAGAAGTTGATTAGGGATAGATAAAAATACATGGGGATTTTGTTCAAGACCTGTATTACATGTTCATGTTGGATATATGTTTTTTAAGTTAGTGGATATGTTGAGAATTTTTTTCATAAGTTGACCTATCTTCTGCAAATGAGACAATAAAGGTGTAATGTTGTGAGATTGGTCTACAAGACCAAAGTTGTCACTTGAACATGGTATATTTCTATCTAAGAGTTACCTAATGATCTCATAGGATAATATAAATGCATAAAGAGTCTCTAAAATTTTATACATAAGTGTTGAATATCATTATCACCATCACTACGTTTGAATGTAAATTGTTAGATTTGGGTAAGCAAGTTGCAGTGATGAGTTGGAAGCTCTCTGCCATTAGCTAAAGCATCTAATGTACATGATTTTATTTTGAACTTAATTAATTATCCATTATTTTTATAAGATTATAATTTATTATAATATTTTGGAACATTGAAGCCAAAATGTCTTGTCTAATTGAGTAAGGTCTGTGAGAAATGAGGTCAATAGATTGGTCTGTAAGACCAATAATTATCATTTTTGCTTATGATATTTTTGATAGAAGTTTCTATGAGGATTATTTAAGATCATATTAATACATTGGAATACCTTAATATTGTTCCTATAGGTGTCAAAATTTCAATGTTCCATGACTGTGTTTTGAGACTAATTGGTAATTCTGAGTAAGCTACTTACAGAGAAGGGTTTGAGCACTTTTGCATTGAGTTTTGAGGTATAATGCACATGGTGATTACCATGAGGTCATAATTATTTTATTTATATGTCTTTTCCCATGGTTTTTTTTCAAATTTGTGTTTTTTCTTCAATTTTTTTAGATAGACTTTTTGGGTATACACAAGGCTAATATGAACCATTCTAATGATGTGCTCCAAGTAGTGATTTGAGCTAAAATTTATTATGGAGCCTAGATGAGATTAATGAAGGATTATTGGGATGAAATATTATTTTATTATTATGTGTAAATTATTTGAATTTTATCCAATAATATCAAATGGTAACATGTGCTAATTAAACCTAACGGGATTAGGTCTCCATGAGACCTAAAAGAGAGATAAGGCCTTTTTGAGAAAGGTCAAACATAAAGGGCCTCAAATCACATTTTATCCATGTATAGTAGGTGTTATTATATCCATTACATTTATAACATAATAATATAAGAGTGCTTAGCTAACTAAGAAAGATATGAACAAGAAAATTCTTGTATATATACTAGGTATTTTGAAGCCTATTTAGGTGTATGAAGCATAAGAAAACAAGAAAGGATATTGAAGAGATGAAGGTATTGTAGACCATAATAAAAAGATAGAGGATTAGTGATGAACATTTTACATAGGATCAGTGTGAAG
>JARHVA010000040.1:8262500-8430000 GCA_037957365.1 Torreya grandis
CATTTTCCCCCTTTCATCCCTTGCTACAAATTAAAAGTCATATATTTTGTGAACAAAGAAATTAAATAATCACTTGTAAGATAAATGTTAGCATAGTTACAGTCACCTATGTACGTCCATCACATTAAATCATTTGCATACATTATGTTTCCACATATACATAAACATGTTCTCATATCAACATATCAAAAACAAAGAGACACACATATACATACATCATCACATATCTAGTCCTTTAGAGTGCATAAACTAAGAATCTGATATGAAAATAAAAAGTCACATCACATATGATCAATGGAGATATGCCAAAACATATATATGTATATGTGTGTGTGTGTATCAAGTGAAATGTTGAGTTTATACAATAAATCTAACTGATTAAGGCACCTCTATATAGGTTTGACATGCCACAAGGTATCTCAAAAAGAATAAACATCTATAATGGTATATTAAAAACACTTGTAATTAGACTCAAAATTCTATCCTCTTTCTCTGGGCTAAAGCTAAGGTGAAAAAATGGTTGGGACTCTAGATTTGGTGATGTTTCCTACTTATGCCTCCTTCTGATGATGCCTCCCTATCTACATGTTAGTTTCCAAGAGGATGGTCCTTGCGTAAGCCTCCCTTGATACCATTCTCCTTGTCCCATGACTAGAGACTTTGTTTCCTCCTCCTCCCACCATGGTGTCACCCAGGGCCTCCACTCTCCTTGACTTGGCCAACAGATTTGTTCTCTATCCTCAGCACTATCATCATTACCAATGCATGTTACATGTTGACCATTTTTGGTCCAATAGGCCAAAAATTGGTCTCCTTTCCTTGTTGTTCTGAGCCAATTCATTTTTTGATTTTGCACAAGTCTTGATTTCTACAGACTTTGCATGCCTATTTCTATGGACTCTATAGGCCTATTTCTACAGACTCTGTAAGTGTTTCTATGGACTCTATAGGCCTATTTATATGGACTCTATAGGCCTATTTCTATGGACTCTACACGTATTTATACGGACTCTGTAGGTTGTTTCTATGGACTCTGCAAGGAAGTTTTCTACGGACTCTGAAAGTGTTTCTACGGACTCTGCAGGAAGAGACAAGTTCCCACTTAGGTACAAAATGGACCATTCCAAGTGCCCTTGTAGAGGGTAGGGAACACTTTCAAAGGGACCAAAGAGAAGGTTGAAAGGATTGGAATTCCTTCGGAAAAATGTACAAGGCAAGTTGGAATTCCTTCAAAAAAGTGAGGATGAGAATTTCTTTAGACAAAATGTTTGAAGGAATTCCTTCAAACTTTTTGTCCGAAGAAATTCTTCATAAGAAAATCCCATGACAAGACAAGGCAAAGGAAAGAATGATTTCTTTTATACTTTTGTCCGAAGGAATTCCTTTAGAAAAAAAGTTTGAATAAATTTGGGAGAGGCCGTGGAAAAAAGCCTGAGAAAAAACTCTGAAAAAGCGAGCAAGACAATTCTTGTAGACATTTTACTCGCGAGAAAAATTGGTTGAGATAAAATCCCAACCAAAGAGAAGAAAATCTGAGGAAATAAGTGGAAAATACAAAGGAAGAAATCCTTCAGACATTTTGTCTGAAGGATTTTAGGACCAAGGAGCCTGAAGGACCCCAAAGGGCAGGTACCCTTGTGAGGGACTCTCAACCAAGAATCAAGGGGCACTTCTCCAAAGCCAAAGGGACACTTCCCCTTTGGGAATAATCAAACAAGAAAAAGTTGAGGAAATTCCAAGGGCTGATAGGCCTGAAGACGTCAAAATCAATCATGGTGAACTAGCCATTAGAAGTTTAAATGCCTAGCGATGGGTGCATAAACGTCAAATTTAAGGTGGTGAAATAGCTGTTGATTTTGAAAAGCTTAAATGAGAGCCTAAGGAACTCAGTGACCCGCCACAAAGATAGCCCCAAGGGCTGAAGGAGATAGAGAAGACAAAAATAGGAAGAGACAAAGTGCAAAAATGGACAAAATAGCCTAGGTGGCAAAGGGGAAGGAGTTATTCCAATAGTTGGAATAGTGCTTGCCAAGTGGTCATCAAATGGTGCAAATAGAAAGCGGTGTGGCCTATTTTATCCACTTTGCATTTATGATAAAACAAACTACATGAATATCTAGGAGTAGTCTTGTTTGCAAAAAAAGAGGCATAGCTCATGCTTTCACATTAATGTTTGAATGCCAAAGTCAAGACTGGTGATTACACAACGTGGTTCTAGCAGGCCTCTTTTAGAAGGATGATATCAGCACCAGTGACTTCCTCTTCCTGATGCTCTCAAATGCACATGGGCCACTTGTAAAAAAGGGGCACCAAAGTCTTCCAAAAAGTGCCAAAATTCTTCTTCTCTCTATATATATTGTAAACTTCTCATTTTGAAAGGGATATCTCTTAGCTTGTAAGGCAAAGCTCTACCCAAAAAAACCTCTAGGCTTGTAAGGCAAAACTCTACTGGATTTTACCTTGAATCAAGACATAGCATTTTTACCTCTATTTGAGCTTGCAATTTTGTATGTTTCTATGCCTTTATTCTATGTTAAGTCATTTTCCTTTATGCTTTCACAGGATGATTTTAGCATGTCTAGTGCATTGTGAGTTCTCCTTTTATAGGTTTGCCAGAAGTGTCCCTAGAGGAGTGTAGGTGCCTGCGAATAGGTTGCCATAGTGTGTCTGAGGATGCCTCTGGTAGTTCTTCCTCCCTATATATCCACAAACCCCTAGCTCACTGATGTAGAAGGATTTCTCATGTCAAATGAAGTGTATGGGATCTTTTTCTTGGTGAAGAGTGTATGTTCGGGCTGAGTGGATCAACTTTTTTGGTGTATCACCTTTTTAGTTTAGGTTTAGGTTCTATTTTTAGCATCCTTCTCCCTTTTCATCCCCCCCCTTTTTCATTTATTTTTTAGCAGTAGGAAATCCAGGACTTAAAAGATACATCAAAGGGAGCTAACCCTTATCTAGAGACTCTCCCCCCAGTTTTGCCAGGCCCACAGGAAAGAGGGGAGTTTCCATTGTTGCATGTAGAAGGTAGGAGCTCGGCCTCTTGTCAAGGGTGCAATCCACCGCATCAATAGTTTTTGGTAGGCCCGATGGGACCAACTACGACAAGTTTTGTCCCAAGATTTGAAGAGTTTTTGGTGTGTTCTTCAACCAACCAACCTTTAGAGGTTTTTTCATCAACACCAATGGTGACTCCAAGTTGAATCAGCTAGTTAAGCAGTCTAGGTGCCATCAAGAATTTTTTTTTATGTGTATAATCCCATTGATAAGAATCATGGACTTAAGGCAAGTAACACTAGAGTTTGAGAAGCAAGTAATGGAGATTGACAGATTGGCTGAGTAGTATAGATATCAGTAGGAGATGATGTATAAAGAGGAGTGTTTGTTCAGGCAAGCTTAGTCCTTACAATCCATGGAGGAGGAGGTAGCAAAATGGAAAAATCCATTCATGCAAGGCAGTCAACCTTGTGCACCCCCTCCTATTTTAAATAAAGCCCCCTCTTGTGCACCAAATCCTTTCTATTAGATATCACTTGCTCATTCTAGCTCATCCGATGCATCAATTAATCCTACTCTTAATCCCATGCGTTTAGCTTTCTAGCACGCCTCTCTTCAGGACGCTCTTCCTATACATGAGCAGACCCTCCCAAATCTTCCCCAACCTCCTCAAGTCTTTCAACATGATCTCAAAATTCCAAGTTGGAAGCAGGAAAGTCATGAACCAACCCAGGACCTTGGAGAGGATAAAGTTACTCCCTGTTCACAAGGGGAAAGTTCCAATCCCAAGGTCATGAGATGGAAGGAAACAATGGAATCATGGGGTAGGAAGGAAGAGGAGGAGAAAGGTTTTGCTCAAAACCTTGAAGAAGGAGAAGTTACTCCCACTCATCGTGATGATGATTGTGACCTCCAAGAAAGGCTCTTCCAAGAAAATATAGCCAGGAGAATTGTAGAGGTGGATTCCAAAGTGAGATTGCTTAGCCAATGTGTGATGGATGGTTCAGACCAAACAACAGATTCCATGCCTAAACACACCCCATCTACATACCTCCAAGAGAGCTATCAAGCCATACCTGATATAGATGAAGTGTTGACCAAGTGGAAAGAGGAGAATCATTTGATACTAGCTCAAGGATTACCTCCTCTTCCATATGGTTTTAACCATCAGCCTTCCACTTCATTCCTTCTTAAGGAGGAACCTGTCTTGTAGGAGGTGAGTGAGGAAGAGAAAATCTAATCTATAGTTATCCAAGAGGCTATCATGGATGTCAAAGAAGATGAAATCATCATAGAGGCTCTTTTTGAAGACATCATCAGTAATGGAGAAGATGTAGGTCATGCATACATGCAGATGTTCCAGCAGTATGAGGAGGAATGTAAGCATGGTGAGCTCTCTCATCCCTTGTTTGATGAACTTCCTTATTACTTTGATGAGGAGGATGACCATGCCATGGAGCCTGAGTTGGAGGAAGATTAGATAGATGTCTTTGAATAACTAGAGACTCTGGTCCTTAAGCAGGAAAAGGAGAGGCTTATCCATCTTGAGGACAACTTTGAAGAAGAAAGCCTTGAACAAGAAGATGATGTTCTATGAGATGAGCAATTAGTTTATGATTCCATTTTAGACATCACAACAGTCACCCTTCTTCAAGAAAACCATGAGAGAGTAGATGATGAGTTTAATAGGGTCTCTAATGAGGCAAAAGGGAACAAGTCAAACCATGATGCACTGTAAAGGGGCTATACATATTCAAGGGCTTATGGTGATGAGCTAGTAGCCACCGATTTCTTGATAAGACACACTAGCATGCAGGACCAGTATTTAACAAGCTTCCAAGAACAAGAAGAGTACATATATGTTGGAAGCATGTTTTATTCTGATCCACTTGGATACAAGCCAATCAAGGTGGTAGGCAAAAGGAGAATGTCACCAAGTCTCTATTCCATTCAGCCACTTGTCTGGCACCATAAGTTTCCTTACTAGGAAGGGGACTTAAGAAATTTTCCCTTTGATCCAGGAGGGAGGCAGATATACCTAGTTAGTTGTACATAGTAGTTTGCTTTCAGTTTCTTTTCCTATTTTCCCTAAGTGTTGTTTGCACAAGTAGTGTTTTTAGCCTTGTGTGTGTTTTCTTTTGTGTTTTGGGTAAAATCTCATGATTGATTCTTGGATCTCTCAAGGCTATTGTTAACCTTTTTCAAAGCTACATTCTAACTCCATGCCCAATGGATTTTCAGGCAACTGGTTTCTAAGCATAGCAGGCATGCTTCCCCTAGGAGTCACTAATTTGTTGACCATTTTGTGTTCCAATAGGCCAAAAATCGGTCCCCTTCTTTCCCTATTATTCTGAGCTAGTTCATTTTTTGATTTTTCACAAGTCTTGATTTCTACAGACTCTGCAAGCCTATTTCTACAGACTCTATAGGCCTATTTCTTTGGACTCTACAGGTGTTTCTACGAATTCTATAGGCCTATTTCTACAGACTCTATAGGCATATTTCTATGGACTCTGCACGTGTTTTTATGGACTCTGCAGGCTATTTCTATGGACTTTGTAAGGAATTTTTCTACGGACTCTGCAGGCATTTCTATGGACTCTTTAGGAAGAGACAAGTTCCCACTTAGGCACAAAATGGACCATTGCAAGTGCCCTTGCAAAGGGCAGGGAACACTTTCAAAGGGACCAAAGAGAAGGCCGAAAGGGTTGGAATTTATTTTTAAAAATGCACAAGGCAAGTTGGAATTGCTTTATAAAAGTGAGGATGAGAATTTCTTCAGACAAAATGTCTGAAGGAATTCCTTCAAACTTTTTGTCTGAAGAAATTCTTTAGAAGAAAATCTTGCAAAAAGACAAGGCAAAGGAAAGAATGATTTCTTTCAGACTTTTGTCTAAAGGAATTCCTTCAGACAAAAAGTCTAAATAAATTTGGGAGAGGCCGCAGAAAAAAAAACCTGAGAAAAAACTCTGAAGAAGCGAGCAAGAAAATTATTGCGGACATTTTGTCTGCGAGAAAAATTGGCTGAGATAAAAGCCCGACAGAAGAGAAGAAAAGCTGAGGAAATAAGTGGAAAATACAAAAGAAGAAATCCTTCAAACATTTTATTTGAAGGAATTCCTTTGAACATTTTGTTCGAAGGATTTCAGGACCAATAAGCCCAAAGGACCCCCAAGGGTAGGTACCCTTGTGAGGGACTCTCAGCCAAGAATCAAGGGACAGTTCTCCAAAGCCAAAGGGGCACTTCCCCTTTGGGAATGATCTAACAAGAAAAGGTTGAGGAAATTACAAGGGGTGATGGGCTCGAAGACATCAAAATCAAGCACATATAACTAGCCATTGAAAGTTCAAATGCCCAGTGACAGGTGCACAGATGTCAAATTTAAGGTAGTGAAATAGCCGTTGATTTTGAAAAGCTTAAAGAAGATCCTAAGAAACTCAGTGACCCACCACAAAGATAGCCCCAAGGGCTAAAGGAGACAGAGAAGAAAAAACTAGGAAGAGACAAAGTGTAGAAATGGACAAAATAGCCTAGGTGGCAAAGGGGAAGGAGTTATTCCAGCAGTTGGAATAGTTCCTGCCAAGTGGTCATCAAACGATGAAAACAATAAGTAGCATCGCCTATTTTATCCACTTTGCATTTATGAGTAGATAAACCATGTGAATATTTAGAAGGATCAGTCTTGTTTATAGAAAAGGAGGTGCGGCCTGTGCTTTCACATTAATGTTTGAATGCCAAAGTCAAGACCGGTGATTATATAGCATGGTTCTAGCAGGCCTCTTCTAGAAGGATGATATTAGCAACAATAACTTCCTCTTCTCGATGATCTCAAATGCACATGGGCCACTTGTAAAAAAGGGGTGCCAAAGTCTTTTCCAAAAAGTGCAAAAAGTCTTCTTCTCTCTATATATATTATAAACTTCTCATTTTGAAAGGGATATCTCTTAGCCTATAAGGCAAAGATCCAACCAAAAAACCTCTGGGCTTGTAAGGCATAACTCTACCAGATTTTACCTTGAATCAAGACATAGCATTTTTACCTCTATTTGATCTTGCAATTTCATATGTGTCTATGCCTTTATTCTGTGTTAAGTCATTTTCCTTTATGCTTTCACATGATGATTTCAACATGTCTAGTGCATTGTGAGTTCTCCTTTTGCAGGTCTACCAGAAGTGTCCCTAAAGGAGTGTAGGTGCCTATGAATAGGCTTCCATAGTGTGTCTGAGGATGCCTCTAGTAGTTCTTCTTCCCTATATATCCACAGACCCCTAGCTCACTGATGCAGAAGGATTTCTCGTGTCAAATGAAGTGTATGGGAGCTTGTTTTTGGTGAAGAGTGTATGTTCGGGCTGAGTGGATCAACTTTTTTGGTGTATCACCTTTTTAGTTTAGGTTTAGGTTATGTTTTCAGCATCCTTCTCCCTTTTCATCCCCCCTTTTTCATTTATTTGTTAGTAGTAGGAAATACAGGACCTAAAAGATACATCAAAGGGAGCTAGACCTTATCTAGAGACTCTCCCCCCAGTTTTGCCAGGCCCACAGGCAAGAGGGGAGTTTCCATTGTTTCATGTGGAAGGCAAGAGTTTGGCCTCCTATCAAGGGTGCAATCCACCACGTCAATAGTACATTTGGGAAAACATATTTGTATGATGCTCAATACCCATAGGAATCCCATTATCTACCAATAATTGGTCCCACATCTGACCAATGCTTAATTGAAATAGATTAATCATTGTATCCCTGATCATCCTCCTCTATGTGCCCACATTATATAAAATCATAGGGTACACAATATAAATTAGACCCATCTGACATGATAAAATATAACACACAAAAGTAGCCAAGTAAATAGAAGAAATAAATATATAAGTTGTAATTATGAATGTAAAAAATCAATAATTTACTTGGATTTCCCTCCTACCACTCAAGATCAAAGTCATTAGTTATAACCTCCTCCTCATCTATGTCAAGGTCCTCCTCCAAATCAACATGGCCTAGGGCCTCACCTTATCCATATCCTATCTACCACTATTTTTATTGCGTATGTACCTAGAGTGGTAGTGGGGGAAATGGTTGTGGTGGTGGACCCATCTACTACTATCTAGCTCTAACCTCTCTTCCTCTTCCTCCAACTGCCCATCAGATTGGTCAAGTGATGGGAACCCCTCTCACAAGCTAGTGTCATTCCATTAATCCCATCCTTACGGATCTCACCTCATATATCCCCTATATATAATTATAGGGTTAGGTATGTTTCCCACTTTGGGTATACCAAACTATTTAGGCACTTGATCCATAGGGTGCACATCAATTTGTAGCAACTTGTGTCAAACCTAGGTGGCCCCAAATGTTACTATGAGATAGACTCCCTCATTGTACCATTACCCAAACATGTCCTAGTAATGTAGGGTGATCAAATATACTACCTTAAGACACCCCATAGTCTAGGAAAAAGCATGAATGGGTGCCATGTCTTCCCATATAATGGCCCTAATGTCCCCTAGTGCCCCAATTTACACCTCCCTTCTATTAGGGAATCATCCTGTCATGGACCCAACCCATAATTATGGTCAGGTGGATAATATAAATGGATCCTAGGTGAGACACTAGGTAAAAATATTTATAATTCCATATCAACATCTCATATCTCCAAGCATAGTAAGCCCCTCTCTCCTCTATACATTGTATGATCAATGCCTAACTGTATAAGAGCTTATCAATGCCCTTATCCCCCACTAACTGAGAGGTAATGATGTTGATGATGGCCTTCCTTTGATTGGGGATCACTAATATCTAAATATGATAAAGTCTCACTCCACACTTTGTACCCACATCAGTTGCATCAGAGTCTTCAAATGATCTACCCAGTTACAAGCCTCATGATGATTATCAACATTATGGATAAGTACTAATTGATTGATTTTAGAAAGACCAATGATTTGATAGACAAACAAGATAGTGAGTATCCACTCTCTTAAGTATTAAGGGATCATTAAATTGTTCTAGTCAGGTTCTAAATGGTTAGAAAATTGTGTAATAGCTAGTTGGAAGAGGGGGTGATCCCTACCCATGCTAAATAAATTATCCCCACATGATGGAGCAGTACCAACTCATCAACTATCAAAAGTGTTAAGAATTGAGGGATCCAATCTTTCTATTGGGATATAATACATAGAATATAGATCCCCTAAAACAATTAAATAGACCCTACATCAGTCAAAGAAATCAAATCCATAATTTAGACATGTCAAAAACATTCACATTCCCTCAATGTACAAAACTACCCTAGCTTATAGGTAGAAGCTAAAGAAATGTCTTGTGTTTGCTATAAAACCACCTTAAATTGGTGATGTAACCAACTTAGTTGGTTACATAACCACCATAATATGGTGATGTAGTAACTACCTTATGGTGATTACAACACCACCACAACAGTTACATAACTGCTACCCTACAAAGGGTGATGATTCTGCTAGCCACTTATGACCTCCATAAAAATCCTTTAAAACCTAATCTAATATACCCAAAACCTAAAAAAATATACAAATTTTTCATATACCCTCCCAAAAATGATCACAAATAATTTTTTTTTTTTTTTTGGATTTCAACTAAATTTTGATTAAAAATTTAAATTTGGGGTAAAAATGAAAAGGTTAGCAAAAACTGACCTAATCATACTTAAACACACCTCTCACTAGTATTTTCACCATCCTCTCATCAATATCATTCCACTGACTAATTTTTCACTTAAAATTTTCACTAATAATCCAAATCTCAAAAATCTCTCTTAAGGCAAATAACACAAATCAGTTATTTTGGCAAGTTTTTGAATATATTGGGCCCAAAACTAGCTATTTTCCTTCAAAAAATTTCCATTTCTAACATGACCTTTTATTTAATGTTTATTCTCATATGTATAAGTTGTCTTCCATGGATCATGTAACTAGTATTTTATCACTAAAATTTTAACAAGTTTCTCTATTCTCTTATAACAAGTTTTTTGGTTTTATAGGTACACATGGCTTAGTACTAGGTTCAGTCCCCTGATAAGATGGTCCATGTAGTATGATATTCCCTACACATATGGTATGTATTATTTCCATGTTTATATTACATATCATGCTTTTCACTTTTCTTTAAAATTTCACTTTAATCTTGTCTTCTGTCTATAGGTTGCACATAGTCTTGACAGGCTTCGTATCCCCATTTAGGTAAGTATTTCTAACCTCTCATTTCCTTTCCATACACCTTACTTGGGACTACACCTTGCCAAATCATGAACAGTTTCCCTACTAAGGGGGAAACATATATGTACCCAAAATTTATAGGATGTGACACTTCTGATACAAATTTGATGATGATGTAATGACCTCTTATTTTTTGCTCCACAGGGAAATCTCTAGCTCTAATCTTGAACTATTCTTCCCTATTCCCTTTTTGAACCCTTTTGGTCCCCTTATTTTTGACCTTTCTATCCATTTTCACTTTATTTTAAAAAATAACCATAGGTGATATAACTTCTACTTTAGGTAATGAAACCACCCCTTTATGTTATGCAACTACCCCTTATTTTACATAACAACCATGGTAGTGTAACTTAGGAGGTAGTTTTGACAAAAGGAGTGGTTTTAAATTAAAAAGGTTTGAAAATTTTATGGGTTATTTTTATACTTTAAGTGGTGGTTTTTCAACTACCCCTATATAAAGTGATGGTTCTATCACAATTGAAATACCTTCTAAGATTATATTTGTTAACTCCAGTTTTCATGCATTTTACACAACTAGCTTCATGTTTCTTATTTTTATGACCTTGTGTTCACCTCCAATCAGATCTAGATCACTCCCTCTTCTATTTTTAGTCTTCTTCATTTCCTCTCAAGTTGAACTAACTGTCACACTTAGTTTAACTCCCCCATGCAAGCTCCCATCTCTTTATATAAGAAGGTCAATTTTGGCCTAATTTTAGATTTAAAAATTAAGGTTAGAAGTTGTTATTGAATTTTTTTATATCCATATCCTTGACAAAACTTATAGAAGATTCAACCTCTATCATTTTTGATTCAACTACATAGATGAAATTGAAAAAGTGTTCTTAGTGAAAGTAACTTAGACTTTGCAAGCCAAAACATTAGCCAACCTCACTTCACCTGCTCTCCATTTATGGATTGTGTCTTCCCTTTTTTATATATTGTTTTAGATTTTGGGAATCCTCTATTTATATATTTTATATAATTTATAAAAGATAATATGGAGCTATCATACAAAATATTCTTCTATCAGCACACTACATGCACTTCAATTGATTTATTCCATAATCAAGTTAGAGTTATTTTGATTTCTAGTATATATTTTCTTTATTACATTAAATTTAATTTATCTTATTTTTGTGTTAGATTAGTTTTTTATATTCAAAAAAAGAAGAAATTTTGATAATGAAATAGATCTTTTACTTTTCATTTGTCTTTGCTATAAAAACATAGCTAGTTTTTATTTGTTCTTACATTTTAGTATATTAGTTTCCTTTCAAATCAACAACTAAAACATGAAATAAATCTTCTTTCACCTTCCTTGGAGCTTATAAATGGTTCATGGAGTGGCTTGCTCAGCTTGTGCATCAAAGAGTCTTCATTAATGGAGTTGGTTGGATCCTTCTCTCCTTGGCACCTTTGGCTTGTGATAGCTTTGGATTGGTTCAATAATTTGTCATAATAACATTAATTATATGAGGTTTTGGAATCATTTGTGCATGGTAACTTTACACTATCCAAAATTAAAATTATGGTAATGAGGCCTTGTATTTATAGATTTTTGTAAAGATTTAGAATAAACTTGAACCATCCATATCAAGATTGGGATGTGTGGCTAATAATACATTAAATTTTGGAGGCCAAAATCAATTAATTCCCTCAAATATTTGGGATATAGAGGCATTAAATAAGCATGGGAGGGCTTAATCAAATATTTATTGCAATTATGGCTTATGGATGCCACCCTGTAGATAACCTCACTTAATGATGTAGATATTCAATATCAATTTCCATTAATGAAATATTCAACAAGTTCCATGCAAAATTAACATAATCTCTTGATTCAAATTAATTAGCCTTAAACATGATTTATCAATTTTATTGTAAATCTTGGAAATTAGTGCACAAATTAATCAAATTCATCAAAATATCATATTATTAGCTCAAAATTTGACTAGATTGGAATTTGAAGGTGATGTTAGATGTGTTGGAACATTTATCTCATTTAGGATGTTTCCCACATAAAATAAAAAGGGCACATGTCTCATGAAATAAATTGGTAGAAAAGAGTAATCCAGAGCACCCAAATGCAAAAAATATCATTTTGACTCAAAATGATCTAATCAAAGTTATCTATCTCATAAATTTTGTTACCCATTTTAGGGATACATTGGCCAAAATAAGCACTTATATATGATATGTTCACATCAATTAATGCATTTTAGTGTTTTTAGGCCAAATTATGCATTTTGATAGAAATGGTCAAAAGCCTAGTTGGAGGTCATCAGTGGCCACTTTTAGGTATATAAATAAATAGTGCTTGAATTTTTTTCCATTGATAGGAAATAAAACATCCTCACCAGTTAGATACCTTAGGTGAAAGTCATTCTCACCCAAGATTTTAGAGATTTGATATGGACCTAGCCATAAGGCATCATATTTTCCATGTTATCCCTTTTTCATGAGCTTTATCCCAAAGAAGGACTAAATCAAAGATCCAAAAGGCTTTATTTATAGATAATTTATCAAAACAACATTTGAAAACCTCTTTATGCTTGCTAAAGTGCATCAAAGTGGCATTGAATTTTTCTTCAAGTTGTATAAGATTCAAGAGGTGATATTTTATTTTATCATTGGTTCGTACGTAGTCATTCATAAATTATAAGGTTGAGACTTTCAGTTTCATGGGAAATAGGGGATATTGGCCATATATAATATGGTATGGTGAAGTACCTAAAGCATATTTTATCCTAGTCCTATCATAACATAATGCAAATTTTAACATGTTGTGCCAATCCCTAGTGTTTATTCCCAAAATTATCTTAATGACATCAAGTAAATTCTTATTTGTGGATTCATCAACCCCATTACCTTGTAGATAATAATTGGAAGAGTACTTGAGGATTACCTAGATTTTGTATGTCCATTAAATGAATTACAATGAAGAGAAAGCAAGGCCATTGTCATATACTAGAAAAAATGGCATGCCAAACCCAGTGATAATGTGTTCTTCAAAGAAGTTGATCACTATGTCAGTTGTGTAATTTTTTAAAGATTGGTCTTTAGCCAAACATGTGTAGTAATTAGTCACTATGAGGATGAATTTTTGCCTAGTGGAATAATTTGAATTAATGTCTCCCAAGAATTCCAATCCCCACTTAGAAAATGGTCTAACCTTGATAACAGGTTGTAAGGGCATGGTAGAAGTGCATTCCCTATGTACTACAACTTGACAAGTCTGGTAGCTCCTAACATGGGTATGAGAGTCTTTAAATACACAAGGCCAATAATATCATACCTTTAGAATATTTTGGGTTGTAATACTTTATGAACCATGTCTAATCTTAGAATTCCCATGGAAATTTCCAAGTACTTCAGTCACTTCCTCTTTATTTAGGCATCTTAGATATATGCCTTCATGGTTCTTTTTATATAGCATACGTAATTTAATGATGAAGTTATTGATATTATGGTGTAGTTCTCTCCTTTGGGGAGAATTCAAGTGGAATGGCCAATAATTTTTTAAAAATTAAAATATAATGTCTTAGTACCAATCATCTGTTGTTATATTATGCACTGAGTACTAATAGAAAATGATCTAGGGGTCCACTTTAGCCATGGATTTACTGAGTCCCTGACCTCTACAAATTTTCATAGGTTGAATTTCTAGGTAAAATTCATATATAATGGTCATACACTTTCTACATCTTTCACATAATTCATTTTGCATTAACATAGCCTTCATGATTGGATTAAGCACTAGGCATACACCTTACTGCACAAGATGTAGTGTCTAAATTTTTTAACTACCTTGATCAAAGTAAAGGCTTATTTATCAATCATTACATACTTTAGTTCATCATTTATTATATGGGAACTCATAAATAACATATACCTTTCATCTCCCTCATCTTTCTTATGTATTAAAACAACTACATTTAAATGTTCTAAGGTAAAAGAGTATACATAGAAGGGTTGTGTGTAATCTAGATTAATGAGTGCTAACATGTTTATAATTATAGCCTTAATCTAATAAAAAAATTCTTGTGCCTTAGTTTTATAATTTCTCTTTGCATCATTATTTATCATGTTATTGAGTGGCTTGACTATCTATACAAACCCTTAAATAAACTTCCTCATGAAGTTAATTTTGTTGAAGAAAGATTTCAAACCCTTCTTGTTGGAAGTAAATGGGATATTTAGAATTGCCTCTATTCTATCTGAGTTTATGGATATGAATTTTTTAAAAATAATATGGAAAAGTAGCTAACCCTTAGTTACCTTAAAGATACATTTCTTAGGATTCAAGGAAATCCCATGGTCTTTACACCTCTACAATACCATCCTTAAATATTTGATGTGGTCTCCTCTATTCTTTGAAAATATAGTTAGATCATCCATGTATATGACTATGAATTTTATAATTATATATTTGAATTCAATTCCCATATAACAATGACATAATTTATATAACATTCACTATCTTTAAAAATTCATCTAGCAAAGGCAACAACTAATTTTCCTTTTTTGAGGCTTTGTTTAAGTTATGAAATTCAACATAGAAGTGTATCTCTCCATTTTTATTTTTGACTAGGGGCAAATTGGATACCCATGTAGAATGTCTTATAGGAAAGATAATCCTTGCTGAGAGTAAATTATATAATTTTTTGAGGATTAATGGCTCTAGCAATGGATTCATAGGCCTTTATATTAGTTAGAATGGATTGGTCTCAGGGTTGAGAGGGATAGTATGCAGGATAATGGAAGTGTCAAACACTTCCAAGTCTTTATATCTCCATGTAATGGCATCCTTGAATTATTTAATGAATTGTGTAATCCCTTATTTTCCATTTTGAGTACATGTTGTGCTAAAATCACATTTTTCAATTCATTGGAATTATCTAAATTACAACACTCATCAAGCATACCTTTTATTAGGGTTGATATTTCTTATTCTCTTTGATAATCCATATCAAACAATCACTCTAATGAGATAATTCCCTTTGGTATATTGTTGGTTTTCAAGTTTATAATCCCATCTTGATCTAGTTCACACTTTTCTTTGTTGTCTTCATTTTTAATCTAATTTTTAAACACCTTAATGTTGGTAATGAATTCAAGAATGTGTTAATCATCATGGAACACCTAAAATTTCCTAATGTTATCAAAAATTGAGGGGATGGAGATGAACTCCATTAATAATCTCCTTAGTTTAGATTTACTAATAGGTTCCAAGAACTTGCCATTGTTACTAATGTATCTATTATGTAATGTTTATATGAAGTAATGTATGTATATCAAATGCATCAAATTAGTTTATTGTAGTCATATAAAATGTGAAAATTGGTAACTTGAGTGTGGATATTGACACCCAATCCTTAGGTCCCTCTTGTTTGATCTTATGACCCTCATAAACATATTTTCATTGATTCTCAATCATTTTTAGCCTTTAAAACTTTATCTCAATTGAGCTAGACCCTTCTTTCTATGACAAATTAATCCCCCTAGGTTTTTTCTGCTCAGGATAATAGTGTCACACTAGGACTATAGTATTGGTGCCACTCATGTCCACTTCTGGTGCTATTATCCAAGTCCATTTTTAGTCCCAACTATCAATTTATTTTGGTCCCCCATCCTTATCCTTGTCATCCTAATGTGAGAAAATTCAACCCATAACCAATAGATCCATATAAAATACCATTCAAAGATCATTTGGAAAGGGTTGGAAAATGTCACTAAATAATCAAGACTATTCAAGCAATCTTCCCTATTCTCTACATACAACCAACCAACACACTTAAAAGCTTATTAAAATCCTTACACCAGTCCCTAGTCACCTCAAGCACATCTATTTTAGCATTATGTATCTTCATATACATAATATCACAAAACACATCAAGTGGGAGAACTACATATGGCTTGATCCCTCTTCAGAGTATTGGTATGTAGGTAACATGCCCACACACAGGGTGTGAAGCACATCCAATGCATATTACACACACAACCCCCCATCTTACTCAAAATTAGTCAAAGCATAATGAAAGATAGGGTTTGAATAAATAATCTACTCTACAAGGAGATATATATACTTTTAGCTACTGAAACTTCATGGATAGAATCACACAGACATAGTGAACAAAACCCAAAAAGCTTAGATTCTTAGGACAATAATGGTAGAGGTGGAATATAGTGCCAGAACCACTACTGTCTATTTTTGGTGCTCCTATCTAATCACAACACAAATTCTAGATCTTAGTTTATGAAAGTGTCTCATTCTTACATAGTGAATTCTAGCCTCTATCTTAGTCAAATTAATCAGTTTCTAGATAAGTTTGGTTTTTTCCCTCTCATTAGAGAAGTCTAGATTGTAATTAATTTAAAAACTTAGTAACTTAATTATTATCTATTTATTTACTAATATTATTACTCAGACCCTTTAACTAAATTAGGAATAATACACCAATATTACCAAAATTATCAAATCATTTGGTGAACCCAACTTACTTCGTTTGCGCATAAAAACCTTAGAAACCTTAGGGTAAATTTCTTACTAATTTTTCTTATATTTTTCTAATTTTTTACTTGTATAATAAAATCATAAATAGAAATAAATTTTGTAGTAATTTTAAAATAATAATATTTTTAAAACCCTAATTGCCAATGCTAGGTCCCAATATTTTCCCAGTAATTTTTCAATAAAATTCTAATTTTTTACTAGCATATTAAAATCAAAAATTCACTTCCAATTTCAAAATTCAATAGTAATTTTCAAAAATATTTATTTTTCAAAACCCTAGTTACATATACTAGGTCTCTCTAAATCACAAAATTTCCAATAATTTTTTTATTTTTTACTTGCATACTTAACTCAAAAATTCACTTTAAATTTCAAATTTTCATATTAATTTTTCAAATAATCATCCTTAAAACCCTATTTTAATATACTAGGTTCCATTTCTTCTTGAGGCATCACCTTACAGCTAAACTCAGATTGCACATCAAAATAAAAATGGATCTCACTTATTTCCAAATATTTCTTACATTTTTTGAAAATAATGAGACCATACTTAGTCCTATCATGCACATGAATGATGAATTTTACCATATGTTAATGTAAAGTTTCATTATTTCCCTTTCATTCTTAATTTTCATAATAAAGGATGATATTACAATTTTTTTTGCTAAACATGCACAAGATTTAAATATTTATTTTGCATTTTTCTCTCTCTCTCTCTCTCTCTCTCTCTCTCTCTCTCTCTCTCTCTCTCTCTCTCTCTCTCTCTCTCTCTCTCACACACACACACACACACACACACACACACACACACACACACACACACACACACATGTAAAATAATTTTCGACTCTATTTTTCTAAACATGTTAGAAATATTATGTTACAAGTCAAATCTCTTTATGCATTAATGCATAATTCCATTCTCTTTACCCTTTGCTTTCTATCCCTCATATGGAAAAATTTTTAAGTTTATTTTGTCAAACAAATTAGACATATCAAAGCACATGCAAAAGTTCTTTATGCGTTATTGCACAATTTCATGCTATTTATCCCTTGTTTGCTCTCTCTCTCATGTGGAATATTCTTTATAATCATATTGTTATACAACTTATAAATCTAGTGACTTATTTAACATGTTATCTCTCTATTATGTGTAATTCAATTAAGAATGAAATCCTTACATACTTAGAGGATCCATTGTATATGCTAACAACCACTTGCCAAGTTTTAATGTCATATCTTATGCACAGGAAATGGTTCCTTCTCCTCATCTCCCCTAGGTTGGTGATAGCTACTTTCCCTATAACTAGGTCCATGTCATCACCCCTTCAAAAGATGAGGCAGCCTATACTATTGTTCCTAATCCATACATTTAGCCTATAGCTTCTTCAAAATCTCTTCAACATATGTGCTTACATGTTCAATCAAAAGCAACTAGGGTTTGCACTTGTGAGACTCTAAGGGATCAAATCACTAGTATGAGCAAGTTAATTTCAGATTTACAAACATATAATCAACTATTACATGACAAGATCACAACATAGGAAAATCATATTATAATACAAAAGCCTCAAAGGTAGCTTAATGTCAATCATGTATATGCACCTTCACCTACTCAATTGGTTGCAAGCAACATTACATATCAAAATAATAAATCACAATAAATTAACTCTATAACTAGTGATTTGAAAATAATTCAAAGGTTAAAAAAGATTTCAAGTGAGTTACTAAGTGAAATGATTAAATCTAAGTTGATCAAACTACCTCCTCTAGATATTATTGTCCATATCATAGAATGCATGGGCATCACACAGATTCATGTTTTACATTGAAACAACATATACAATCGATAATTGCAAATGAGAAAACTATATAAAATAAATCAATCAATCAATCCATAGTGACATAGGAACACATTCACAAAGGGTCATGTTAGCCATTTTTCACTCCTAGGTTTTGCATTTTTTTTTGGCTAAGTTGAGCATATTTATTGGTTCATCCCCATAGCAAAGAAAGACCAAGTGTTATTTCCTTTGCAAGCATTTTTTTTGTCTTTTTTGTCCAAGTCTCAAAAGAATAATTTTAGACTTTTTATCCAAAACAAAAAAGTCTTAAGGAATTGGTCCTAAATAGGTTTTTTTAAGGGGAGATTTCCATTCTGTCGAAGGATATTTTTCACTTGCAAAGGGAAATTCCCCTTTTCCAAAGGGAAAATTTGAGTTTATAAAGGGTTCATTTCAATTTTCTAAAGGGTTTGTCCTTTTTTTCAGACTTTTTATTTCAGACAAAAAGTTTGAAATAATTCTCCTTTGAAATTTTTTTGAAAGAATTATCCTTTGAAACTTTTTGAAGGAATTCTTTCATACTTTTGTTTTAGAAAAAAGGTTTGAAAGAATTGATCTTTGTCACTTCTCTGAAGAAAATGTCTCTTATAGATTTTTTGAAAGAATTATTTTGGACTTTTTGTCCAAAACAATCTTTCCAAAGGGTACATTACAAATTGCGAAAGGGTCTTTTTTCTTCAAAGTTTCCTTCTAGAAAAAGTCAAAAGGGACACTTTAAAAAATATCAAAGTGTCTTTTCATGAAAGAAAGGTCCAATTTCATTCTTATAAAGGGCATCTTCCAAGGAAGGGTATAGTTCAAAGGCTTTGAAGGGTCTCTCTTTCAAGAAAGTGGTCACTTGCAAAAAGTCTAAAAGGGCAATTCCATTCTTCCAAAGGGAACTTCAAGTTTCAAGAGGATATTTTCACCTACAAAGTTCCCTAAAACAATTTCCAAAGGGTCTTTTTTTGCAAAAGTGTCCTTTATAAAAGGTCCAAAGGGACACCAAAAGAAAGTTCATATAAAGAGTGTTCTAAAGAGAAAAGAAAATAAGCCCATGGGAAAGTTGTTTCAAACTTTTTATCTGAAACATAAATCCTGAAGGAGCATTCTCAACAAAGGTGAACCAATACAAAGGAGCTCAAAAGGAAATTTATTTCAAATAAAATAGATGAGGATTCCTTCAAGAAAATGCCTAAGGAAAATACCTGAAGAAAATAGTCTGAAGGGACACTTGGGAAAAGTTTGAAGGGCCTTTCCAAAAGCTCTGAAGGTAACCTTTTAGACAAAGTACCCTAAACCCAATGTCCTAAATGGTATTTCTATGCCAAAGTGTCCTTCAAAAAATACCAAAGGGTATAGACACTTGTGCAGAGTCTATAAAAGGAGTATCGAAGGGCATGTTTAAGAATTCTAAAGGGAGGATGATAGGAAGGTACCTGATAACGAATGCCCAAAGGAAAATGCCTCCAAAGGAGCTGTCCAAGTGGAATGATGGTTGAATGAATTTAAATTTCATGATAGTGAAATAGACATTTGTGTTCAAACAAAATGATTCACAAGCAGATCCAAAGGCTCACATCCTTCATCCATTGAAGCAGTGAGAGAGCCCATATCACCATTGATCAACTAGGATCTATGTCATTTTTGTAATGACCAATCAAAGGAGGAAGAATAGACCAATGGAATAAAAATGAAAAATCTGAAATAGGTGGATAACCACTTTTATTCCATGACTCAGCCTAAGAATATCTTGTTTTTATTAGCATAACCATTGGAGAAGCATCTTTGAGAGAGCAAGCTAAATTGTGTAACCATAGGAGATGACATGGATCAATCAAATAGCTGGAATGAGCATACCTTAATAAGATTATTATAGATAAATATGGAGACTTCCAACCAATTAATTCCTCTTTTTAGTGCCAAATGTCTCCCCCTCTCGCTTCCTCTTTGTTATATATACTACCCTTTGGCTAGTGAAAACCCACCCACACAATGTATGGTGAAGCCCTGCTAGAATGATATCACATTTTGCCTTTAAACATTAAGTACTAATCTATTTTATTTCAAGTTTTGAGTAATTGTCTGAGTGTGTAAGAGACCTATAGTGATAGAAAGAGATGGTTTTCATCCTTTTGTCCTTTGTCCTTCATGATTGAGCAAGAGTTTTAGATCTAACTAGTCATACAAAGTGTGTTTAAGTGTATTAATTTTCTACATGTGTATTATTATTTTGAAATGTGAAAAGTTTGACTTTTAGTTCATTTGCCTTGTGTCACTTTACACATCTCACCTCTGTGTTGAAATACTTGTGTTATAATCCTTATATCTTTGGAATGGTATGTGTGTTTTTTTGTATTGTGGACTAGAATATGATACTCATGTGGAAGATAATATTGGTGTATCACCATTATTAGAGTATTTTTTCCTTTTATATAATTTCTAACTCTTTTCCCTTCAATAAATTTAGTTCAGACATAAGTGGTTTTATAGAGACACATTTAGGGAGCTAGCCCTTTTAAATCTAGAGGTTCATTTCCTACATACGTATACCCACATACCTAAAAATGTCCCAATATTTCCCAAATTTAGAAGCAGAAAAAACATCCTTTTATAGGGTGCAAGATTTGGAGACAATAGTTCTGGCATGCCTGGTGGAACTCAAATTATTTACATGTCAAGGTGAATAATGGTCTTGAGAAGCTTAGAGTTGTAAAAATATCCTTAATCCAACATTTAGTGACTCTAAAAGGTGAGAATCTCTAGTTGTAGATTAAGTTTACCAAATTATACTTCATGGTCCTCACTAGGTCATCTAGGAATTTCGATCAAGCCCCTCTAACTGAAGCTCTCTTTAAAGAACAACACCCTAAACCATTCTTAGTTTTTAGAGATCCTTGGAAA
Source organism: Torreya grandis (assembly GCA_037957365.1). Classification (NCBI taxonomy): domain Eukaryota; kingdom Viridiplantae; phylum Streptophyta; class Pinopsida; order Cupressales; family Taxaceae; genus Torreya; species Torreya grandis. The sequence continues at coordinate 8,283,988 of JARHVA010000040.1, forward strand.
AGAGGTTTTGGAGAAGAAGAAGAAGAATTTAAGGAAGTTGGAGAAATAGGAGATCAAAGGAAAGAAGAGAAATGCAGAGGCAACAACCTTTCTTAGCCTTCAACACCCAAAATCGAATTGACCTTCTTGCATATGACAATATTTTTCCCAATGCTACCAAGAGTCTCCCTAGTTTTAATGGAGAGGGTCCTATTACCCCATATGAGCATATTAGGGACATTTCCAAAATTTTAAATTTCCATAATGTTACTTTTGATGTCTTAAAATGGCACTAGATCTTAATCAACAACAATGGGAAGTTTCAAGCTATGGGACAATGTGGCTTGAAAACAACCTCCATATTTTAAAGAAGCTGGTCTCTTCTTTTATATTGGGTGTTGGGGAAAAGGGATAGGAGACTAAATAGAAAAACAAAATTTAGGAATTGAAACCTAACTATGGTGATGCGCCTGAGAGTAATCCTAATCCTAACCTAAGCACAGTGAAACTATTATGTGATTCTATTACATTTAAGAGCAGACAAGTGCATGATCAATGTAAAAGATTGGAATAGCAAAAATAGAGACTCACAACAGGGGAGTCTTTTGCTAAGATACAGGAATTGTCAACAAAGGCATAGTGTTCAATCTTCTTAATAGAATCTTCCAATCACATTAGAGGTGCAAAAGTCATGCACAGTTATGTAGAACTTCAGACTCTAGAAAATGGGACATAAGCAAATAACATTTCCAATCACAACACTAGAAAATCTACAGCATAGACTACTTTGCAAATGACACAGATGACATCAACAAGGGCATAGTGTTCAATTTTATTATTGAATCTTCAAGTCATACAAAAGATGCAAAAATACACACAGTCATATAAACCTTTCAACTCAGGAAAATGTAACAAAAGCAAATGATATTATTGGTCAAAAACTCTGAAAGTCTAAAACTATGATAATTCCCCCGAACATTGACAGGTGGAGGATTCCGCGGCTTCGAGGAAGATAAGTGGCATCTTTCGCTTCTTCTATGGATGGAGTAGAGGGGGACCCAGAGAGTGACACTTGGCAGCATCTGCTGCTTTGTGGTACTTTAAGCAAAATGATGCCTTTACACGTTGGATGAAAGCACTGGACTCACGTCTTCCCAAATGTCGACACATGGTGTGTTTCGCTCGACTACTACTAGGTACATGGCACAATCCATGGTCTTTTCAAAAGTTACAAAAGGGGCCTTAGAGAGCAACAACTAGCTTACTTTATTTCAAAAGGTGACACATGGTGGCTTCCACTTGAATGTGATACATAGGCAAATGGATGAAAGAAACAAAAAGGGGGGAAAAGGTCCCACGGCCAGAGGATGACACTTGGCAGCATCCATTGCATTCTGACACTTAGTCCAAACAAATCAGCCCTCTACATCAAAAATTTTGTGGCTATGTCCAAGAACCAAAATTGCAGTGCTTGGATCAAAGAATAAATTAAATATGATGTAGAGAAAAAATTACTCTACAGTTATTAGCGACCACCAGGATTTTTGAGCCTGATCAAAAAGAACCTAACTCCCGCTATACGGCCACGTGCTCAAAGAACACTTATTTAAAAGAATAGAGCAAGAAAGAAAGAATGGGAAAATAGAGCAACAAACTGAAAGCAAACTACTATATACAGTTAACTAGGCATATTTGTCTCCCTCCTAGATCAAAATGAAAACTTTTGAAGTCCCCTTCCTGGAAAGAAGACTTACAGTGGCGGATAAGTAGTTGAATGGGAAGGAAATTTGGTGACTTGCTCCTCTTACCTGTCACCTGGCTTGACTTGTATCTGAGTGGATCAGAATTGAACATGCTTCTAACATATACGTACTCTACTTGTCCTTGGGAGCTTGTTGAATGTTGATCCCTCAGACTGGTGCTCTTCACCAAAAAATTAGTGGCTACTGGTTTATCATCGTTAGCCCTTTGTTCTGCACATTCCCTCTGCATACGTAATTGAGGCCCAGTGCTATGTTGTTCATCTGTAACCAATTCATAGCTATCTTGCAAAGTGAGAAAAAAGTCTGAGATTATTTCCTCCTCATCAGCATTCTAGCTTGCATAATTTATTGGGGTTACAGGGGCTTCCATATTTGGTATAGGTACAGCTATGACTCCTCATAGCTTTCTGGTTCATGTGGTCTTGAAAGAGACTTCAAGACTGGTCCCACCGGGCATGCCAAAAACTGTTGATGTCTTAAAATGGTGCTAGATCTTAATCAACAACAATGGGAAGTTTCAAGCTGTGGAACAATGTGGCTTGAAAACAACCTCCAAATTTTAAAGAAGTTGGTCTCTTCTTTTGTATTGGGTGTTGGGGAAAAGAGATAGGAGACTAAACAGAAACACAAAATGTAGGAATTGAAACCTAACTATGACAATGTGCCTGAGAGTAATCCTAATCCTAACCTGAGCATAGTGAAACTATTATGTGATTCTATTACATTTAAGAGCAGACAAGTGCATGATCAATGTAAAAGATTGGAATAACAGAAATAGAGGCTCACAACAGGGGATTCTTTTGTTGAGATACAGGAATTGTCAACAAAGGCATAGTGTTCAATCTTCTTAATAGAATCTTCCAATCACATTAGAGGCACAGAATTCATGCATAGTTATGTAGAACTTTAGACTCCAGAAAATGGGATAGAAGCAAATAACATTTCCAATCACAACACTAGAAAATCTACAGCATAGATTACTTTGCAAATGACAAAGATGACATCAACAAGGGCATAGTGTTCAATTTTCTTATTGAATCTTCCAGTCATAAAAAAGATGCAGAAACACACACAGTCATATAAACCTTTCAACTCAGGAAAATGTAACAAAAGTAAATGATATTATTGGTCAAAAACTCTGAAAGTCTAAAACTATGAGATTTCCCCTGGACGTTGACAAGTGGAGGCTCCCGTGGCTTTAAGGAAGATAAGTGACATCTTTCACTTCTTCTATGGATGGAGTAGAGGGGGATCCAGAGAGTGACACTTGGCAACATCTGTTGCTTTGTGGTGCTTTAAGCAAAATGATGCCTTTACGCATTGGATGAAAGCATTGAACTCACGTCTTCCCAGATGCTGACACATGGTGCATTACGCTCGACATCTATTGGGTACGTGGCACAATCCACAGTCTTTCCAAAAGTTACAAAAGGGGCCTCAGAGGGTGACAGTTGGCTTACTTTATTTCGAAAGGTGACACATGGCAGCTTCTGCTTAAATGTGATACATAGGCAAATGAATGAAAGAAACAAAAAAGGGGGAAAAGGTCCCATAGTTGGAGGATGACACTTGGTAGCATCCGCTGCATTCTGACACTTAGTCTAAACAAATCGGACCTCTACATCAAAACTTCTGTAGCTATGTCTAAGAACCAAAATTGCAGTGCTTGGATCAAAGAATAAATTAAATATGACGTCGAGTAAAAATTACTCTACAGTTACCCAAGCCAATATAACCATTAGATTTTTTGTTATGTCTCTAAAAGGAAAGGCACTTGACTGGTATAGGACTTTGGAAGGTGGTTGCATTACAAGTTAGGATGGATTTGGGGAGTTGTTGGTAACTAGATTTGAGAATAAGAGTGACCATACCTCACTAATCCATTAGCTAAACATGATAAAGAGAGGTCCTAATGAATCCATGGGAAATTTTAATGAAAGATTTCAAAGGACTTGGCATAGGTTGCCACATGTCATGAGACCTCCTCTTAGCTTTGTGTTCCCCACTTATCTCAAGGGTATTGGTATAGATGTGGTGGTGATGTTATAGTAAATGGGATTATTCACTTTTCTAGATGCATATGAGATAGATATTAAAGCTAAGAATAGATTAATATAGGTTAGAAAGTTACCTCCAAGATTTTCCATGCATTTATTATCTCATAGTTTGGTTGAAGCTCCAAGCGTAGCAAAATTTCCTAACACCAATGTCAAGCTGAGAGACTTTCCCAAGAAGGTGGATAATGATGTGTATAAAGATGAAGAGATCCAATCACTGTGAGCTCAGCTCAAGTAATCTCAATTCTAGGTAAGTACTCTACCTAATCCTTAATACTATCCTTAACAGGGCTATAGAGCTCCACCCCAATCCAACTACAAAGGAAGAGGACAAGGCCAATAAGGTTTCAATAGGCAACCTAATTCCTATAATCCTAATTCCACACCTTCTATGAAGATTGTTGCTCTAGTACATTCTAACTTGGTCCAAGGGGAGGATCATTTGGACCAATGGGGACAAATTCAAGGTCAATTTGTGCATGATGGTGGAGAAGATAGCCAAGCTTTGGTGGCACAAAAAGAAACTACTCCTTACATGACATTAGAAGAAATGAATCCCAATCAAAGAAATATCCATGGAGAAGGTAGTAGCCAAAGTGTAGGTATGATAAACTTTCAAGCAAAATATGACTACATGTTAAATCAAATCACATCGATTTCATCCAACACAAGAGCCAAGAAGAGAGATGTAGGAGATGTTATAGAAGTACATGTAACTCCAAGTGATGCCTCTCTAAGGCCACAAGGTATGACTCCTAATGCAGTTCTTGCTACAAGTCATACTCCTTAGCAAAATCAAAATGCAAGTACAATTGTCAAACCTATAGCAAAATAGGTTTAGACTCCCCCACTACCTTCAAAAATGAAAGAAAAGGTGAATAATTCCCCTCTAAACATTGTTGATTCTTTGAATAATTCCAAGACAAGCATATTTCTTTGGGAAGTCTTGCATATCCCTAGTCAAAAGGATTTATTATAAGAACAACTAGCAAACATTCATGTATCCCCTTAAATGTCAAAGCATAATAGTGTGGCTCTTACCAATTCTCTAATTCATGTCTTAGATCCTTCCACCAAATCTGAAAATCCTCCACCATTCTACCTCACACTCATTATGGGAGACAAGTTGGTTCATAACTGTATTGTTGATAGTAGAGCTAGTACCACTATCATGCCTAAGTTGGTGGCTGATAAATTGGGATTAAAGTATGAACTACATAGTAAAGGTGAATGTTAGCTTGATGGGACTCCAAGAAAGATAGTGGGATTGGTTAGAGGTTCGAAAGTGTTCCTAGATGCTTTCCCAAGCTTCCCAATTTTATAAGACATTATGGTGATAGACCTTCTAGCTCATTTTTCTATCTGCTTCTCAAGAGACTTCATGGCTGAGATAAGAGGGTACCTTTATGTTAACTAGTCCTTTCTAAACTAAGGTAACTATAAGGACTCAACCCTTAGCAAGGTTTTATATTGATCCATACATGGAGACAAGTTCAAATCAAAATTGTCTAATCAATAAAGAAGAAGGTGTCATGGATGGTGAATCCTCCTTCCCCCTTGAAGGTATTTTTGATCATTTCCTTGATAAGTAAAACACTAAAACACATGGAATTTATCCATATAATTTTGAAGAAGAGACTGATTTGGGAGTTTACTATATGCACCAAAAAGATGCTTTTATTCCATCACTCACCAATAAAGATCATAAACTTGATAGGATATGGTAAATGTTTTTTCATGGCTCAAAAAACAAAGTAGGTGTAAGAGCTAAAATTATGTTATTTTCTCCATCAAATAATCAATACTACTCCTCATATATATTCCACTTTAGCTGCACTTGCAATGTGGAAGAATATGAAGGCCTGGTTCATGGCCTTCTATGGGCAAAGAAGAAAGGGATCAAGAATCTGAAAGTTTATGGAGATAGTGAATTGGTCATCCATCAAGTGAGAATTCAAGCTACAGATAAGAATCCTTTGATTAAATTATAAAATCATAGGGTATGGGACCTAATTTAATACTTTGATTCCTTCAACATACATCCCATACCAAGGGGTTCAAATAAATATGTTAATAAATTGGCTGCTATAGGAGCATAGTTTGACATAGTTGTTGATGTAGGGAATGAGAAGGATTAGTCTCATATCAAGATCATTATGAGGCCTTATATTTTATAAAATGAAGTGTCATGGAAAGTGTTCAAAATTGATGAACACATTGCACACTTCATGAGGTAGGATTCTCCTTAAGGAATCAAAAGAGACTGCATGATCAATATGAATAATAAGTTATTTAGCTAAAGACAAATAAGATACCTAAGGGGTTGATTACTTTAGAGAGTGTTTTCAATGAATATGATCAAAATAATAAAGAAAGAGTGAGCTTGTACATAAAAGAAGAGAATGATGAGAGAGTCATGATTTACAAGGACAAACTCCTAAAAATTGGTAAAGAATGTTCTCTATTTGAGAGGCAAGCCTTTATTGATTTATGCAAAGAATTTCATGAAATTTTTAATTGGGGGTATAAATATTTTAAAGGGTTTGATCTAAGTCTATCTCATCACACGATTGAGTGAGAACCTAGAGCTAAACTAGTCAGGTATAAATAAATGCCTATCAATCCCAAGATAGAGGAACTCATGAAGAAAGAGTTGACCAAGCTGATTGAATCTAGGATTATCATTCCTATCAAAAACTCAACTTGGGTGGCTAATCTTGTACCTATATGAAATAATAATGGAGAGATAAAACTTTTCATGGATTTTTGAGACCTTAATAGAGTGTCTCTTAAGGATCATTACCCACTACCTTCCATGGAACAAATTTTGCAAGTGGTTTTAGGTTCACAACATTTATCACTTCTTGATGGTTATTCAAGTTACAATCAAATATTGGTGAATGAAGAGGATCAGTTCAAGATAGATTTCACCATAAAATGGGGAACCTTTGCCTATAATAATATGCCATTTGCTTTATCCAATGTTAGAGATACATTTCAAAATGCAATTGGCATGGATTTTAAGGGTTTGATAAATAAGTTTTTGCTTGTGTACCTTGATAATATAACTATTTTTTCAAAATATGTTGTTGATCATATGGAACATATAAGGTAGGTATAAATGTAGGGAGTTTATAATATCCCTTAATCCAAAAAAAATCATCTTTTTTATCCATGAGGGTAAGTTATTGGGTCATATTGTTTCCACAAAAGGCTTGTCAATTGACCCTGAGAGGATTGAGTCTATTCTAAGCTTGTCTTTGCCTCAACACAAGAAAGGACTTCAAATATTCTTAGGGAAAATAAAATTTGTAATAAGGTTTATCTAAATTTTTTCAGCTATGGTAAAGCCTATCATAACCATGCTTAAAAAGAACCAAGCTTTTACTTGGATAAAGGAAGGTAAGAATAGTTATGAGGAAATAAAGCAAGCAATTATGAAATATCCTAATATCTTGAACCTAAACTTTTCCAAGGATTTCATACTCTATACCATTGCTAACCTTGATACAATCTCAGCTATGCTTATGTAAAATAATGATGAAGAGGTAGAGTAACCAATTACATTCTTCATACAAGGATTGAAGGATTATGAGGTCAGGTATATATTTGTTGAGAATCAAGCTCTACTAGTGATAAGAGGATTGGAAAAATTTAGACACATAGTTTCAAACAACAAGATACATATCATGCTTTCTCATCCTAGCACCAAGGAGTTTCTCCTAAGTGAAGACCTCAATGAAAAGAGATCTAGGTGGATTTAAAAGGTGATGAAGTATGATGTGGATATTAAGGTGAAAAACTTGGTGAGAGGTAAAGGGTTATGTGAGAATTTAGCTTTATATGTTCAAGATCATCAAGAAGAAGTCTTGATCAACCAAGTTTAACCCCAACTAGTTGATCACATACAATTTCAAAGTTGGATACAAGACATCATTAGTTTTATTCAAAATGGTGAGTACCCCAATGGCTTGAACAAGTCTCAAAGAAGGTATTTTAGATTCCAAACCCTTCCTTATTTTTTATAGATGGTGTTATTTTTAAGAAAGATATGAATGGTGTGTTTTTGAGGTGTGTTAATAGTGATCAATTTGATATGCTTCTAGAAAAGTTTCATAATAGTGTAGATAGAGGTCTTTTCTCTCCTAGGAGGATAACTAAAAATATAATGAGGTTTGGTTACTATCGGCCTATTCTTTTTAAGGATGGTTACCACTGGGATAAAAAGTGTCCTGAATGTGCCTTCTTTTTAGGTAAACAAAAATTTGAAGCCCTTCCATTGAATCCTATCCAAGTAGACCAACCTTTCATGCAATGGGGCCTTGATTTCATTGGTATGATCAACCCTCCATCAAGTGTTGGGCATAAATGGATATTGATTTCTACTGACTACTTCACAAGGTGGGTAGAGGATATTGCTTTGAAGGAGGCAAATGAAAATGCAATCTTAGAGTTATATGAGAGCATTATAACAAGGTTTGGAGTTCCTCATGTTATCATTTCTGATAATGTACTTACTTTTATAAGTGCTAAAACTTTTGATTGGGAAAATAGGAATGGAGTTTACTTGAGCACCTCATCCAACTATTACCCTCAAGGTAATGGATTGCTTGATTCTACTAACAAGAACCTCATCAAGATCATTAATAGGACATTGGAGAACAATCAAATAGCATGGCACAACAAGTTTAAGATAGCCTTATGGGCTGATAGGATTATTCCTAAGAAGTCAATTGGTAATTCTCCCTTTGTGCTTGTTTGTGGGAGTAAGGCTAAGTTGTCAATATCTTAAAAAATCCCTGCTCTATAACTTACACAATAGTTGGAACTACTTGAAAATACTCCAATGGAGGTCAGATTAACAAAACTAATACAACTTCAAGAAGTAAGAGACAATGCACACAAGACCATTGAACACCACCAAGTTCTTATGAAGAAATCTTTTGATAAAATAAAAGTGCAAGAGTGTTTAAGGAGGGTGAATTGGCCCTAAAATGGGATGAGGATAAAGAAAATTTGGGTATACATAAAAAGTTTGACACTTTGTAGAGTGACCCTTACATCATTAATAAGTGCAAGAAAAGCAACTCTTTCCAACTAATGAAGATGAATGAAGAATAATTTCCAATCCCTATGAATGGGATACATCTAAAGTTTTTCTATTAGTCTTTGTAAGTCTATTTTGTAAATAATAGTTTAGATGTGTGTTTCCTTTAGTTTATTTGTTGTGTTCCCTAAGTGATGTGTAGCACAAGTGTGTTTACTTCCTTTTATTTGTTGTGCATCTCTACCTTATGCACATGAATCAATCCAGCTTGTGTTTTTGAGCCAAGGTCTATTCAAGTCATTTTTAGTGCCTATATACATGACTCCATGTCCAAAGGAAGGATTTTGGCAACCGGTCTTAGGCATAGCAGGCATGCCTCCCTTTAGAATCACCAAGAATGTTAGCCATTTTTGACTCTCAGGTTTTGCATCTTTATTTTGGCTAAGTGTAGCATCTTTATTGGTTCATCCCAATAGTAAATAAAGACCAAGTGTTATTTCCTTAGAAAACCTTTTCTTTTTGTCTTTTTTGTCCAAGTCTCGAAGGAATTGTTTCAAAATTTTTGTTTAAAATAAAAAAGTCTGAAGGAATTGGTCCTAAACAAGTTTTCTAAAGGGGACATTTCCATTCTATTGAAGGGTATTTTTATCTTGTGAAGGGTAATTCCACTTTTTTGAAGGGCAATTTCACTTTTTTGAAGGGAAATTTTTAGTTTTTGAAGGGCAATTTTGAGTTTTCAAAAGGTTTGTTTTTTCTTTTAGACTTTTGGTTTTAGACAAAAAGTCTGAAAGAATTCTCCTTTATATTTTTTTTCAAAAGAATTATCCTTTTCAAATTTTCAAAGGAATTATTTTAGACTTTTATTTCAGACAAAATGTCTGAAAGAATTGATCTTTTCCACTTCTCCAAAGGAAATGTCTCTTACAACTTTTCTAAAAGAATAGTTTCAAACTTTTTATCTGAAATAATCTTTTTAAAGGGTACATTACAAATTGCCAAAGTGTCTTTTTTCTTCAAAGTTTCCCTTAAAAAAAGTTTTAAGGGACACTTTCAAAAATCCTAAATGGCCTTTTCCTCAAAGAAAGGTCCACTTTCATTCTTCCAACAGGCATCTTCCAGGGAAGGGTACAGTTCAAATGTTTTGAAGGCTCTCTCTTTCAGGAAAGTGGTCACTTGTAAAAAGTTTGAAAGGACAATTCCATTCTTCCAAAGGGCACTTCAATTTTTGAGAGGATATTTTCACCTAAAAAGTGCCCTACACAAATTTTTGAAAGGTGTTTTATTTCAAAAGTGTCCTTTGGAAAAGGTCTGAAATGACACTAGAAGAAATTCCATAGAAATAGGGTTTTAAAAAGAAAAGAAAATGAGCTCACGAGAAATTTTTTTTAGACTTTTTATCCAAAAAAAAAAATCCAAAAAGAGCATTCTTGGCAAAGGTGAAACAATCCAAAGGAGCCATATGGGTGGTTTATTTCAAATAAAATGGATGAGGATTCATTTAGGGAAAATGCTCAAGGAGAATGCTCAAATAAAATAGTCTGAAGGGACACATGGGAAAATTATGAAGGGCCTTTTCAAAATCTTTGAAGGGAAACCTTCAAAGAAAGTACCCTAACCCAAGGTCCCAAAGGGCATTTTCAAGAAAAGTTTCCTTTATAAAAACTCCAAATAGTATAGACACTTGTGTAGAGTCTATAGGAGTGCTAAAGGGCATGTTTGAGTAGTCTAAAAGGAGGATGATAAGAAGGTGCTCGATAACAAAATCTCAAAGTAAAATGCCTCTGAAGGAGTTGTCCAAGTGGAATGATAGTTGAATGAATGTTAACTTCATGACAGTGAGCTAACTATTGGTGTTCAAACAAAAGGATTCATAAGTAGATCTAAAGTCTCACGTCCTTCATTCGTTGAAGCAGTGAGAGAGCCCATATCACCATTGATCAACTAGGATCCATGTCATTATTATAATGACCAATCAAAGGAGGAAGACAAGACCAATGGAATGAAAATGACAAATATACAATATGTGGATAACCACTTTGATTCCATGACTCAACCCAGGAATATCTTGTTTCTATTAGTGTAACCTTTAGAGAAGCATCTTTGAGAGAGCATGTTAAACCATGTAACCATAGGAGATGACATGGATTAATCAAATGGATAGAATGATCATCCTTTGTAAAGATGGTTATAGCTGAATATGGAGACTTCTAAAAAATGTATTCCTCTCTTTGGTACCAAAGGTCTCCCTCTCTCACTTCCTCTCTACTATATATATGGCCCTTTGTGTTGGGGATCAACCAACAATGGATTACACTTGTGAAAGCAATGAATGTGGAAATAAATCAGATAGATAAGTAACTGAAATGATAAATAGCACAGAACAAGATATACAAGAAAACACCCTGAAAACTTGTATTAAAAACTCTTTACAATAGGAATACAAATGAAGAACTTTGTTCTTCCACACCTCTCTCAGATGCACACAAGATCTCTCACTAGATCTCTATTCCTCAAGAGCTCTCTCTCTCAAGTACTGTCCTTCAAACATTCACAATGTTCTACTCATACTCTATTACACACACAATAGCTTAGAAGATCTCTCCTACATATAGAAATAGGAAACTTGAGCATGCTCTTACAAAAAATAGTTAAGCCTCTTCAACAAGGGCTCTAAAAATAATATTGCTAACAATAGAGACGTGAGCTTGAGTCTACAACTCAAACTCATCATGTAAACACTCGCTTCTGTCCTCGGAAATCACTTTCTGGACACGCAGGTAACCGACGTCGGTTCCTGCCTGTTCGCCTGTGACCGTCGCCGGCCGACCATACTGCCGACGTCGGCGCCTCTGTAACTGCAACTGACCGATGTCGGTCGCTCCTGACCGACGCCGGCGTCTGTGTAGACCCGAACCTGTCTGTGTATGCTCCTTGGTGAAGCTTTTAGCTCCACACTCCTAACAATCTCCCACTTGGAGATAAACCAGCTGCACCAGTACCTGTACAGCAACATCTTCTAGCTCCTCCATCTTCAACTCAATCATGAAGACCAATAGAAGTTGAATGAAGATTCAACTTCTCCTTAGTAACCGGCTTTGTTAGCATATCAGCAGGATTCTTGTCTGTATGGATTTTCTCCAGCTTCAACTCACCATCTTCCAATACCTGCCGTATGAAGTGGTACCTTAGCTGTATGTGCTTGGTTCTTGAGTGAAAAGCTGAGTTCTTTGCCAAATGGATTGCACTCTGACTGTCACTATGCAATCTGCAACTTCCATGCTCCCTTCCAAGCTCTTCCATGAACCGTGTCATCCATATCATCTCCTTGCTAGCTTCTGTAGCTGCAATATATTCTGCTTCTGTAGTTGACAAGGCTATAACCTTCTACAACTTAGATATCCAACTAACTGCCGTCCCACCTACAGTAAAAACATAACCTGTGGTGCTCCTCCTGCCATCCAAATCCCCTGCCATATCTGAATCTACATAGCCATGTAGAGAAGTATCTGAACCTCCATAGCATAAGTGTCTCCTGCTGGTTCCTCTCAGATATCTAAGGATCCATTGTACTGCTTTCCAATGTTCCTTTCCTGGATTGGCCATATACCTGCTTACTACTCCCACTGCTTGGGCAATATCTGGTCTAGTACACACCATTGCATACATCAAACTTCCTACCACGGAAGAATATGGAACCTTATTCATGTACTCTACCTCATCATGTGAATTGGGACATTGTTCTTTACTCAACTTGAAATGTCCAGCCAAAGGTGTGCTTACCGGTTTCGCATCCTGCATGTTGAACCGTTTCAACACCCTGTCCACATAATCTTCTTGAGACAATATCAACCTGTGATTTTCTCTGTCTCTCTTGATGCTCATGCCAAGGATTTTCTTAGCTGCTCCCAAATCCTTCATAGCAAACGTTTGAGCTAACTTCACCTTAAGCTCTGAGATATCCTGCATGTGAGACCCTGCAACCAGCATGTCATCTACATACAACAATAGAATAATATATCTACCGTTATCAAATCTCTTAAAATATACACAATGGTCTGATTGACATCTACTGTAGCCATGCTTAGTCATAAACTTGTCAAATTTCAAGTACCATTGCCTAGGAGCTTGCTTGAGGCCATACAAGCTTTTCTTCAACCTGCACACTAGTTTCTCCTTACCCTTGACCTCGAAACCTTCTGGCTCTTCCATGTAAATTTCCTCATCTAAATCTCCATGAAGAAATGTTGTTTTAACATCTAGCTGCTCAAGATGCAAATCCTCAAAAGCAACCAAAGACAACACAACCCTTATAGAAGTCATCTTAACAACCGGAGAAAAAATCTCGCCAAAGTCAATACCTGGCTTTTGTGCAAATCCTTTCACAACCAGTCTGGCCTTATACCTCATCTGTCCATCCTCACCTTCCTTCAACCTGTAAGTCCATCTGTTCTTCAGTGTTCTCTTACCAGCTGGCAATTCAACCAAATCCCATGTTTGGTTCTCTCTTAAGGACTCCATCTCCTCAACCATGCCACGCTCCCACTTACTCCTGGACTCCACCTGTAAAGCTTCTTCAAAACTTTCTGGTTCTCCACCATCGGTTAGCAATAAATAATATAAAGAAGGAGAATATCTAATTGTAGGCTTACTTACCCTTTTAGACCTCCTGATTGGTGTCTTGGACTCATTTTCTACAATCTATCCACCCAAATTTTCTGACAGTGACCGACCTCGACCACCTGTAGACCTATTACTGGCCGACGCCGGTTCTTCCTGACCGACGCTGGTGCCTGGTCTGCCGACGTCGGTCTCTGTATGACCGACATCAGTTTCTGTACTGCCGACGCCGGTTCCAAACCTGCCGACGTCGGTCTCTATGTTTTCCTGTAAGTGATTATTTCTTTTTCCCGCGAGCTCATTTTGGACCATAACTTCGTCCAACTCATTATTGCTCTGCCCAGCTTGATCTAGCTTCCTTGTCTGATCACTGTACATCACTCTTTCATTGAAAACAACATCACAGCTCCTAATTACCTTGTTAGTTCCTAGATTCCAAAATCTGAAACCAAAATCATCTGAGCCATAGCCTATAAACATGCACCTCATAGACTTAGCATCAAGCTTCTTTCTATTTTCCTTATCTACGTGCACAAAGGCTTCACAACCAAAAACTTTGAGATATGAAAGATCTACCTTTTTACCTGTCCATGCCTCTTCTAGAATTCCACCATCCAGAGCTGTAGAGGGTCCTTTGTTGATCAGGTACACTGCGGTGTCAACTGCTTCTGCCCAAAACTCTAAGGGCAACCCTGCATGCAATCTCATACATCTTGCACGCTCCATAATAGTCCTGTTCATCCTTTCAGCAATACCATTCTGCTGAGGTGTCCTTGGAACCATCCTTTGCCTACGAATCCCATTTATATAACAATACAATTTGAACTTAAGACTGCAGAACTCACCACCATTATCAGATCTCAAGCACTTTAATCTTTTGCCTGTTTCATTCTCAACCATGGCTTTCCAAATCTTAAAAGTCTCAAAAACATCAGATTTATTTTTAATACAGTAGATCCATACCTTTCTTGTGGCGTCATCTATGAATGTAACATAGTACTGTGATCCACCAATAGAGGCTACCTGAGCCGGTCCCCACACGTCTGTGTGAACAAGCTGCAACTTCTGCCTTTTCTTAGTAGACCCAGTCTTTAGAAAACTAACCCTTTTCTGTTTTCCAAACACACAATGCTCACAAAATTCTAGATCCATACTTTTCAAATCTGAAAGCATACCTTTAGACTTAAGGATTGACATCCCCTTCTCACTCATGTGGCTAAGCCTTGAGTGCCACAATTTAGCATCCACATCTGAAGTAGATAAAACTGAAGGAGATTTGTTAGTAATACAATTGCACAAATAGAGAGTACCTTCTCTCTTACCTCTGGCCATAACAAGTGCACCCTTGGTCACTTTCCAAGAATCTGCTGTGAGAGTTACTGTACAACCCTCATCACCTAGCTTACCTGCAGAAATCAGATTTCTCTTCAAACTAGGAACATGCATCACATCCCTCAACACCCATGTGTTGCCATTCTGCATCTTTAGCTGCACTTTACCTTTGCCAATAATCTTACAAGGCTCATCATCCCCTAAGTACACTATTCCAAAATCTCCATGGACATAGTCACTGAAATATTCTCTGTTAGGGGTAGCATGGAAAGATGCACCAGAATCTAATACCCAAGATTCTATATTATTATGCAAAGAGAAAATAAGAGCATCCTGTGCAATACCTGCAACCTTTGTCTCTTCCTTTCCTTCGTGCTGATTATCCTCCTTAGGCTTTGACCAGCAATCTCTGCTTATGTGCCCCAACTTTCCACAGTTCCAGCATTGTGGCCTTCTGCCATTCCTGGATTTGGATCTGCCTCTTCCCTTAGACTTAGATCTTGATCTCCTCTTGCTCCTTTCTTTTTGCCTTCCTCTGCTCTCGAGATTTAAAGCATTCCCAGATGTCCCAGATGTCTCTTCTGTGCTTTTCCTGCGAATTTCTTCATTCAAAATAACACTAACCACATCCTCTACTTTTAAAATATTCGAAGCAGAAGCAGTATTAGAAACTGCCATTACCAAGCCATGCCAGCTTTCAGGCAAAGAACATAATATCAAAAGAGCCTTTATTTCATCTTCAAATACAATATTCACAGAACTTAACTGATTAACAATACCATGGAAATCATTCAGGTGATTAGAAACAGATCCACCTTCTTGCATATGCAAATTAAATAATTGCTTCATTAAATATACCTTATTTGAAGCTGAGGGTTTTTCATACAAATTTGATAACGTGGTCATTAACTCTACCGTAGTTTTTGCCTGTGACAAATTGGATATCACAGTGGAGGCCAGACTCAGTCTTATAGACCCAAGAGCCTTTCTGTCAAGAACTTCCCATTCTTCATCCTCCATGTCCTTGGGCTTCTTTGCTATCCCACCTAACGGTAAGTAAATATCCTTCTGATACAGATAGTCCTCTATCTGCATTCTCCAGTGCTGATAGTTCTTGCCATTAAACTTTTCCATTCTCAACTTACTTTCCTCTGCCATTGCTTCTCCCACTCAAACAGAAATCCCTGTGAGCAACCTGTAATTCGAACACACTACACAGATCTGAACCACCTGTTAGTGAACCTGAGCTCTGATACCACTTGTTGGGGATCAACCAACAATGGATTACACTTGTGAAAGCAATGAATGCGGAAATAAATCAGATAGATAAGTAACTGAAATGATAAATAGCACAGAACAAGATATACAAGAAAACACCCTGAAAACTTGTATTAAAAACTCTTTACAATAGGAATACAAATGAAGAACTTTGTTCTTCCACACCTCTCTCAGATGCACACAAGATCTCTCACTAGATCTCTATTCCTCAAGAGCTCTCTCTCTCAAGTACTGTCCTTCAAACATTCACAATGTTCTACTCATACTCTATTACACACACAATAGCTTAGAAGATCTCTCCTACATATAGAAATAGGAAACTTGAGCATGCTCTTACAACAAACAGTTAAGCCTCTTCAACAAGGGCTCTAAAAATAATATTGCTAATAATAGAGATGCGAGCTTGAGTCTACAACTCAAACTCATCATGCAAACACTCGCTTCTATCCTCGGAAATCGCTTTCTGGACACGCAGGTAACCGACGTCGGTTCCTGCTTGTTCGCCTGTGACCGTCGCCGGCCGACCATACTGCCGACGTCGGCGCCTCTGTAACTGCAACTGACCGATGTCGGTCGCTCCTGACCGACGCCAGCGTCTGTGTAGACCCGAACCTGTCTGTGTATGCTCCTTGGTGAAGCTTTTAGCTCCAGTTAAGTTCTGTGAATATTGTATTTGAAGATGAAATAAAGGCTCTTTTGATATTATGTTCTTTGCCTGAAAGCTGGCGTGGCTTGGTAATGGCAGTTTCTAATACTGCTTTTGCTTCGAATATTTTAGAGAAGCATCTTTGAGAGAGCATGTTAAACCATGTAACCATAGGAGATGACATGGATTAATCAAATGGATAGAATGATCATCCTTTGTAAAGATGGTTATAGCTGAATATGGAGACTTCTAAAAAATGTATTCCTCTCTTTGGTACCAAAGGTCTCCCTCTCTCACTTCCTCTCTACTATATATATGGCCCTTTGGCTAGTGAAAACCCACCCACATAGTGTATGGTGAAGCCCTGTTGGAATGATATCACATTTTGCCTTTAAGCATTAAGTACTAGTTTATTTTCTTTCAAGTTCTGAGCAATTGTCTGAGTGTGTAAGATATGTATAGTGACAATAAGTGATGGTTTTCATCCTTTTATCCTTTGTCCTTCATGCCCGAGCAAGATTTTTAGATCTAACTGGTCATACAAAGATTATTTAAGTGTATTGAATTTTTGCATGTGTATTACTATTTTGAAATTTTCAAAGTTTGCCTTTCAAATAATTTTCCTTGTGTCATTTTACACATCTCACCTCTATGTTGAAATACTTGTGTTAGAATCTAGAGCTTGGGAATGGTATGTGTGTTTTGATATATTGTGCACTCAAATATGATACTCATGTGGAAGATAATCTTGGTGTATCACCATTCTTATAGTAGGTTTTCTTTTTCTATAATTTTTTACTCTTTTCCCCTCGAGAAAATTGGTTTAGACATAAGTCATTTTGTAGATACACATTCAGGGAACTAGCCCTTTTAAATATAGAGGTTCATTTCCTACATAGGTATACCCACATACTTGTAAATGTCCCAATGTTACCCATAACTATAAGAGGCTTGAACATCCTCTTTTAGGGTGCAAGATTTAGAGATAATAGTTTTGGCATGTCTAGTGGGACTCAAATTATTTACATGTCAAGGTGAATGCTAGTTTTAAAAATCTTAGGGTTTTAGAAATATCCTTAATCCAGCATTTGGAAACTCCAAAAGGTGAGAATCTCTAGTTGTATATCAAGTTTCAAACATTATACTTCATGGTCTTCACTAGGTCATCTAGGACTTCCAATCAAGCCCCTCTAGCTAAAGCTCTTATTGAATAACAACACCCTAAACCTTTCCTAGCACTTAGAGATCCTTCGCAAGGATGTTTTGGAGAAGAAGAATAAGTTGAGGAAGTTAGAGAAATAGGAGATCAAGAGGAAATAAGAGAAATGGAGAGGCAACAACCTTTCTCAGCCTTTAACACCCAAAATCCAATTGACCTTCTTGCATACGACCCTATTCCTCCCAATGCTACCAAGAGTATCCTTAGTTTAAATGGAGAGGGTCCTATTACCCCATCTGAGCATATTAGGGACATTTCAAATTTTTATAACTTTCATAATGTTACATGAGCCAACATAGCCGTTAGATTGCTTGCTATGTCTCTAAAAGGCAAGGCACTTGACTGGTATAGGACTTTGGAAGGTGGTTATATTACAAGTTGGGATGGCTTTTGGGATTTTTTGGTAACTAGTTTGAGAATAAGAGTGACCATACCTTGTTGATCCATCAGCTGAACATGATAAAGAGAGGTCCTAATGAATCCATGGGAGATTTTAATGAAAGATTTTAAAGGACTTGGCATAAGTTTCTGCCTATCATGAGACCTCCTCCTAGCTTTGTGTTCCCCACTTATCTCAAGGGTATTGGTACAAATGTGGTGGTGATGTTATAGTCAATGGGAGGATTCACTCTACCAAACATATATGAGATAGCTATTAAAGTTGAGAATATCTTAATACAAGCTGGAAATCTACCTCCAATAGTTTACATGCCTTTGTTGTCTCATAGTTTGGTTGAATCTCCAAGTATAGCACAAGTTCCTAATGCCAATTTCAAGTTAAGAGCCTTTTCCAAGAAGGTGGATAATGATGTGGACAAAGATGAAGAGATACAGTCATTGTGAGCTCAGCTCAAGTAAGCTTAGTTCCAGGTAAATTACTCCATCTAATCCTCAATACTATCCTCAACAAGGCTATATAACTCCACCCCAATACAACTACCAAGGAAGAGGACAAGGTCAACAATGTTTCAATAGGAAACCCAATACCTATAATCCTGATTCCACTCCTTCCACAAAGGTTGTTGTTTTAGTACATACTAGCCTAGTCCAAGAGGAGGATCATTTAGACCAATGGGGATAACCTCAAGGTCAATTTTTGCATAATGGTGGAGAAGATATCCAAGATTTGGTAGCATAAGAAGAAACTACTCCTTACATGACATTAGGAGAAGTGAATCCCGGTGAAAGGAATATCCATAGAGAAGGTAGCAACCAAAGTGTAGGTATGATGAACTTTCAATTAAAGGATGATTATGTGTTGAATCAAAGCACATCAATTACAACCAACACAAGATATAAAAAGAGATCTCTGAGAGATGTTATATAAGTACATGTAACTCTAAGTGATGCCTCTCTAAGGCCACAAGGTGTGACTCCTAATGTAGTTTCTTCTACAAGTTATGTTCTTCAGTAAAATCATAATGCAAGTAAGATTGTCAAACTTACAGTACAATAGGTTTAGACTCCCCTAATACCTTCAATAATTCAAGAAAATGTGAATACTTCCCCTCTAAACATTTTTTATTCTTTGAAGAATGCCAAGACAAGCATATCTCTTTGGGAAGTCTTGCACATGCCTGGTCAAAAGGAGTTGTTATAAGAATAGCTAGTGAACATTCATGTAGCCCCTTAAATATCAAATCATAATAGTACGGTCCTTACTAATTCTCCAAGTCATGTCTTATATCCCTCCACCAAATCTGAAAAGCCTCCACCCTTCTACCTCACACTCATTATGGGAGACAAGTTGGTTCATAATTGTATTGTAGATAGTTGATCTAGTACCACTGTCATGCCTAAGGTGGTGGCTAATAAATTGGGATTAAAGTATGAACCACATATTAAACGTGTGTTACATCTTGATGGGACTCCAACCAAGATAGTGGGATTGTTCAGAGGTCTAAAATTATTCCTACATGATTGCCCAAGCTTCCTAATTTTACAAGACGTTATGGTGGTAGACTTTCTAGCTCATTTTGCTATCTGCTTGTCAAGAGACTTCATGGCTAAGATAGGAGGGCACCTTTTTCTGACTAGTCCTTTCTATATTTTAAAATAATATATGGAACCAAGGTGACTATAAGGACTCAATGCTTATCAAATTTTCCTATTGAGCCATACATGAAGACAAGTTCAAATCAGAATTGTCTAATCAATAAAGAAAAAGGTGTCATGGATGGTGAAGCCTCCTCCCTTGAAGGTATTTTTGATCTTTTCCTTGATAAGTATAGAACTAAAACACATGGAATTGATCCATATAATTTCATATAAGATATTTATTTAGGAGTTTACTGTATGCATGAAAAAGATGCTTCTATTCCTTCACTCACCAATCAAGATCATGAACTTGATAGGATATGGTAAATGTTTTTTGATGGCTCAAGAAATAAATTAGGTGTAGGAGCTGAAATTATGTTAGTTT
The DNA here is from genome assembly GCA_037957365.1 of Torreya grandis. Taxonomy (NCBI): domain Eukaryota; kingdom Viridiplantae; phylum Streptophyta; class Pinopsida; order Cupressales; family Taxaceae; genus Torreya; species Torreya grandis. The sequence continues at coordinate 8,304,348 of JARHVA010000040.1, forward strand.
CTCCATCAAATAATCAATACTACTCCTCATATAGATTACACTTCAGCTACACTTGCAATGTGGCAGAATATGAAGGCCTGGTTCATGGCCTCCAATGGGCAAAGAAGAGAGGGATCAAGAATTTGAAAGTTTATGGAGATAGTGAATTGGTCATCCATCAAGTGAGAAGTCAATTACAGCCAAGAAGCCTTTTCTTAAATCATAAAATCATAGGTTATGGGACCTACTTGAAGACTTTGATGCCTTTAACATACATCCCATACCAAGGGGTTCAAATAAACATGCTAATAAATTGGCTACTATAGGAGCATAGTTTGACATAGATGCTAATGTAGGGAATGAGAAGCAGTCTCATATCAAGATCATTATGAGGCCTTCTATCCCAAACAATGAAGTGTCAAGGCAAGTGTTTGAAATTGATGAACACATTACACACTTCTTGAAAAATGAGGCAAGATTATCCTCAAGGAATAAAAAGAGACCATATGATCAATATGAAAAACAAGATATTCAGTTAAAGACAAACAAGATACCTAAGGGGATAATTATTCTAGATAGTTTTTTCAAGGAAGATGATCAAAAGAATAAATAAAGAGTGAGCATGTCCATGAAAGAAGAGAACTATGAGAGAATCATGATTTATAGGGACAAGCTCAAAACAATTGGTAAAGTATGTTCTCTATCTGAGAGGCAAGTCTTTATTGAATTGTGCAAAGAATTCCATGACATTTTTGCTTGGGAATATAAATATTTGAAATAGTTTTATCCAAGTCTAGCTCATCACACCATTGAGTTAGAACCTGAAGCTAAACCAGTTAGGTAGAAACAAAGGCGTATCAATCCCAAGAGAGAAGAACTCATGAAGAAAGAGGTGACCAAGCTGATTGAGTCTAAGATTATCTTTCTTATCAAACACTCAACTTGGGTGGCTAATATTGTATCTGTCCAAAAGAAGAATGGAGAGATCAGACTTTATGTGGATTTTGAGACCTTAATAGAGTGTCTCTTAAGGATCATTACCCACTACCTTCCATGGAACAAAATCTGCAAGTGGTTTTAAGTTCTCAATATTTCTCTCTTCTTGATGGTTATTCAGGTTACAATCATATATTGGTGAATGAAGAGGATTAGTTCAAGACAAATTTTAACACAAAATGGGGAGACTTTGCCTATAAGAAGATGCCATTTGGTTTATCCAATGCTGGAGTTACATTTCAAAGGGCAATGGACATGGATTTTAAGGTTTGATCAATAAGTTTTTGCTTGTGTACCTTGATGATATAACTATTTTTTCAAAAGATGTTACTGATCATATGGACCATCTAAGATAGGTATTTGAGAAATGTAGGAAGTTTGGAATATCCCTTAATCTAAAAAAGTACATCTTTGTTGTCCATAAGGGCAAATTATTAGGTCATATTATTTCTAAGGAAGGCTTGTCAATTGACCCCGAGAGGATTGAGGCTATTCTAGGACTATCTTTGCCTCAACACAAGAAAGGAATTCAAAGCTTCTTGGGGAAAATAAACTCTGTAAGAATATTTATCCCAAGTTTTATAGCTGTGGTAAAACCTATCACAACCATGCTCAAGAACTTAAGATTTTTCTTGGACAAAGGAAGGTAAGAGTAGTTTTGAGAAAATCAAGCAAGTAATTGCAAAATATCCTTCTCTCTTGAACCCAAACTTTACCATGGATTTCATACTCTATACCTTTGCTAACCTTGATACAATCTCAGCTATGCTTATGCAAAAGAATGATGAAGAGGTAGAAAAACTAATTTCATTATTTAGCCAAGGATTGGAGTATTATGAGGTTAGGTATACATTTGTTGAGAAGCAAGTTCTAATAGTGATGAGAGGATTGAAAAAATTTATACACATAGTTTCAAATAATAAGATACATATCATGGTTTCTCATCTTAGCACCAAGGAGATTCTCCTAAGCAAAGACCTCAATGAAAAGAGATCTGGGTGGATTACAAAGGTGATGGAGTATGATGTGAATATTAAGGTGACAAACTTGGTGAGAGGTATAGGGTTATGTGAGAATTTAGCTTAAAATGTTCAATATCATCAAGAGGAAGTCTTGATCAACTAAGTTCAACCCCAACTAGCTGATCACATACAAGTTTAAAGTTGGACACAAGACATCATTAGTTTTCTTCTAAATGGTGAGTGCCCCAATGGCTTGAACAAGTCTCAAAGAAGGTATTTTAGATTATAGAACAATCAAAGAACATGGCACAACAAGTTGAAGATAGCCTTATGGGTTGACAGGATTACTCTTAAGAAGTCAAATAATAATTCTCCATTTATGCTTGTTTATGAGAGAGAGGATAAGTTGTCCATATCTCTAGAAATCCCTATTGTGTAACTTACACAAAGCTAGAACTACTTTAAAATACTCCAATGGAGGTCAGATTGACAAAACTAATATAACTTCAAGAAGTAAGAGACAATGCACACAAGACCATGGAACACCACTAAGTGCTTATGAAGAAATCTTTTGATAAAAGAGAAAGTGAAAGAGTGTTCAAGGAGGGTGACATGGTTCTATAATGGGATGAGGATAGAGCAAAACTGGGTAGACATACAAAGTTTGACACTTTGTGGAGTGGACCTTACATCATTAGCAAGTGCAAGCAAAACAACTCTTTACAACTAACCAAGATGAATAGAGAATAATTGCCTATCCCTATGAATGGGATATATATAAAGTTCTTCTATTGGTCCTTACAAGTCTATTTTTTAAATAGTAGTTTAGATGTGCATTTCCTTTAGTTTGTTGTTGTGTTTCCTAATTTCTTTGTAGCACAAATGTATTTCCTTCCTTTTATTTGGTGTGTGTCTCTACCTTGTGCATGTGAATCAATCTAGCTTTTGTTTTTGAACCAAGGTTTGTTTAAGTCATTTTGAGTACCCATATGCATGACTCCTTTCCCAATGGAAGGATTTAGGAAACTTGTCTTAGGCATAAAGGCATGTCTCCCTTTGGAATCACCAAGAATTTTAGCTATTTTTCACTCCCAGGTTTTGCATCTTTCTTTTGGCTAAGTGCAACATCTTTATTTGTTCATCCCCATAGCAAATAAAGACAAAGTTTTATTTCCTTCAAAATCCTTTTTTTGGTATTTTTTGTCCAAGTCTCAAGGGAATTGTTTTAGAATTTTTGTTTGAAATAAAAAATTCTGAAGGAATTGGTCCTAAACAAGTTTTTTGAAGGGGACATTCCATTCTGTCGAAGGGTCTTTTTCTCTTGTAGAGGGAAATTCCACTTTTTCAAAGGGCAATTTCACTTTTTTGAAGGGTAATTTTGAGTTTTTGAAGGGCAATTTTGAGTAATCAAAGGGTTTGTTCTTTCTTTCAAACTTTTTGTTTAAGATAAAAAGTTTGAAAGAATTCTCTTTTGCAAATTTTTCGAAAGAATTCTCCTTTGAAACTTTCTGAAGAAATTTTTTCAAACTTTTGTTTCAAACAAATTTTTTTAAAGAATTGATCTTTACCACTTCTCCAAAGGAAATGTCTCTTATAACTTTTTTGAAATAATTGTTTTAGACTTTTTGTCTGAAACAATCTTTTCAAAGTGTACATTACAAATTACCAAAGGGTCTTTTTTCTTCAAAGTGTCCTTCATAAAAAGTCTAAAAGGACACTTTCAAAAATCTTGAAGGGCCTTTTCCTCAAATAAAGGTCCACCTTCATTCTTTAGAAGGGCATCTTCCAAGGAAGGATGCAGTTCAAAGGTTCTGAAGGGTCTCTATTTCAAGAAAGTGGTCACTTCAAAAAAAATTGAAAGGGAAATTCCATTCTTCTGAAGGGCACTTCAAGTTTTGAGAGGATATTTTCACCTAAAAAGTACCCTACACAAATTTTTGAAGGGTATTTTTTCACAAAATTTTCCTTTGGAAAAGTTCTAAAGGGCACCGGAAGAAAGTCCATAGAAAGAGGGTTTCAAAGAGAAAAGAAAAGGAGCCCACGAGAAAGTTGTTTCAGACTTTTTGTCTGAAAAAAAAAGCTCGAAGGATCATTCTTGATAAAAGGTGAACCAATCTAACAAGCCCTGAAAGGTGGTTTATTTCAGAGAAAATGGAGGAAGATTCATTTTATGAAAATTCTTGAGGAGAATGCTTGAATAAAATAGTCCAAAGGGACACTTGGTAAAATTTCGAAGGGCCTGTTCAAAAGCTCCAAAGGGAACCTTTCAAACAAAGTACCCTAAACCTAAGGTCCCAAAGGATATTTCCTTACCAAATTGTCCTTCAAAAAAATTAAAAAGGGTATAATCACTTGTGCAGAGTCTGTAGAAGGAGTTTTGAAGGACATATTTGATCAGTCTGAAGGGAGGATGATAAAAAGATGCCTATTAACAAAAGCTTGAAGGAAAATGCCTCCAAAGGAGTTGTCCAAGTGGAATGATGGTTGAATGAATTTTAACTTCATGACAATGAGATAACCATTGGTTTTCAAATAAAAGGATTCATAAGTAGATCCAAAGGCTTACGTCCTTCATCTATTGAAGCAGTGAGAGAGCCCAAATCACCATTGATCAACTAGGATCTGTGTCATTTTTGTAATGACCAATCAAAGGAGGAAGATAAGACCAATGTAATGAAAATGAAAAATATACAATAGGTGGACAACCACTTTTATGGGATGACTCAGCCCAAGAATATCTTGTTTCTATTAGCATATCCATTGAATAAGCATCTTTGAGAGAGTAGGATAAATTGTGTAACCATAGGAGATGACATGGATCAATCAAATGGATGGAATTAGAATCCCTTGAAAATATGGTTACAGTTCAATATGGATACTTCCAACCAATTGATTCCTCTCTTTAGCACCAAAGGTCTCCCCCTCTCACTTCCTCTCTGCTATATATACGACCCTTTGGCTAATGAAAACCCACCCACATAATGTATGGTGAAGCCCTGCTAAAATGATATCACATTTTGACTTTAAGCATTAAGTACTATTATATTTTCTTTCAAGTTATAAGCAATTTTCTAAGTTTTTAAGAGACCTATAGTGACAAAAATTGATGGTTTTCATCTTTTTGTCCTTTGTCCTTCATGTCTGAGTAAGAGTTTTGGATCTAACTAGTCATCTAGAGTGTGTTTAAGTGTATTGAATTTATACATGTGTATTATTATTTTGAAATGTGAAAAGTTTTTCTTTCAATTCATCTACCTTGTGTCATTTTACACATCTCACCTCTATGTTGAATTACTTGTGTTAGAATCCTTAGAGCTTGGGAATGGTTTGTGTGTTTTGTTGTATTGTGCACTAGAATATGATATTCATGTGGAAGATAATCTTGGTGTATCACCATTCTTAGAGTAGTTTTTAATTTTCTAAAATTTATAACTCTTTTCCCTTCAATAAAATTAATTTAGACATAAGTGGTTTTGCAGAGACACATTTAGGGAGCTAACCCTTTTAAATCCAGAGGTTCATTTCTTACATAGGTATACCCACATACCTGGAAATGTCCCAATGTTGCCCAAATATGGAAGCGGCCTAAACATCCTCTTCTAGGGTGTAAGATTTGGAGACAACATCTCAAATTTATAAATAATATAAAAGTGGTTACCAAAGCATAACCTAGAACCACAAAAGGATCAAAAAGAAAAATTAGAACAAGGAATAGTAACACAAGCATAGGTAAAACATGAAAAAGATGAAAATCTACCTCTCCAAAATGAAGCTCAACCTTCAAAATAGTATCGGTTTGGTTGAAATATATCTGAAATAGTTTGACTATCAAGGTTAAGGGTTGGGCAAGCAAGCTCAAGGCATCACTGCTCCTATTCTAGTAGTTGATAATGTTTGTCACCAAAGTTTAGAATTTATTGAACATCCTTTGGCAAATCATTCATAGACACAATTTATCAAAAGAAAATATTTAGATACAATAAAAGTCAACACTAACATTCTAATGGTTTAAAATCAAGATAATAATGATGAGTAGAACAATATAGGTTATTATGATTTCCAAGATATCAACAATAAATCTAAATATTTAGAGTCATATTCATAGCCATTCCCTCATGTTTCACAATCATGTATGATTCCTTTGTTTGGTATAAGACACCATGATAGGGAGTCTCCCATGAGACTCATCAGTTAGTATCATTCCATCCCAACTTATTTTTACATAATTTCTCAATTAATTGTACATAGTTTCTTTTTTTTACTTGTACGTAGTTTCTCAGTATTTATTATACATAGTCTTCCAATGATTGATTGTACATAGTTAAAATATATCAAAATCCAAAAATATTCATATAATTAAAATCACCAAAAATATTTTGGTTGTATGCATCATTCATGCTTTACATTTCTACTATCATGCTAGACTTACATTTATTATTCTATGCTATTATTTGTTGATTTATCTACATTACCATGCTTCACTCTACTCATTGAGGGGGCATCCTACTTCTACATCAAGATAAACATTGATACATATACCCACTAGGGGCATCTTCCACATGACTACACTATTCAGATTATGTCATTCCTACACCACACACTCTAGTTATCATGTTGATATACATTACTTGTTAGGTTACATAGCTTACTCTATCAACACTCACTAGTATATATCACTTGTGTACCCATTAGCATATACCTAGGCTTGTACTAACATGTATTACATAGTTTCCCTCTTGATTTTATTAGTTAAATATGATTGTACTTATATTTCCTTACGTGCTTTCTTTTCTTGCTTAGTGTAGCTAGATTATTTGCATTTTCCAATTCATGTTTGTCTCTTATGTGTACCGTAGGATATTTACCAATGTCCTTTACTTCTATTCATGTGTGTGCTTTTGGAAATTTTCCAATGCCCTTTATCTATACTCTTTCTTGTGATTGTGGCTTTTACGCCAACCTTGGTTGTTGTAATTATATGTGTATGTGGCATTTGAACATACCTTGTATGCTTACTTTCTAATTTGAGTGACATGTGCCTATGTCCCTTGTTTTCTTGGCCCTTTGGACACCATTGTACACTTATTTCTTCTTGCCTTATGTGCTTGTTACTTGTTTGCTTCTCATTATTTAAAATGCCATGATCCACATCATGCCTTATCTTATTTATTGGATGCCATGATGGACATCATGTTCCATCCCTCCAACTAACAACTAACAAATAACCAAACTTTCATTTATATTTCAATACATTACACATGTTATTACATTTTTATATCTGTCTAGGCATACCCCTATTGATCTAAAAATATCTCAATATAAATCATGCTATCTCTTGAGATATCTTATCGATTATCATTGCTATATCATGTATCTTTGTAGCATAACACACTTGCAGGGATCTTTTTTTTAGGGTAGTCATTATAGGCTATTCATTCCTACCCTTAGAAGAGGGGGTAAAAAATATGAGTTTTGTCTCAAATATTAGAGCTCTTAATGGTTGAAATAGTAGTTTTTAGAACACCTAGAACAATAATAAAATATCAAACTAGACTTTCCAAAAGTAGGTTCAGCTATAATTTTTGCACAGCCAGACCAGTTCAAAATCAACAATTTTCAATACACTTTCACTCAAATAATCTATATATATGGGCATCATATGTAGAATGATGGCTCTCACTTCTAGTTTTAGATATGATAGTTGATATAACTTCCCTATTAGAATCCATGTTTCAGACACCAACAATTAGGGGCAATGTGCATGGCATATTTATTTTATTTTCCTTTTAGATTTTAGTTTTACCCAAGCATTCTCAGTAGTTGCATGACTTAATCCATATAAAAGTGGTTGGCATATTTTTATAATGTATTTCATATAATCTTGACTTCTACATTCCCAAGTTCTTGAGTTCTCGAGTTCCCAAGTAGCTTTCATAAAAACTTAGTGTGCTAGTTTGGAGTGGATTTCATACAAGATTAATATCCATCTTTCAGAGTGGCCATGAGTGGCCTAGTTCCTATCATAAATTAGGATATTTATGCCAACATTTTTAGATCATAGTGCATTCATGGGCTTAAAAATCCTTCTCATATGACATACATTTCATATTGGTGTTAGTTCATAGTTTCACTTCATGAGGTAATAATGGAGCCAAAGGATTAGATAGCCTTTGTATTCTTGAGCCACCTATTTAGGGGATTAGACACATAGTCCAAACATCTATCAACACATGCATGATCATCTAGCTTCACTTAGGTGGATATGATGGAGCCAAAGGGCCAAATTTTTACATTCTTGAGCTACTCTTGGGGAATTGAGCACTCAACTATGTTCATGATATTACTCTTGGTACAACACCTTATATCATTACTCAACATAATATAGCATCACAAAAATTTTTGTATTGGTTCACATATCTAATGAGGTGTATTTATTCCTTTCTCTTCCTCTCTTTTTTACCCAACTTTATATGTTCTTATTTTAGATATAGTGTATCTAGTAAGAACTGATCTACTCTTTATTTTTCTTGCATATTCACACTTCACAATGTGCTCTCTCTATGCACACCCAGAATCACATATATTCATGAGCTTCATCCTTACAATTAAGTTTAGGTACACTTTTAATTTTTCCTTTATCCTAGTATTTTGCATTGTTGCATCACTAGAATAAAGATGGGCAAATGTAGTCATATAAAATGTGAAAATTGGTAACTTGAGTGTGGCTAATGACACCCAACCCTTAGGTCCCTATTGTTTGCTCTCATGATCCCCATAAGCATATTTTTATTTATTCTCAGCCATCCATAGCCTTTTAGACTTGATCTTAACTAAGCCAGACCCCTCTTTCCATGATAAATCAATCCCCCTGGGTCCCATCTACTGAGGATAATAGTGCCACACTAGAACTATAACACCGGTGCCACTCCTATCCACTTTTAGTGCTATTTTCCAAGTAAATTTATATCCCCAATAGTATTTTAGTTCCCCATCCTTATCCTTGTCAACCTAACATGAGCACATTCAACCCATGACCAATATATCCCTATAAAATTCCATTCAAAGATCATTTGGAAAGGGTTGGCAAATATCACTAAGCAAGCAAGAATACAAGACTACTCAAGAAATCTTCCCTATTCTCTATATACATCCAACCAACACACATAAAATCTCATTAAAATACTTACATCAATCCCTAGCCACCTCAAGCACATCTATTTTAGCATTCTACATCTTCATATACAAATTTTCACAAAGCACATCAAGTAGGAGAACTACATATGGCTTGATCCCTCTTCAGAGTATTGGTATGTAGGCATCATGCCAACACACAGGGTGTGAAACATGTATAATGCATCTTACACGCACTAACCCCCCTTTTTACTCAAAATTAGTCAAAGCACAATGAAAGATAGGTTTTTAAGAAAGAATTTTCTCTACATGGAGCTATATAGACTTTCAAATGCTAAAACTTCATAGACAAGGTCAGACAAACATAAAGAACAAAACCCAAAAAACTTAGATCCTCAATAAAATAGTGGTAGAGGTGGACTATAGCACCAGTGCCACTACTATCTAGTTTCAACACTCCTGTTCAATCATAAAATGAAGTCTAGATCTTAGTTTGGGATAGTGTCTCAGTCTTACATAGTGAATTCCAGCCTCTATCTCAGTCAAATCAATCAATTTATAGTTAAATTTGATTGTATCCCTCTCATTAATATTTTTTAAAAAGTCTAAATTGTAATTAATTTAAACAAATTAGTATCTTAATTATTGTATATTTATTTACTAATTTTACTACTTAGACCCTTTAACTAAATTAGGAATAATACACCAATATTCCCAAAATTATTAAATCATCTATCAAGTTCCATACTTAGCTACAATACCTAGATAAACATTTATCATTGCAATTATATTGACTTATTAATTTATTGAAAACTAATTCTAAATCACCAAGAACTTTGAGAGCTTTCTTCCTTAGAGTAAACTAAAAACCATGAACTAACGCTTCATATCTAGCCACATTATTCATTCAATAAAATTGTAGGTGAAAGGCTTCCAAGTATGATTTTATTCATGGATTGATGATTTTAACCCTAGTACCACAATTTCTCTTAACTTAGAGCCATCAAACTCTAGGGTCCTCAAGTGATCTTTAGTTGTGTACTTCTAACTTTGGTAAGTAGGTGATGTGGTAATATTAGCCTCTTCCTTTGTTTCTTCAACACCAAGTGGGCATGCACTTTGTTTCTTAGCTAAAAATGAACTTTTCATTAGGAATTCAATGGCATAATAGGTATAGGGTTTTCTAAAATATTTATTTTCTCATTTGAAGAGCCTGCAAGTCCTTTATGCTCACTTGGATCAGCTTGTTTCACATCCTATCATGTTATGGCATCACCATAGAATGAAGGCATATTAGGTACATAGAGGTTATCCTCCTCAATGAGATGATATAACTCCTAAAATTTTTATTTATCTTTCAAAATAAACATGTTAATGGATAAGATTTCACAAGCTTATACTTCTTTTTTAATGTATACACCCCAAGTTCTAACTCTTCCTACAAAATTTCATTTATCTTATTGTATTATGTAATCATGTGAGTCATATTGAGTTCTCTCTCAATTCTAATTTGGATTGGGATACCTATCTATGAGATCCACATATGTGTAAATTTAGTTTCCATATAACCATTAAACATCCTAGACCAATCTTTGCTCAAGAGCATGCCATATGCATCTAGGATGTCGACCACTTAGATGTCAATAAATTGTTGAATTCTTGGATCCGAATATAATTACAAATGTATGTATTTCAACCCAACCACCACTTTAACCTCTATATTTTCTATTTAGATAACCTTTTTGTTTTATTTTTCTAGAGTGAGGCCTAATTATTAATAATTTGCATAGGCATCATGTTACTTGAAGCACCCAAATCCATAAGATAATTATGTAAGTTTTTACCAAAAATATGAACTCTAAGTAGAAAAGGTGGAGTTTTAGTTTATTCTTTGTAAATGGAAATATGTGCATCAGTAGTCTTTGCATGTGCCTTCCCTCTAGGAGGAGATATTTATTTAAATAACATTTTTTATTATAATTATGAAACAACTTGTATGTAGCTATAATTGCCTTTGTTCTCTTTAGATCCTATACAATGTTATACATAGGTTTATTTTACTCTATTAGTTTATCAACATCTTTAGGGTTTATGTTGTTCCTTAATTGATATGATTTTGTATGTCTCTTAGGTGGGGGGATTATAGCTTGAATCCACATCAAGTGGAACCTAGGTGTTATTTAAAAGAGTAGAGGTGGTCAAAGGATTTTGAAATTATTTCCTAGTTGGAACTACTTAAAGGCATGAAACTCATATAATTTATCCTTGGGCTCATTATCATACTCAAATTTGAATTCTTAAGTCCCCAATACTACATTTGTATTTGTGCTTCATCCATCCTAGTTTGAATTATCATTGGGTAAGGGAACTATTTCCAGATTGTCTATCTCCTTTTGGAAGATGTTAGAGGTAGCTATGAATTTGACACAATATTTTTTAGAATGTTTAGTTAAGTTGTGTACTCTACACCATGTTTATAAGGCCAATTCAATCATATTCAGTAAGTCTAAAGCCCTATTTTTGGTATTCTGATTTGTATTGTCTAGGGGACTAGGAATATTTCCATTATTAGTCCTGGTATCCCACTACATATTGATCATTTAAATGTGAAAATTCATACTTTGAGGTGGGTTTTTTTAAGTTTAGTTTTTGTTTTTAGGAACTTGTATCTATAATTTAACCATGTTGTTTGATAATATTTAGACCATTTATTGTAAATTGGCTACTTGAGGGTCTGCACTAATATTTTATTGGTTTCCCATTTGTGGTTGTGGGTTGACCATAAGTGCAACAACATTAAAAAATGATGGGGTAGACATGTGTTTTTGGTTATGAGTGTTATTTATAGGCATTTTTTTATTTATAAATGAAGATATATCTTGTTGATTTCCACTTGAATCAACATAACCGCTAGTGCTTGGAATAGTGGCATCATTATTATATGCCATGGGAATTAGTTGTTGATTTTCCCATGGCATTATGTGATTTGGAGGCATATATGGCTAACCACAAGACATGAGGTTTAAGGGAAGTGGATTATACACTAGATTTGTATGTGAATACAAAGCTGCTAAGATTGTGTTCATTAGAGGCATGCTTTATATGAGAGATTGGTTGAGCATGGGTATTTAATTGTAAGCACCTTATTTCCATAATGATGATAATGGTCTTACACTATACCCTTTTGGGGCCATATAATGTTGAATATTAACCACCTAATTATCAAAAAAGGATAAAGATGTGAGTATGGTAAGATTTTTCCTAAGGAACATGAATGTCAATGGGTCAAGGGATATTAAATAGGTCAGAGTATATAGACCCTTTAATAAGAGGTATGGGTCTTTTAGCCTATGGTATAAATTTTTAAATCGAGCATTAAATATGTTCATGGGCTCATTTTTTCTCTCTTAGAAACAATAAAATGGTGATACACAAAATTTAGATCAATCAAGATCCTAAAGTGATTCACAAACATTGTCTTAAAATCACCCCAAAAGGTGATAAAGCCAAATTAAGCCTAGATACCAGGCATATGTAATTTAACCCAAGGAATATGGAACTAAATGAAATTCTATGTCTTCATATTGAACCTAGGTTTAGATAAAGGCATATTTGAATTCCTGGTTGTGTAGTCTAAATTCCATAGATTACATATTTTGTATAGAAGTTATCTATGTTCTTAAGTAGGTCATGAGGAATCCTTGGAACATTCACAATAAAAATACCTTGACCATGATAGGCCATTATATTGGCCATTTATTTATTCTAAGGTACCATAAATGGATTAACAAAGGGAGTGACAATATTTTTAGGTGAGCTACTAGTTAATTAGATACATTTAGTTTTTGTTGTCCCTTTATTGATCCTCAATTTTCTATATTCTCTGAATTACAAGAGCTCAAACTCAACTCCAATAGACTTTGATCTAGTGTTTATCCTCTTGGTTTCCATATCTAATTCTAGTATAACTCAATATAGGAAAATGTATCTCAAGTGTTTTAGTCTAAGTTATGGCTAAAAAACTTAGTTTATGTTCATAGCCTTCCTTCTAGTGCCAAATTTATTGTTAGATGTTTTCACATAACCAAAAAAACATAGTTAGATGGGGATTTTAGGAACCTCTACCTCTCTTGAAGGGAGATTTAAAATACCTCCCCAAGGTTTTTTCCACTAGTACTTGGGAAATTGGACAAGACTAGTTAGCCAATGCAAAATTGTTCATTAGGGGCATGTTTTACAAATTGAGATTCAAGGGATTATACCAAATTTAACCACTATAGATATGGTACAAGGTTTTATAGCTCTGAGCATAAATATATTTTTAATAACAACATTTTCATAAACATACCTCAAATGAAATTTAGCATCTTGATGTTGCAGGACTTGAAAAAAGCTTATTTATATTATTTAATCATTACTTATGTTCAACAATGATATAATGGTAATGAAAAAGAATTGAAATAAAGAAAATCATGTAGATTCAAATTACATTCACCGATACCCAAGATCTAAACTAGCAAACTCATTAAAAAAATTCAAAAGAAAAGAAGGAAAAAGAGAGAAAAGAGTCTACCATGAAGGTGAAACTAAAGTGTCTAAATGAACAAATCTCTTGAAACCAATCCTTAGATATTAGTCTAGGAAATCAAAGAAAACCATAACCTAAAATTTTTAGGATCACTATGTTTTTTTATAATTTATAATGAGACATCCTTCATTACATTGATTGTCTAATATTTTATAGAAAATCCCAGTCCAAGATTCAAACTCATTCCACTAATAGAGCAGTTACAGAATTCAATCATGACTTGAGAAGGTGGTTGAGAATCCCTAAAAAATCTTCTAGATAATCCATTCCTATTCAATTAGAGCATATCCCCATGCTCTTTTAAAATTAAATTCTTGTCCTATATGCCCTAAATGATCTGATCCCCATGCCATTATGACGTATAATCACCCTTTGACCATGATTAAATTTTAATGCCACTATTACTTTGTGAATTTATGCATGTCAATTTATTTTTAATTTTGCCTTTTTATTTATATATATTCCTAGTAGATTGAATAATTCATTTATTGGGCTTGATGGACTTAATGGGATGAATAACCATTGAATTTGGACTCACAGGCTCATATATTCATCAAGCTCTACATGGTGATGTCCTTACCACTCCTTGGTCTAATGGTGATCTAATTCCTTGAGCCATTGATCTAGAAGCCTTCAGGCATCATTTATGTTATGCCATATCTGAGCTCATGGGATGATGCCACATGACATCATTCTAGTGAGTTAGGTCTTCGTAGCTCTTTTATTATTAGATATATTAGTGATCAACTTTTGTGACCTATTAATCTAGGAGATTGACACTAAAAAAATTTAGGCATCATTTCATTATCCCTAAGTCATCAACCCCTAAGATGTAGCCACATAAAACATCTCAAATATTCAATCTTTAGATGTTTCCTTTGTTACCTTTATGAAACTATCATCTCCTACCAACCATTGATTTAAGAGATCAAACAATTGATGGGAATTCAGGGCTTTTTACTACCTTTAGTTTCCCTATGGAGATGATTTATCATGAGCATTCCATATGGAATGATCTCAAGGACTTTGTGTCCTCAGGACTTAGACTTTCTTTGTGATTTCCCCTAACACTTTGACCTCTATGATTATGCTACGTGGCATAATCACAGAGTTTGGGGGGCTTCCAAACACTTATTCACATTTTTCAATAACTTTACTTTGGATGTAACAACCTTGGATGGTTGACATGTGGATCCTCTACATTGAATGATTTAAACTTGCACAATGTAAATAAAATTATCGAGTCATAAAACCTTTGAGAGAAATCATATGAAGGAAAAGATGATAATGAATGCAGGAATTAAATAAATATTTTTCATTCAAAATTAAAACATTTGCATAGCCAAAGATCTTCAAGTGAACAAGACATTCTATGTTTAAAATTTAACAAATTAAGGCAAAGATCATGAATTTGAATTATAAGCAAATGTTAGAAAAGACCCATTATTCAAATTATTTTGATAGTTTTGGCATTCGATATGACCATCAAATTTAAGATAATAATAACTACAATATGGTAAACTCTCATTAGTTTAGAGACCCAACCTTAATGTATTATTAATTGGTATATTCCTATCAAGTTTATGTTAGGGGGTTTGATGATGTCATCATTTCCACATGGATGGCCATTATTCATCAATTTATGGCCTCTCGTTCATGGGATGATGTCATGTGGCATCATCTTAGATTTTTAAATTATATAGGATAGAACATGATCATTATATGTTGGATCATCGTCGGGCCTCTAAGTTATTTTTATGGTCTAATGTCTCCTCTAATCCATAGGATCCCAATATCATACCATGTGAAATGATATCAAACCTTTGATCCTTAAAGAGATCTTCATCTTTGGTTTTCCTCCAAGCCCCAGACTCCCAAGATGATGCCAAATTACATGATATCAGTCATTTAGGACTTGAATACATCTTATTATTTAGCCTTACTCTTTTAAAAACCAATTTGATCCATAAATCTAAATCAATAACATCATGTAGGTAATCGAGGATCCTTGGATTTGGCTAATTACATAAATCAGGCCAAGATTCTATGATGGTGATAATTGTCACCATCTTAGGGAGTCAGGGGGAAGATTATAGTCTTACTCATTTTTTGGATGGATTAGTCCCTAGTTGGATGTGATAGAGACACATGTTTGCATCGCATGAACCCATGTAAAATTTAAACATTGTAAGATTTAAAAAAAAAATCTAAGTCAATAAAGAGTGCATAAAAGCTAAGGAAAATTCCAAAAATAGAGACCACATGGAAAACAAGAAAGGGCCCACTCAATTTGATAGTATGAATATTTATCTAAAAAAGTTAAGGACAAAGATTTGGTAATTAAATATTGGTATTAACTTAATTTTTTTAGACTCACACAAAAGTCAAATCAATAATCCCTAAGTTAAATCAAATGGAAATCTAAAAATGATAATTTCACTTTGCAAGATCAATTTTCACCACCTCAAGGGCATAAACACAAGGACTAAAAATGCTCTTACCAAGAATAAAATAAATAAAGGGACAATCTAAATATTTTCAAATGTAAATAGCCCAACTCAACTATAAATATACAAGGTGATTGAATCACTTCTCAAAAGAGACAAGACTAGACTCCATAGCAAAAAGAGTTTCCATTATTTTAGTGGTGAAATTAGGGCATGTTATGGAAGGAATAATAGAGATCAATGGTGGAGGATTATTTAATTGGTTGGAGATTATTAAATTTAGAATGATTAATATTTGGATTATAAAATTTATATGATGGGGGATAGGCAGAGCCACTGACATCATTAAAATTTAGAAGATTAATTTTTGGATTATAAAATTCAAATGATAGGGGACAATAAAGCCTATGACATCATTGAAATTTGGAAAGTGCAAGGGGGTATAATATTATGTCATGATGTGGATATTATTCATTTTTTTTGATTTTGATAATTTTGGATATTCAAAATCCATGGAATTAGGGAATGATTGGTTAATTAATTTAAATTAATTAATTAATGGAATAGGATGCAAATTTTATGAGATTAGAGGTGGTTATGAAATATATGACTTAATTGCTAGGGGTGATGAATAGTGGAGGCTAGGGATGTTAGTTCAAATAGAAGACTAATTATTTAATATTGTCATGAAGTGTCTAATTTTAATTTTCTACGTTTGTCACATGGAATGAACAAATTATCTAGGATAGACACAAGATACTAAAGGCATATGTAAATATGATTACAATATTCATTTTTTAAATAAATTTTCAATAATAGAGGGCCAAATGGGAGATTTCAATGTTGGGATTCAAATCATAAAATACAGACAAATTTTATATATGCAAGATTGATGCATTTGTAGGAAAATAACACTCATAATATGAAATAGGGTGTATTATTTATAGAATAGGATAGAGTAGGATGAGTTAGATATATTAAAAGAGTGGTGTAGTGGTGTGGTTATTTCCAATAGTAGGATCTCCTTCAATAGGAATGACATCATTCAATTGCAATAAATGTTGAAAAATTGAAATACAAGCTAAGAAAACTTTGGGAATGAGTAGCATCTATTGGTACCAATACAATGCAAATATTTAAATGATTCTTGAAACCCTAAATAATACACTACAACTAGATATTAAAACACTTTATCTTGTCAAATACATAAACCCAGTTTGCCCTTAAGAGGTTATGCACAACACATTTCTAAATTAAACTGAATAAAGGAATTTTACAACTTAGATCTATGTCTAAAAAAACTACCACCATTGATAAGAACAAAACTAAATACCCAATTAGAAAATCATGTAAAACATAGTATTTCACTTCATTGACAAAATATAGTAGAAATCATAGCTATTTTCCATTAACTTGTAAATGAATATTACCTACATCATTGTTTTAGAGTTATACCATGGGGAAAATCATGGTGAGTTTGTTATTTTGATAGTGGAGACATATACAATGCTCTCAGAGCTTTCTAATGGTTGTATAGCTACAACCACCTTATCAATAGAGACAAGACATACACACAACAAGGATATTAAAATTTGAAAGAGATTAAGACCTAAAAAAAAAAACCAACAAAAACCTTTGAAAAGAGGACAATCCCTCTTTTTATATAACTCTTTCACCTAGAATACTCTAGGAATATGCTTCAACTAGAAGATGCCCTTGATCACACTTGGAAACTCATGCCTTGCAAGAAAATCATTTTGGTAACTACCTATCCTTGTCAAGATGAATATTTGAAAAAAAAACCCTTGATCCTCTTAGCTAAAAATGTGTTTCACTTGGGCTTGAGGGAGAATATTCCTTTGGGAGAAAAATAAACTCCTTGTCTTCATGTGTAACTACTTGGCTATACCTTTAACTAATCATTTACATAGTTGGAAACTTATGGATAGCTACCCTTTTCCTTATACAGGCCAAAGAACACCCCTCTCCTTATAATTATTTCATATGGAATATTCTAGCTATGGTAGAAGTAAAGAAGAATCCATGGCCATTTGAAAAATCTCTTTGGAATGACCCACCTTAGCCTCACAACCTTAGCATTTCCCTTCCATGGAGTTATTTAAAACAATCAAAATATTATATATGCAAGACTTATCTTTGTTAAACCTTTTTGCCTTAATATCAAAATTTCCCATTCCTTTCACATTTCTATTTATCCTTTGACCTTTTTAGGATTTCCTTAAAAATTTATAATGCTTAAGTGCATTATTTTACCCCTTCTAAAATATTGGCTTCACCATTTGACCCTCTATATGGATTGTATTAATAGTGTGGATCTCTTCTATTTAAAGCTCATGCTTTAAAAAAAATTAACTTCTACTTGGATAGGTCATACATTTTAGAATGAGCAAAAATAATGACATGGCCTCTTGAATAATTTCATAGCCTTGCTTATTTTCCATGTCAACCTATGATTTCCCTTGAAAATTCATTGCTTCCTTTTGGACCATTTCTCTTTTGATTGCATGTTGAATAGTGGATGGTAGACATTATGAATCGAAGGCTCTAAATGCAAACCCTAAACAAAAACTCTAATGACCACATCTTTCAAAGCAAGGGAGCATAAAATCTAACAAAGGATTTCAAAACAAAATGTTTGATGCAAAATTTCTAAATAAAATGTCCGATCACAAGTTATAAATAAAATGTCTAACCACAAGTTTTAAACTTAAGAATTTTGAACAAAATATACATCCATAAAATCTGATGCAGAAGTTTTGAATAAAATGTTTGACCAAAATGTTTGAACTTATGAATTTTCCAAAAACTTAATATTTTTTTCAAAAAACTTAAGAATTAAAAAAGTCAAACTTGCAATTTTTTGCAACTTGTTTTTCTACCATATATTCTCTGGACCTTTTCATCCCAACTACAATTTGCAATAATGTAGACTTGAATTTAAGCTTAGAAATTCCATCGCTTCAAAGCTTTTTTGAAGATGGAAAACAACATACTCAGTATTATTTGATCTTCCTGGCTTGATTTTTATCATAGACCCTAGAATCTCATTAAAACATGAAAATGTTAAGCATTAGCTAGAATTGGGATTATACAGGGTTTTCATAAGGAAAAATATGGATTTTTTAACTCAAGTGAACACTTGAAAATAGGAGGCAATAGTTATATATTCATGCACTAATATTTTTAAAAAGGGCACAAATTATTAAGTACAAGTTTGGTCACTAACACCCCCTCGAAAGGACACATGGGGATGAATAGATGTGGATAGGCTCTATAAAAATAGAGAAATAAGCTATAATGGAAGAATGAATGGGTGGTGATGAAGAAAGAAGAGTTGTGATACCATATGTGATGATGATTGGACGAGATTAACCCATGAATGAGATTAACCCACCCAAGCTAATGCTTGCATGTTTTGATTTACACTAATGATGGATGGATTTACCCCAATCAGGACATATTCTAGTAAGGAAACATCCCAAGATAATTTCATACTTTAATTTTCCCCAAACATGGTAGAAGAACAAAAAATATCCCAAAAACGTTGCAGGCTTAACCTTCCCCAAATAAGGTAGATTGGGGAATGACATATCCTAATGATGGAGTTGTAAGCTTGATTTTTCCTAAGTACAGTGAAATTTGGGAGATTATATGGATAATTGATAGTTTCTTGATTGATATTAAAGTATAGATCAAGGATTTAACCTATTCCATAGATTAAGGATGATATGAATAATTTTTATGGAGAATTGATAGATGATAGTGTTGACCAAATTTGACTTTTTGGTCAAATCAGGCCACCCCTAGGAAAAAATTTTGATTTCAAATGTTTTAAAGAGTCATAATATATTGTCATAGGAATTATTACTTGTTATTTGATGTAATTTAAGGTCATATTATCTTTGGTCTTAGTTCCATTAGTCAATTTGTCCATTAAGGGTTATTTTAGGTGCCTTTAAGAGTCATTAATGAAAACGTCATGTTTCCAAAATAGATTAGGTATCTTAATTTCATGGTAAATATCCAAGAGGTCAGTAGGAGTGTTAGAGATTTTAGTCACATTAGGATTTTTAAGTTATCTAATTAAAAATTTAGAAATCAATTGAAAAAGAAGGAAAATGTACTTATACGACACATAGGGAAGTGTGCCATGTATGGAGGATCATGGGGGGTATCCTTATATTTTTAAAAGTAATTTATACAATTTTTTGATCTAGAA
Source organism: Torreya grandis (assembly GCA_037957365.1). Classification (NCBI taxonomy): domain Eukaryota; kingdom Viridiplantae; phylum Streptophyta; class Pinopsida; order Cupressales; family Taxaceae; genus Torreya; species Torreya grandis. Next base: position 8,324,691 of record JARHVA010000040.1, read on the forward strand.
GTGCCATTTTGAATCCAAAATAATTCTACACATTTTGGGTTTTTTGGATAGACTAAAGTGACCCTCAGGCTTTTGCTCAGTATAGGAAGTATGGGTAGTTTCAGGACAAATTATTTTGGGAGATAATATTACATTAGTATACCTTGATTTTCATATATATATTTTGAATATTGGGAAAATATGCTTTATGAACCATTGCTAACAAGTTGAATATGTATTTTTACAAGTTTTTTGGTGTACCTTATAGGTTTTACTCTATTTCTACCAAATTCATACAAACTAGTTGGTGATGTTGGCTCTAGAGGATATTTTTTTCCTTCTCATATGTATTCATTATTTGTTTCATGATTAATTATGCTTGGATGAGTAAAATTGTTCTATGATGTAAGGAGGTGTCACCATGTGTAATTTTAATTGAAGTGCTTTAGTTTGCTAAGTGTCTCTCTCTTGTAGGTATCTCTTTCAATTGGGAAATAGTGTTCCACCTAGGTCATGTTACCATCTACTTTAATTTTTGGACTTCACCTTGTCACCTCTTGGATTGGTCACTACCTTGTTTCCCTCCATGGTCATATCCTTAAATAATTTTATTTGAAACCTCATGCATAAGCTTTCTCATCCTAACTATGAAGTGATAATGGAGGTGTAGTAGTTTATCCAATACTTTAGAATTTTAATTAATTTCATTTTTTATGCTAAAAGAGGTTTAATTTTGACCACATGCTCATATACCATGCCAAACAACCACTTGATGCATCTGTCTATCTTTTTTCACATGTTAGAAAAAGATCTCCATGTTGTAACAGGTGTTTTGAGGTTGGTTCTAAGTTTCAAAGGATGGAGATAATATTCTTGAGGATTGAAAATGAAATTTGGATACTCTTGAGCTAATTCATCATGTTTTTCCACATTCCATTTCTCTTCTTGCATATTCTACCCAAAACATTCATTTACAAGCCCTTGATGACATCATGTTGGTGTAAGGGGAGATGGATGTGTGTAATAACTTCTTGTTTTTGATTGAAGTGTATTTGGAGGTTCAAAAAAGGCATATTAGTTTCTTTTACACTCATGGTTTATAGTGGTCCACACCCAATCCACTATTTTGCTTCTCAAAACAACCTTCTACAGGTGGTTGAGCATGGGTTGGGTGATGTACAGAAGGGTAAAACAATGTCACACTCCCTTTTCATTTACATCACAAAAAACCCTTGAAAAGCACATAAAAAAATCCTAGAAATAAAAATGGAATCATGGAACAAATTTGAGGATCAAAGATTGAGTTTAGGGATGGAATCCTTAAAAGAGCAAAATAGAGCTCCAGGAGGTTTTGGTGGACCTTATAAAACATATTTTCAAGGTGTTTTGAGACATATATAGGGGTGGACCTTATATCCCTATCATTAGAAAATGACCCTTCCAATTTTGAGAAGGAAAGGAAAAGGGTAAATTGGTATTAAAAATCTTCAAAAGTGCCTTAGAACACACTAAAAACATCAATGACATCTATAGTCCTATAGATGTAAATGACCTCTTAGTAACCTCTAAGAAATAACATCAAACAATGGTTGTAGTCAATGGTCTCAGCTAGTATAATGAGTTAGAATGAAGTTAAATTCATCAAGAGAGAGTTGAGATAGAATCTTATTCACCTCCTATACCATCTATAGTTACCTTCAAGCAAGGGATGACACCTATAGCAGCGTCTTAGAAGGAAAAGTGTATCAATCCATAGGGAAAGGTAGTGTTTGAATCCTAATGAGGCATATAGGGAGTGTAGGTGGAATATATATTGTGTGACCTAAATTTTTTTCTTAAATAGATAATTAATACCATGATAAAATGAAAAATACCTTTGTATTCACTTATAGGTAGGGTTATGGGCAAAACACTCCAACGTAAATAGTGGCATGAGAAGGTTGATGCAAAGTGGAATTTTGAAGGTCCATAAGAAGGAAAATTATTTAGTATACATGATGTGAAGCTCAAGGTAAATTAAAACTATCTTTATACACTCCAATTAAGTTCCAAGCAACACTATCTTGACCTACAATAGACCCCAAAAAGTGTCTCAGTCAAACAGGTAGGGGCTCAGTCTTGGTGATAAAAGGTGCACTATTATGGTGAATGGAGCTCAATTTTTGTAAAAAAAATGGATGAAAACCTCAATGATAATTTTATTGGTGTCATTAAATGTTAAAAAGGGGGAAAAAAATCTTACATAGGGCCTTGGACCCCTGTTTTCATCTACAATAGGGTACATGACAATACGGCGAAGATGGACATTAACCTATCTATGGAGGAGAAGAGGGTACCAATGAGTAAAAAATGACCTATGGTGGTATATTTGGTATTTTATCAACCCCCAAACCTCATAAATATGCTCATATGACTTCCCTACCTAACAAATGAGCAACAATTCATTCAAGTGACTAAGAAGCACCTTTGCCTAATGAGCAAACAAGAAGAATCTAAGGGAGTAAGTGTTTAGGATGGATTAAAATGCTCCAGAATAATGAATTTAATATTGGTATCATTTTTAGGTAGCCTAAAATCAGGTTTTTTTCTTTTAAGAGTGACTTTTGATTGGATTTAGGGAAAAAATGAAGGAAAATAGAGTTTTTGGCCCCTTTTTGGATATTTGGAGATGGTTTGGCATCCAAAACATGGAATCAAACCTAACCATTTCAAAAAAATGGTAATTGGGAATTTAAAAATATCCAAAAACAATAATTTTTCATAATTTATAAGGTAAATATCTCTCTATTTTATCTTAGAGGTCAACCAGTCTAGCAAAATCAAAACTTGGCAAAGTGACCAAATGAGTGTAAAATGGGCATGGGACTTGATTTGAAGCCTTGGGGACCTAAAAATACCTCTTATGAGGTTTATATAATTCATTTAATGGATAATAATAAATAAATTAGGCTAAAATTCATAAAATTACCCATTTCCCCCTTGCACACAGTCTAAATAGGTAGGTTTTCCACTAGGCTTAATCGGCAAGTAAAGAAAGGAGATGACGTATGGTGCTTGGAGTAATATATTATGGATTGGTGAGTTTAAATAGGGTGTTAACATGCCTAATACACCAATTAAAATATGATAAAATAGTCCTAATATCCAAAATTCATCAAGGTGCATAGTAGACGTATTGGGTTTTGAGAAGGCCTAATGCCACATAGTAGTCCATCTTCACTTCTAACTCTTGGTGGACTATACAGAGGATTGAATCATGTTTTTAAGGTCATAATATATGTGTGAGATATTTTTGAGTGTATATAATTGATTATGATATCCATATTTGAGCTTAAAACCACTCACTCTTATGTAAAATTGGAAAAACAAGCTTGATAGGGTGACTTGAGAAGCTCACATGTCTTTGGAGGATCTACATGGGAAATAAATAAGTTAAGAGGAGTTAGAGAAGGTCACTATCAGCCAATTTATGGAATTATTTTTAAAATTTAACTTTTATTCTTTATTAATAATGGTTAAGAGAAGAAAATTGTCTAAAACCCTAGTGGAACATGAAGAAGACTCACTCAGGCTCTCAACCATGTAAATGAGATGTACGAAATTATATAGACATGTAAAATAGTATTTTTCTCACCATTTTGTGTTTATTTTAGGTTATAGAGAATATATAAGGATAAAATCAAGTTTTTGGAAATTACTAGGAATTTTTCTAACCCCTAAAAGTCATTTCATTCCTAGGAAAAGTTTTGAAGTGTTCAAACAATTATCTTACTTTTAGGTAGTCAAAACTGGCATAGTGAACACAAGGGTGAGAAGGGTGAAAAATATAAGTATGGGAATTTTTAAGGTATAAATAAGTATTATAATTCCATGTTTAGTCTTTACATGTGTCATTCACTCCCTTCCATGTATTTTCATGGAAAACTAAAGACATTTTTGAGGCCAAGTGTGAGGGGTGACTGAAACAAGGATTTTGTTAGACTATAGATAGTGATTGCTTCATTATATGAGTTTATAAAGGATTAGAATACAATTTATGCATGTAATTTCATGCATAAATTCCTTCCCTCTTGTTTCCATCATCATACATATCCCTAGTCAGTGGTGGGATGTTTAAATATATCCAAATGATGAAGGCAATTTTCTGAGCCAGTATAAGGAATTTTGTGACACTTTTCATAGGTTTCATGACTTTTATGGACAATTGGACCTATTTAAATTTCATTTTTCACCTCATGCCTCTTTATAATGAAAAATTTAACCACTTTTTTAAGATTTACACATGTCCAAGTGACCTTTGGACTTCCTTTACCTTGTTTCTCTCTCAAAGGCTATAAATATGGACTCATTTCCTTCTTTTGAGCATCCTCCATTGGTTAATGGGGAAGATCTAGACAAATTTGTAATTTAATTAATCTTTAAGAAATAAAAAATGTATTTTACTTTTCATATTTTGTTTAATTGAGTGTTAGTACAATCTTGTTGGTCTTGTCTAGTAGAAGATTATCTTTTCTAGCATGTTATCCTTGATTGTTCACCAAATGTGCAGAAGAGCAACTATTATAGTTATTTTTAAGTGTTATTTTATAAGTGTATATGTGTCTTATAATTGGTTCATGATTATATCCTAAAAATTAATCCTTCATTACACTCTTAAGCATCAAAATGCCTTTGGACCTAAATTATGAGACATTGATGTGACAATGCAACTTGAATTATGTTTTTTATGTAAAAGAAGTCTTGTTTGACTCTAAGTGGTAAAATTTCAGTAATTTGGAGGAAATACACTATTGGTGCATCACATTTTTTAAATTTATTAGTTTGTTTATTAACTCTTTTCATCTAAGGTTGATAATCAAGAAAGTGCTTCAAATATTGCATCAAGGGAACTAGCCCTTCTAGATATTAATCTCAACAAAATTTTCACCCATAGCAAGAGATATGTTTCCATTATGAAACTTAGATGAGGAAATCTAGGCATCTCCTCAAGGGGTACAAATCCAAGTGAAAATAGTTTTTGGCATGCCTGATGGGACTCTAAGTCCTAAAAGATTGTTCAAATTTGGTGTTGGTCTTAGCATAGTTACATCTATATGAACATCTACATTTACTACCTGGTGACTTCACTAAATTTTTCAACTCTTTAGTTGTTGATCAGTTCCTAATTTCCATGCTAAAGGTGACCACTAGGTCTGTTGATATAGGTATACCTTTTGAGTTTGTGTAGTTGCCTTTATATTATGTTAGAAGGTTTAGATTTATGAACACCCATCGTTATTCAAGAGAGTTAGTATTTAATAAGTCTAAGTTATTGTTTATTTTAATCCCTAATACTCAAATTTCACATTCCAAGATGGCTAGGAACCAACCTTTTGTAGCCTTCATTGGATCATCTCCTTTGAATCTTACCCAATATGACCAAATTCTAGGAGCAACCCTTAAGATTGTTCCATACTTTAGTGGAGAGGGTCTTATTAATACCATTTAACACATTATAAACATAACATACTTTTTCAATATCCATAATATCATTCAATGAAATGTGTATATTAGGTTATTGGCATTGTCTTTCAAAGGAAAAGCTTTAGATTGGTATGGGACTCTACATAAAAATTATATTGGTTAATGGGATGAACTAGGAGATTTATTGACTAAGAGGTTTGGAGAGAAGATTTATCATATATTTATAGCTAATAAATTGACCAACATCAATAGGGAACAATAATGTTTTATGCAATATTTTTTCAAAAAACATGGGATATGATCCTGGCCCTTGTGAGACCTACTCCAAACTATGTATTCTTGTACTATCTAAAAGCATTGAATAGTGATGTAGCTATGATGATCCAATCCATATGTGGGAAAACACTCCCTAATACCTATGAGATAGCCATAAATGCTGAGAATTATCTTTTTCAAGTAGAGAATATTTCTCCTAGGCCACCAATGCCACTATTCTCTGATTTGTAGCCTCCTAGCCAAGTGACATTGCCCACTTTAGCTCCTTTGCCTAGTCAAGAAAGACCTACCATTACCCCTTAAAAGGAGATTCATGAAGTTAAAATCTTACTCTAAAGTGTCACTAATGATTTTTTTCCCTCAAAATGCAACAAACTCAAGGTTACAGGCCATACCAACCCTAAAATCAGTTTGGGCAAACCAATAGACCTCCTTTTCAAAGTAATATTCACGGACAAGGTCAAATCACCCATGTTAGGCCTTATCAAAGCTACAATAATAATTATCCCTCATCCTCTAAAGCTCTTCTCCCCACCCAAAATAACTTGCTTCAATAAAATCCATGCTATCCATATTTTTAACAAAATCAAGAATAAGTTGCTTATGCAAATGAAATGCACAATCAAACCATGGCAATGCAAGGCAATTAAGCTTCCCAAGTTACAATATTTGAGGGACCAATGCAAATTTTAATGGATAATGGTCAAGAAAAATATGATTATACCTTCATAAATCATTTGGAGGGAGAGTTTTTTGCTATTAATAGTTTGGGGAATCCAAATAATATGAATACTAGTGTTTCCTCTAACACTAGGTCTAAGAAAAGGGTTGTTGAAAAGCAACAAGGAGAAACTCAAGGACATGTTTTAGTCCCCAAATCATCTTCAATGGTGAGTGTATCAAATTCAGATCCTAGAGTACAAGAAGGTCAGAATTTTTATAATATAAAGATAGCTCCTATTTGCCCACCTTCATAAGCTACATCACAAGGAGTTAGTATTTCTAAGGAGCCCCCAAAGGTGAGCAATTCTTCCCATTAATGTTGTAGACTAGATGAAGAAGATACACATGAACATATCATTTTGGGATTATTTGACAATAGCAGGGTATAAATATATGCTCCAAAAATATTTGTAAGGACTTGATAAGTAAGTTGGATCAACTAGGAATGAGAATGTTGTCTTGGTGAATGGGACTTAGCCTATTGATGTACAAGTAAAGAAGATTGATAAAACTCCTCCTTTCTACCTATCTATAATCATTGGTGATTTATTAATTCATAATTACATCATATATAGTGGGGCTAGTACTTTAGTTATGCCTAAGTGTATAGCAGATAAACTAGGCCTCAAATATGAGCCAATGGCTAAAGGAGTCTTACAATTGGATGGATCACCAGCAAAGACCTTGGGAGTAGTCAACGATTTGAACTTTATTTTACATCCTTGTCCTAATTTTTCCATTCCTCATGGTGTTTTTATGGAATATTTACCTCCATACTTTACTCTTTGTTTATCAAAAGAATTTATAGCTGAGAGAGGTGGATACTTGGATGTAAATTGGTCTTACATGGTGTTTAGGATAAAGTATGGTACAAAGGTGAAGATTGAATCAGAATATATTCACTATAATCACTTGAATCCTTACAAACCTAAAGTGGAAAATGTCAACTATGCCATTATTGATGAGGAGGACCTCCACATAGACCAATATCCAACATCTTTCCTTGAAGGAGTTTTTGTTTTTTACTTAGATGAATGGGGAGATGATAATTATGAGCATGATCCTAAAAAATTCATAGAGGAAGCTAGTCTTGGGGTGTATTGTATATATGAGGAGGACTCTTTCATGCCAAATTTAATCAAACCAAGTGAAGATATAGGTGGTTTATGGTAGCTTTTCTTTGATGGATGAAGAAGCAAGATTGGGGTAGGCAGTGGAGTAATGTTGGTTTCTCCTTTTAAGAAAAGGTACTATTCCACTTTTAGATTTCATTTATCTTGCACTTGTAATGTGTTAGAATATGAGGCCCTCATTCATGGCCTTGAATGGGATAGGAAAAGAGGTATTAAAGAGTTATAAGTATATGGTGATAGTGAACTTGTTGTGAACCAAGTTAGAGGACAAAATTTGACTAAAAACTCTTTGATTAAGTCCTATAAGCATAGACTATGGGATCTTATGGAATATTAACATCGCATCCATCCCAAGAGAGGACAAAAAACATGCTAATAGGTTGGTATTAATTGGAGCTTAGTTTGATGTCCCAAAAGGTATAAAAGAGGATAAGAACCAACCAGATCTTAAGGTAATTGTAAGACCCTCCATACCTAATAATGTCACTAATTGGCAAGTGTTTGATAATGATCAACAAATAGCACTTTTTATACAAGAAGAGGCTAAGTTTTATACCAAGAATTAGTCCAAATTATAGTAGCAATATGGAGGGCAGATTGTCTAATTGAAGTCCATTAAACTTCCTAAAGGCCTAGTCACTCTTGAGAGCATATTCAATGATGATGACCAACTAAATAAAGAGAAGGTAAGCATGTCTAAAAAGTAAGAGAGCTATGATAAAGTACAAATATTTAAGGATAGTTTGATTTTACTTGGAAAGGTATGTATTACTAAAGAAAAACATGCTTTTATTGAGTTATAAAAGGATTTTTTTGATGTCTTTGCATGAGAATATAGTGACTTGAAAGGCTTTAACCCAAACTTAGCTCAACATACCATAGAGCTAGATGAAAATTCAAGCCTATAAATAAAATACAAAGGCCAATAAATCCTAATATTGAGCCCCTCATGAAGAAAGAACTCACCAAGTTTATTGAGTCCAAAATCATCTTCCCCATTAAACATTCATCTTGGTTGGCAAACTTGGTTCCTGTTAGGAAGAAGAATGGGGAAATCAGGTTATGTGTTGATTTTAGGGACTTGAATATATTTTATTTGAAGTACCATTATCCTCTTCCATGTATGGAACACATTTTTAAATTTGTGGTAGGTAGTGAAAGGTTTTCTCTCCTTGATGTGTATTTCAGGTACAATCAGATTTTGGTGAAGGAAAGTGATCAATATAAGACAACCATTATTACTAAATGGGTTACATATACCTATAATAAGATTCATTTTGGATTGTCTAATGCTAGAGATACATTTCAATGTGCAATGGATATAGATTTTCAAGGACCAATAAATGACATTGTGTTGGTGTATCTTGATGATGTAATAGTTTTCTCTAAGGATGTAAAGGATCACTTAAATCACCTAAGGCAGATTTTTGAAAGGTGTAGAGATTTTGGAATCTCTTTCAACCTAAATAAATGTGTTTTTTTTGTTCTTGAAGGCAAAATATTAAGACACATTATCTCTAAGAAGGGTTTATCCATTGACCTTGAAAGGGAAAGTGCCATCTTGGCATTGTCTTTGCCCAAACACAAAAAGGGTTTTCAAAGTTTCTTTGGGAAAATTAATTTCATAAGGGGGTCCATTATTGATTTTGATAATGTTTTCAAGCCTCTAACCTCTATTCTAAGGAATAATGAAGTGTTTACTTGGACTATAAGAAGGAAGGAAAGTTTTGAGGGATTAAACAAGCCATGGTCCAAGCTCCTACTCTTGCAAGTCCTAATTTCTCAAAGGATTTAAATGTGTATGACTTTGGCAATGAAGAGGTAATCTCTACCATGCTTACTCAATTAAATGAGGAGAATTTTCAGTAACCTATTGCCTTATTTATTCAAGGTTTGGAAGGCTATGAAGTAAGATACACAAATGTTGAAAAGCAAGTACTTTCAATTATTAGGAGTCTAAATAAGTTTAGGCATATGTTGTCTAACAACAAGATTCACATATTTTTACCTCATCCTAGTGTTAAAGACTTACTTTTGAGAATAAATTTGAATGAAAAGAGGGCTGGTCAGATCATAAAAGTGATGGAGTATTATGTAGAAATCAAGATAATCAAGCTATTGAATGGAAAGGGGTTATGTGAGCATCTTGCTTCAAATTTGAAGGAGAAAAAAGAGGTTATTTTGGAAATCCATGATGACCCTATGACATCTACACCTTCATCAATGAGAAGTTGGACACAAGATGTGATCCATTTTCTTCAAACTGATGAGTGTCCACAAGGCTTAGATAGAGCTATAAGAAGGTAATCTAGATTACAATCCATTCCTTATGTACTTGTTGATGGAGTGTTTTTTAGGAAGGACTTTTTAGGTGTTTTAATGAGGTCTATTGAATCAAATCAGATTGATAAAGTATTATTTGAGTTTCATGATGGACTAGCTAGTGGTCACTTTGCTCCAAGAAACACAACTACTAGGATTATGAGGGCTAGATACTTTTGACCTAATCTATTCAAATAAACTCATGATTGGGTCAGGAAGTGACCAAAAGGTGATATTTTTTATGGAAAATAAAAGCTTGTTACCTTGCCTCTTCATCCAATTTAGGTTGATGCACCCTTTATGTAATGGGATTTGGATTTTATAGGCCTAATCAATCCACCTTCTAGTGTTAGTCACAAGTGAGTGTTGACTGCTATAGATTACTTTACAAGATGAGTGGAGGATATATATCTCAAGGAGGTAAATGAAAACTCAATTATAGACTTCTATGAAGGTATAGTAACAAGTTTTGGGTTCCTTCAACAATAATTTTAGATAATGTATTGGCTTTTCTTGGAATGAAGACAAGTGAATGGGCTTTGAAGCATGGCATCTATTTCACCACCTCCTCTAAATAATATCCACAAGGGAATGGACTATTTTAGTCCACCAATAAGAATTTGATTAGGATCATAAAGAGAAAATTGGAGGAGAACCAAAGGACTTGGCATTCCAAGTTAAAGACAACCCTTTGGGCTAATAGAATCACCCCAAAAAGAGATATTAGAAATTCACCATACACACTTGTCTATGGGAGAGAAGTTAGAATACCTATTTAATTTGAATTACTAGCCTTGGATCCTACTTATCATCTAGAATTGATGGAGAATGAAATCATGAAAGTTAGGTTATGTGAGTTGATAGAGCTTGAGGAGACAAGAGATCAAGCTATGAAAACTATGAGAGCTCACCAAGACCAAAAAAATACTTTGAAAAAAAGGCCATGCCAATAAGTTTAAAATAGAGAGACATTTCTATAAAGTGGGGTGAAGATAGGGCTAAACCTAAAAGACACATAAAATTTGATGCTTTGTGGAGTGGCCCATATGTTATCACATAATACAAGCAACACAATGCTTTCCACTCTTAAGGTTGGATGGATAGGAGCTTCATATCCTAGTTAATGGGATATATCTCAAAAAAAAATTCTAAGGTTATCCTCTCTCCTTATACATAGTTTCTTACTTTCCTTGTGTTCCCTAAGTGCTCACGCATATGTGTGAGTTTTGTCTTGTGTCTTACCTTGTTTTGCATCTTGCTTTGTTGGTGTGGTGTGTTTTTATTTGGAAAATTCCTTGCTAGTTGTATTCAATAATCCATTGACTCCATTGGCCTTGACAAGATAAAGCTACTGGTCCTTAATATATCAGGCATACTACCATATGAGTCACTATTTTGTTGACCAAATTTGACTTTTTGGTCAAATCTGGGGACCCCTAGGCAAAAAATTGTATTTAAAATGTTTTAAGGGGTCATAATATATTATAATAGGAATTATTACTTTTCATATGATGTAATTTGAGATCATATTAGCTTTGGTCTTAGTTACATTAGTCAATTTATCCATTAGGGGTTATTTTATGTGCCTTTAAGAGTCATTAATGCAAATGGCACATTTTAAAAGGTGAATAGGTGTATTAATTTCATGTAAAACATAAAAAAGGTAAGTATGAGTGTCATAGATGTTAGTAACATTATAAGGTTGCAAGTTCTCTAATTGAAACTTCAAAAATTAGTTGAAAAAGAAGAAAAATGGCACTTGTATGGCACATAGAGAAGTTTAAAACATGTCGAGGATAATGGAGGGTATATTAATATTTTTAACACTCATATCCATGATTTTTTTGATCTGAAATTATCATTTTTAATCCAAAACCCTTTTGTGCATTTCTAGTTTTTCTAGACAAACTGAAGTGACCCTCAGGCTTTTGCTCGGTACAGGAAGCACAAGTAGTTTTAGGAAAAATGATTTTAGGAGATGATATTAAACTAAGAGACATTAATTTTAATATATTTATTTTGAATATTGGTAAACTATGCTTTATGAACCATTGCTAACAAGTTGATTATGTCTTTCTATAAGTTGTTTGGTATACCTTATAGGTTTTGCTCCATTACTACCAAATCTGTATGAACCAATTAGTGATGTTGGATAAAAATGATTTTTTTTATTTATAATATGGTCTCCATTATTTTTTTCATGATTCATGATTTCTAGATTAGCAAAATTGGTCTATGATGCAAGGAGGTGTCACTATGTGTATTTTTAGTTGAAGTTCTTTGGTTTGATAAGTGTCTATATCCCATAGGTGTCCCTTTAAAATAGGAAATATTTTTCCATATAGGTCATGTGACCATTTACTTTCATGTTTGGACTTCACCATGTCACCTCTTGGATTTTTCACTAGCTTGTTGCCCTCCATGGTCAGCTCCTTACATATTTTTAGTTGAAACCTCGTGTATAAGCTTTCTCATCTTGACTATGAAGTGATAATGGAGGTGTAGTGGCTTATCCGATACTTTATAAGATTAATTAAGTTCATTGTTTATGCTAAAAGAGGTGTAGTTTTGACCACATGCTCATATGCCATGCCAAACAACCACTTGATGCATATGTCTATCCTTTTTCACATGTTGGAAAATGATCTTCATGTTGTAATAGGTGTTTTGAAGTTGGTTCCAAGTTTAAAAGGATGGAGATCATATTATTTAGGATTGATAATGTCATTTGGATAGTCTTGATGTAGTGCATCATTTTTTGTCACATTTCATTGCTATTCTTGCATATTTTTCCCAAAACATTCATTTACAAGCCCTTGATGATGTCATGTTGGTGTAAGGGTAGATGGATGTGTGTCACAAATTATTGTTTTTGCTTGAAGTGAAATTTTAGGTTCATAAAATGCATACTAGTTTCTTTTACACTCATGGTTTATAGTGGTCCACACCCAATCCACTATTTTACTTCCCAACAACCTTTTATAGGTGGTTGAGCATGGGTTGGAGTGTTGTACATGTTGTCCCCCAAAAATATCACTCATTTTTGGGACAACATTTGAAATATTTTGAACTATTTTGGTCCAAAAAACCAAAATCCTCTCTCCCCTTCTCAAAAATTGTTCTATGCATTCAAATTCTCCATTTTTCAAGCTTTTTCAAGTTCTACAGACTCAGTTCTATGGACTCTACAAGCTTAAATCTACAGACTCTATAGGCTTAAATCTATAGACTCATTTCTATGGACTCTGCCAGTTCTACGAACTCATTTCTATGGACTCTGCAGGCTTAAATCTATGAACTCTATAGATATGTTTCTATGAACTCAACATGCTTGAAATCAGCAAGTTCAACAGGTTCAAAGGCTTCTACAAGTGATTTTAATCAAAAGAACAAGTTTCCAACACTTAATCATTTTCAAGATTGGTTTAATGCCTTGGTTCAACCAAAAGAGTTCATTAGCAAGCTTCTATGCAATGTTTGAACCATTGAACCATTGAACCTTGAACCATTTTGGTTCAACGGGTTCAATGGGTTCAAAGGTTCAATGACATCAACAAGAGTTAAGTGCATTTTTCAAGGTTCAAAGTTCAACTGCTTCAACAGATTTAACGGCTTCAAAACACTTATCAAAGAGAAGAAGGCTTGAACCATTGAACCACTTTAGTTTAAAGGTTAAATGAGTTCAATGGTTTAACAGGTTCAAGCGGTCAAGTGAATGAGTGGAACACAAGAAAGTGATTGAACCATTAAACCTTAAACCAACAAGGTTCAATGGTTCAATGGGTTTAATCAATTCAAAGTGATCAAAAGACTTAGACAAAAAGATGGTTTCAAATGCAAGATTGACTCATTGAATTGTTGAACCAAAGTTGGTTCAATCAGTCGGTTCAATTAGCAGGTTCAAGGGGCTACCCTAAAGCCAAAGGAAAAAATCCCTTGTAGAGGGCAATGAATCAAGTTGAGTGCCATTGCAAAGGGGAATGAATGAAGCCAAGTGCCCTTGTGGAGGGCAGTGAACAAAAGTGGACAAAGAGAATTCCTTTAGAAAAGTGAACCAAGGATAAGCAGCCCTTGCAAAGGGTAGGTGAGGAGTAGATGAACCATTGTAAAAAATCAATGGATAGTTCTGGGCTTAAACAAGTCCTTGCGGAGGGCACAGTTCTCTTTTGGGAAAAGAATGTGGCAAAATGGTTAAGGCAAAAATCCTTTAGACTTTTTGTCTGAAGGAATTCACCTAGGAAGAAAACCTTAAATCAAGAACTCGGCAGAAAATTAACTAAGGCAAAGTGAAGGAAGATTTCCTTTGGACAAATTTTTTGAAGGAAAAATTTGCCAAAAAAGGAAAAGTCCACCAAAAAAGGAAAAACCCACCGAGGAAATAAAAGCTTGAAGGCCACCTGAAAGATCCCAAAGGGTAGGTACCCTTGTGGGAGGCTCTTGCCAAGGAAAGTGGACCGTTTCTCAAGACCCCAAAGGGAAAGTTCCCTCCAAGAAAGATCAAACCTCAAAGTGTAGTGGAAGCCACCATGTGTCCCTTATAAAGTCAAAGTGGAAGCTGCCAAGTGTTATCTGCTAGGGCATAGTTTCTAGTAACTTTCAAAGTAGCGAAACGTGCCACATGTCATCTACAAAGCTCGGTGGAAGCCACCAAGTGGCAACATCTGTGGCTTCTTCATTTTATTGAGTAAGGACTATGGTGGGTCTTAAGTGAGTGGCTAAACTTGAGTAGAACGTGCCAAGTGTCTGCATCTATGTGGATCCAAAAGAGTCTCAAATGTTTCTACAGTGCTTCTATAAGCTCAACAGAAGCTGTCATGTGTCATCCTCTGTAGGACTCTCAAAAGACATATAAAGCCTCTATAAGTTAAGTGGAAGCTACCACATGTCCTCGCCTATTTCACAGTGGAACATGCCATGTGTCATTTGTTAAGATCAGTAGAAAATGACCAAAACAAGTGGGAAAGACATGAAGTAATTGCTAAGGAGGATGATGGGCCCAAAGTTGTCAAATTTAGAGCAACCAAGTAGCCATTGGATTTCAAATGATGACGGACCCGAAGACATCAAATTTTTAGCAATAAAATAACTGTTGATCCTTGTATACTTAGACACAGACCCTATGAATAAATTTAGTGACAGGCTAAAGAGATAGCCTGAGAGCTCAGATCACACAAAAAAGGGAAAAATATATCCAGGAAAGGGGGAATGATGAAGAAGGATCAAAAATATCCACGCATGGGATATGTTTGTAGAAGGTGAAGCAGTCCACCAAGTGGACATCAGAAAGCATGAACATTCAATGGCACAACCTATTTTTCTACATTGAGTAGAGCGAATAGCTATGCACACATAAGGAAACACATCAAGTGACCCATATTTTAGATCGACATCTAATTCAAGCATAGCCCATAAATAGAATTTAAAATGTATTAAAGGCATTGAATGCATTAGAAGCCATTTTTGTGAAATAAAGCACGAAAGTATTTCTTGGAGAACTATATATTGGACTCTCTCTTATTGTTTTAAGGGATATCTCTCTCTGTTATAAAAAAAAACTCTGCCCAAATTGAAAGGCATTACTAAGACTTTGAGCTCAGATTGTTGATCATATTTCATTATTTGAATAAGAAAACAAGTGACTTTTTAGACTTTGTACTGGAATAGCTTGGTTGTTGGGGAATTTTTTCTTATGTCTATTTCCTTAATACATTTTTTTTGTCCATTTAATTAAATAAGCAGAATTAGTGAAAATAATCAGAAAGGTGTCCTGAAGCCAACTATGGAGAGACTTTGTGCCCCCACAAATTCCTTTAGTGTGTTTTCTTTCTATTCCTATGTAAAGGATCTTGGGATGACTTTGTGCCCTCATTATCCTTCATATTCTATTTCTTTGTAAATGATCTTGGGATGACTTTGTGCCCTCGTTATCCTTCGTATTTCACTCTTTGGCAGTTGAGGTGGAGACTTTGTGCTACATTTCATCTTGTTGTGTTATTATGCCCTATTACAGTTACTTGTCACCACCTAAAAGGTTCCTTTTGTCTACTAAATAGCACTTCTGAAAGAAGAGGAGTGCCTTCTGTCATTTCATCAGGATTTCTCCTTTGATTTTTGAACATCTTCTCTAAAAAAAGAGAGATGGATGGTTTATCCTACCCCTGAGTGTTATTTTCTGCTTATATATATATATATATATATATATATATATATATATATATATATATATATATATATATAGTATATATCTCCTACATATTTATAAGGAACCTCCCCTTGATGAGAAGAGAGATTTTTCCCCTTTTGATGTAGTAAACCTACACATCTGGCCGACCAATCTCCCTATGCTATGGTTGAAGAGACCTATTTTACTCATCAGTTAGCTGGTGACAAAATATTCACCCAATAGTACAGAATGGTAAAAAAATGTCACACTCCATTTTAATTTCCATCACAAAAAAGCCTTGATAAGCCCATAGAAACATCCTAGAAATCAAAATGGAAGCATGGACCTAGTTTAAGGATCAAATATTGAGCTTAGGGATGGAATCCTTAAAGAGCAAAATGGAGCTCTAAGAGGTTTTGGTGGACCTTATAAAACATGTTTGCAAGGTGTTTTGTGAAATATATAGGGGTGGAACTTATAGTCCTATCATAGGAAAAGGACCCTGCCAATTTTGATAAGGAAAGGGCAAGGGGAAGGTGGTCTTGCAAAGCTTCAAAAGTGCCTCAGAACACACTAAAAACTTCAATGACATCTATGGTCTTATAGATGTAAATGACCTCTTAGTCACCTCTAAGAAACAAAATCAAATAATGGTTGTGTTCAATGGTCTTAGATGGTATAATGAGGTGGAATGAAGTTAAATTCATCAAGAGAGAGTTGAGATATAATATTATTCACCTCCTAGACCATCTATAGGTACCCTCAGGCATGGGATGACACCTACAACAAGGTCTTAGAAGGAAAAGTGTCTCAATCCATAAGGAAAGGTAATGTTTGAATCCTAATGAGGCATATAGGGATTTTAGGTGAAATATATATTGTGTGACCTAAAAATTTGTCTTAAATAGCTAATTAATACCATGATAAAATGAAAAAGACCCATGTATTCACCTATAGGCAGGGTTATAGGTAGAACACTCCAACTTAAATAGTGGCATGAGAAGGTTGATACAAGGTGGAATTTTGAAGGTCCATAAGAAGGGAAAATGTTTAGTAGACATGATGTGAAGCTCAATATAAATTCAAATGGTATTTATACACTCCAATAAATTTTCAAGCAACCCTATCTTGACCTATAACATTCCCTAAAAAGTGTCTCAGTCAGACAGGCAAGGCCTCAGTCTTGGTGATAAAAGGTGCACTAGTATGGTGAATGGAGCTAAATATTGGTAATAATAATGGATTACCACCTCAATGAGCATGTTATTGGTGTCATGAAGTGTTCCAAAGTGGGGGGGGGGGGGGGGGGGGAAAGCTTACACTGGGCCTCAAACCCTTGTTCTCATCTACAGTAGGGTACATAATAATAGGGCTAAGATAGACATTAACCTATATATAGAGGAGGAGAGGGTACCAATGACTAAAACATGATCTATGGTGGTCTAGTATGTGTCTTAAAATCCCTCACACCTCATCAAAATTATTATATTCCTTCCCTACCAAATAAAAGAGTAACAGTCCATACAAGTGACTAGGAAGCACCTTTGCCCAATGAGCAAACGTGAAGAATATAAGGGAGTAAGTGTTTTGGATGGATTAAAAATCTCCATAAGCATGAATTAAATATGGATAGAATTATTATGCATTATATAATCATGTTTTTGGCTTTAAAGAGTGACTTCTGAGTGGATTTAGGGGGGAAATGTAGGAAAATAGGGTTTTTGGTCCCTATTTTGGACATTTAGAGATGGTTTGGCATCAAAAACATGGAATAAAACTTAACCATTTGGTAAAAATGGTAATTGGGACTTGTAAAATATTAAAAAAGATTCATATTTCAAAATGGATAAGGGAAATAAATCTTTATTTTGTCTCAGAGGTCATCTAGTCTAGTAAAATCAAAACTTGGCAAAGTGACCAAATGAGTGTAGAATGGGCATGGGACATAATGTGAAGCCTTGGAGACATAAAAAAACCTATTATAAGGTGTATAAAAGGTAGGTAATGGGTAATAATAAATATATTAGGCTTAGATTCATAAAATTACCCATTTTCCCCTTGCACATAGTCCAAATAGGCAAGTTTTCCACTAGGCTTAATTGGCAAGTAAAGAAAGGAGATGATGTAGGGTGCTTGGAGGAATATATCATATTTTTGAGGTAAAAATATAGGTGTGAGAGATTTTGGAGTGTAGATAAGTGATTAGGACAGCCATCTTTGAGCTCAAAACCACTCACTCTTATGCAAAATTAGAAAAATAAACTCAATAGGGTGACTCGTGTAGCTCACATCTCCTTGGAGGATATACACTGGAAATAAAGAAGTTAAAAGGAGTTATAGAAGGTCTATATTATAAAATTTGTGGGATTGGTTTGAAACTTGAATGTGTATTCCTTATGAACAATGGTTAAGAGAAGAAAAATGTCTAAAACCCTTGCTAACCCTTGGCAGAGACCCAATGGGTAAAATGAACTTTGAAATCTAATATTTTGGCAAGGAAACCTATTGGAACATGGATAAGACTCTCAACCATGAAAATGAACTATACATAATTGTATGAAGAGCATGAAAAATAATGTTTTTATCACCATTTTATGTGTTTTTCAAGTTCTAGAGAAGATTTGAGGATGCAATAAAGTTTAGGGAAAGGATTAGGAATTTTTCTAACCCATAAAAGTCATTTAATTCCTGATAAAATTTTCTAAGTTTTCAAAAAATTGTCTTACTTTTAGCTAGTCAAAATTGGCATAGTGAACACAAGGGTGAGAAGGGTGAAAACTCTAAGTATGGGCCCTTTTAAGGTGTACCTAAGGAATCTAAGGCCATAGATGGTCTTTTCATGTTTCATTCACTCCCATGAATTTTCATGGAAAAATAAAGGTAGTTTTGATGTCAGGTGTGAGGGGTGATTGAAATAAGGAGTTTTTTAGACTGTAGATAGTGATTACTTCATTCCAAGAGTTTTCAAAGGATTAAGAATAAAACCAATGCATGTATTTGCATGACTGAAGGTATTTCCTCTTATTCCCATCATCATACCTATCCATATTTATTGGTGGGATGTTTAGAGAGATCCAAATGATGAAGGCAATTTTTTGAGCTAGGATAAAAAAAATTGTGACACTTTTCATAGGTTTCATGACTTTTATGGACAATTGGACCTCCTAAAATTGTATGTCTTTCCTCATGCATATTTATCATGCAATTTTTACCCATTTTTTAAGATTGACACATGTCCAAGTGACCTTTGGACTTCCTTTGCCTTGTTTCTCTCTCAAAGGCTATAAATATGGAATATTTTGCTTCTTTTGAGCATCCTCCATTAGTTAATGGGGAAAATCTAGCCAAATTTGTAATTGAATTACTATTGAATAAATACACAAGTGATTTTTCCTACTCACATATTGTTCAATTGAGTGTTAGTGCAATCTTTTTGGTCTTGTCTATTAGGAGATTATCTTTTCTAACATGTTATCCTTGATTGTTCACCAAATGTGTAGAAGAGAAATTATTACAGGTCTTTGTTAGTGTTATTTTCTAAGTGTATAGGTGTCTTACAAGTGGTTCATGATTGTATCATATAAATTAATCCTTCATTATCCTCTTAAGCATCAAAATTCATTCTAGACTTAACTTATGAAACATTGATGTGACAACGCAGCTTGAATTGTGAGTTTTGTGTAAACGAAGTCTTGTTTGACTCTAAGTGGTAAAATTTAAGTCAATGGAATGAAATACACTATTGTTTCATCACCTTTTTTAACTTTTTTAGTTTTTTTAACTCTTTTCATCTAAGGTTGATAAGCAAGAAAGTGCTTTAAATATTGCATCAAGGGAACTAACCCTTCTAGAGATTCATCTCAACAAAATTGTCACCCATAGAAAGAGAGATGTTTCCTTTGTGTCACTTGGATGAGGAGAGATAGGAATATCCTTAAGGGTTTCAAATAAAAGTGATAACAAATAGGTTGATGCAAACATATGTGATAATGGTATATCAACTTTTCAAAAAATTAGGAAGTCACGAAAAACACCAAACACACAAAAATGCACTAAGATTAAATGATAATTATAATATGATGATGAAATTAGAGTAAATTTTAGAAGAGATATTTAAGATTAAGGATGGATGAGATGATGATACAAAATGGAATGGGAATGCATAATGGTTGAGCTGACTTCAAAAACCCAATGTAATTGAACATTGCTTGCATAGTTTGAAGGGACCTTATGCCAAATTTATTTCTCCCAAAAGGGGAGGAATTATTATGATAAATATATGATGATCTGATGTTGAAAAAATTAAAATAAAGATAAGATAATTGGATTTTAAAATGGATGTTAATGAACGCATATATTTTCTCAAGGATAATATATTGTTATTTTAACTTTCCTCCTCATATACATTACAACTTAATTTTTGATGTATCATAGAATGGTATGCACCATGATATAAAACACCATGATGACTTGGAAACAATTTACTTAAACACTGACCCCAGATCAAACAAAAAAATGACACAAATACACCGTGATATGGAAAAATCAAGATGACATTATCATCGTATGCGAATGGATGGACTCAAGTATAAGCATGAGAAATCACCATGATATGTAAAAACTATTATATGGATTGAGTCAAGGAAAAACAAGAAAAATCAAATAATCAAGCAAACAAACACACACAAAACTAGAAAAAAATTAACAAAAAATAGCATGTTGTTAATTGAGTCAAAATCCTTGTGTGGAAGCTCAATGATATAGTTAGATGGTGCCCCCAAACAAGGATACATGCAAGGGGATGGATTTTGGGAAGGATGAATCCTAAAATGAGATAAACACTTTGATTTTCCTTAGATTGGATGAAATTTATGAGCTTGGATTAATGATTTGCACCAACAGGGTGGATGTGGGAATGATATATCCCAAAAAAATAAAATGATTAGATCAAGGATTTTAACTGGATTCATGACAAGATAGATGTTTTTAGATTTTGTGGATTTATATCTATCTTGGATATTATTTGCCTTCTTTTATTTATAGTATTTTTATATTTTATGATTTATATTTTTCTAATTTTATGATATTTAGGAATTTTTTAGAATAAGTATATACAAGGGGTCAATAGTAAAGGGAACACCTATTCCAACACTAGGATGGGATATGTAGCATATAGAAATAATTAAATGATGATGTTAGATGATAATGGATTATAAATAATGAATTAAGTATTTATTGTTATTCAAAATGTGCGCTTGTGGATGCCCTACAGTGCAGGAATCTTTATGGTGGGGTGTTAGGCATGACAGTCTTGTGCAAGGCATAAGAGGATTCAACACTAGGTGTGGAAGTATTATAGTGTAAATTCATGCACGAGCATTGATTGTCTCATCATAATTATGGAAATTTCCCTAAGGAGTGGAACCCTTGTGCTCCTTGGGATGGGTTTCCAGAGTAGGCCGGATTCCTTCTATTCTATGCATACCTAGTTTAAA
This sequence comes from Torreya grandis, assembly GCA_037957365.1. Lineage (NCBI taxonomy): Eukaryota > Viridiplantae > Streptophyta > Pinopsida > Cupressales > Taxaceae > Torreya > Torreya grandis. Next base: position 8,346,245 of record JARHVA010000040.1, read on the forward strand.
ATTGGCGTGTAGACCTAAAGAGAAGAAAGGTAATATATCACTAGTTTAAACCTAATAATTTGCAAAGGAAAAAGGAGGGAGAAGGTAAGAGAGTGAATAATGTTGGGTGTCATTATCCTCTTCATTTAATCAACTTTCTATTGATGTCATATTTAACTAGGGATGTGTCTGAAGATGTATGCAACAAGAGGAATCGTAATGATTTAGTAATTAAATGGGGGTATTTGTATATTTTTCTTGTTTTGGGGGGTTTTTAATGTCTTAAGGATTTCTTGGTTAAAACCTTATTGAAATCAAACTATGCAAATCTGCTGGAAATAAACACATGTTGTAGGAATGAAATTGATTGCTAGAAATAAACACACATTGTAGGAATGAAATTGATTGTTGAAAATAAACACACGTTACAGGAATGAACTTGATTTATAGAAATAAACACATGTTTCAGGAATGAAATTGATTGCTATAAATAAACATACATTGCAAAAGTGAAAATTTAATCTAAAATGCCTACAGGAACAAATTTGCAACAAATCTTAATTTTAAAGAGTTGAAAGCATTTATAAATTTAACAGAGTTACCTATTTACTTTTGCTAATAGAAATATAAATACTAACAAAAATGAAGATCCTAGTCCTTTGGAGGAGTGGGCCCTTGCTCTACCTAGAACAAGATTTGAAAAATTCAATTTGCTTTCAAAATAGGAATGGCTATTTCATTGATAAAAATGTTTTGTATTACAAATATACTAAGCTATCCTTTTTCTCTCTATTCTTCTCTATTTTTATTCTCCCTTTTTATATCTATATCAGGTCTGTATATATAGATGCTTTTATGGACATAACTATTTCATAGATACGATAGAACTAAATTATGCCTAGAATAGATGCTGAATCAAGATGTGGTTAGATGTCCAGTTGTGTGATAATTGTCCTGTTTATGCCAGTTCAGAAAATTGAGAATCTATACCTGATTTAATGGGATCATTGATCTTTAACAGATCACCAGCTATTTGGAATATATCCTCATCAATTTTATATCTAGCTACGAAACTTATTTGAAGGAGTACCGGAGCTAAATATAGAGTTCCAGAGCTAAGTCCAAAAATGTGACAACTTGAAATAGTATGGTGAAGTTTCAGAACTGACTGTGATGGTTCCAGAACATATTCTATAGGTTTCAAAACTAACTATGATGGTTCCAGAATAGATTTTGGAACTAATCTAAATTGATTCCAATGCTTCCAAAAATATGTAATCCACTTCATATTTATTCTTTAGCCTGATGATGACCTATTTTATTGCAAAACTAGGATTTTCCAACACACTTGTTAGGATTTACAGGTCTTTTAAAATGTTAGAATCACAATCAATAAAAGATGGATAATCACATCCTAAATCATCTCATATCAAAATAAAAGTTACAAAATGCAATCAAACTTAATAAAAAAAGAGAGTAGGATGAGGTCATTTATTATACACTTATTGGGCATATCTTGGCCTCATCATTTCCCCCATACTTACTTGTTTGTAAGTCCCTTTACAAAATTCATTCTTCAAATTTGGGATTGTATATCCTGCATTCCATTTGATTGCTCAGATTAAATGGCTGAAATTGAATGTCCCAATGCTTTGACTTAGAAGTGTTATACCCTGCTCCTACTTCTACTTTTCTTTTCCATTCTTCAAACTGAGTAGGATGTTGAGGTTCTCTATTTTGCCAAGGAGATATGGGGGTGAGAAGTAGAGGTGGCCTTGTCCACATTCCTATCCATATGCTCAAGGGAGTTTCATTGATCCAGGGAATTATTGTGCATAAAGCTTTTGCCCTTTCTAAACTCCAGATCAAATTTGAAGGGGATATTACTTCCCTTCTTTTCAATGCCACCAAGAGAAATTCCCATCTTTTTAAACATGCATCATAGATATTATCAAAATTTTCCCTTTCATAAGTGGTGAAGACATCCATGCTTTGTTGTAAATTGAAAAGATAAGGTCCCTTGAATTTATCATTAAATGCATGGGATTGGAAATATGTAGCAAAGGCGGATGGATTACCATAATGAATTCTCATACATGGACTAGATGAACTAGCCTTTGACTAATGCTTTGACTCCCTTTCTTTCCATGCCATCTAATTTTGAAGAATAGAGACAAATGTGTTAAGTTGGCTTTCTCCTACATAAAAATTGATTATAAAACCTATATTTCTTTCTAGCATAAAATTGCAAAGGTAAAATTCACAAAGAAGGTTTTTCTGTTCTATATTAGCTAAGGAGTAGGCCGCTGAGAAATCAGCTTTATCTTTTATTTCATGTGGAAGTCCACATGCTATCCTTGCCAACTACCAACGAATGAATTATTCTTCTAAAAACATGCTATAAATAGGAGAAGGTCTTCTACATGCAATCAGCTTCTCACTCATCATACAAACTATTTGTATTTTCACAAGACATTTATACTTATCATTTTCCTCCTTGTAAAATTTGTCTTCCCATTCCTTCCTTGCTTTCTCTTCTTTTGCTAGTTTGCCTTTCAAGTCTGTATTGGATGTTTTGAGTTCACTGAGTTCTCTGCATGTGTCATCCCATAACTGCTTAAGTGGTAAATTAGTCAGTTCAGTTTGTGCAGAGACTGTTGACATAGATATCTGTATTGTACATTTTTCCTCATTCTCTATTAGTTGATTTTTAACTTCTACTAATTCCTCATTCCTAGCTATGAGCTGGTTTGTTAATTCTACAAGGAGTATTTCTTTCTATTCTAACTTGAGTTTGATAAAATTCAATTCCTCATCCTTTTCTTTGATAATGAGTTTTACTCTAGACAAAAATAGAGCCTATTTAATCTATTGGTTTTTTTCTTTTTCTAAAATTTCTTAGGGATTAAGCATTCCTCTTCCACCATAGGGGATTTCCCTTTCCTTCTCCAAGATGTCTGTTCATTTTCTGCATGTGATGGTGATGCAATCTCACCCATTTCTTGGAAAGGAAATGGTGTTGGCATATCAAATGCACTAACCCATGATGTCTAATAGATGACTCATCATATTAATCTTTCTAAATCAAGTCTAATCACACATGAAAATTTTCATTTAACCTTTAATAAGTTAAAAACATAATTACTATCCTTGATGATGTAATCCCTCCATTATGCAGACACATCATCCCTAAAAAATGGTTAGAAAATAATTAGAATTCAAAAAAATTTATTTGAATTAGCCATTTATTTTAGAAGATCAACATCATCACTAATTTTCAATTGATCCTTTTTTTTAATTAATTTATTTTTTTTTGGGAAGAGAACACCATTTACTGGTTTTTGTTCTCTCTCTCTCTCTCTCTCTCTCTCTCTCTCTCTCTCTCTCTCTCTCTCTCTCTCTCTCTCTCTCTCTCTCTCTCTCTCTCTCTCTCTCTCTCTCTCTCTCTCTCTCTCTCTCTCTCTCTCTCTCTCTCTCGGGAAGAGAATGCTATTTACTAGTTTTCATTCTCTTCCCTTTATTCTAGATATCTACATCTAGTTATGTGATCATTTTGGAAGAACTGGGTTCTTCCATATGATCAAATTCTTTGCTTACTTCAATCTGCTTCAAGAATTCATCTTTAGTAGGAGGCTTCCTATAAAGTTTTATCCTGTGTCCATTAACCAAGAGTATTCTTCTACTGCCATCAATGGGAAGTAACTAGATAGAACCATTGTCAAATATTTGTTTGATCTGATAAGGTCCCAACCATCTGGTTCTTAATTTACCTTAGAATTATTGGTACTTAAAATCAAACAGCAATGCCCAGTCTCCTACTTTGAATTGTCTTTCTTTGATATGTGAATCATGCCATTGCTTCCTTTGACCTTGGATTATCTCTATCTAGTGAAGTGCTTCCATTCTAAATTCATCTAATTCATTGAGTTGAAGGATTCACTCCTTTTGAGCTACATCCAATTCAATTCCCACCTTAGTTGTCCTCAATGTCTGTAGTTCAAACTCAATAGGCAACAAGGGCTTTTTCTCATAGACTAATTCATATGGTGAAAACCCTATTGTGGTTTTCCAAGTTGTATTGTAAGCCCATATAGCTTCAAGTAGTCTTTTTACCCAATCTCTTCTTTCAACTTCAACTATTTTAGTGAGGATGTTTTCTAGTTCTCTATTTGTTACTTTAACTTGTCCATTTGCTTGTGGGTGATAGGGAGATGACTTCATATGATTAATCTGATAATACATTGTGAAGGCTTGGATCATATTGAACATAAATTGTGGTCCTTGGTCTGAAACTAAGCTTCTTGGTGCTCCAAACTTTACCATAATTCTATGCCAAAGGAAATCAACAACTACTTCAGTGGCATTTGTTAAAGCCTACACTTCTGCGCATTTTGTTACATAATCAGTACACACAAGAATATGCTCTTTTCCTTGTGAAGGAGGATTAAAAGGTCCAACAAAATCCAATCCCCATCTCTCAAATTGTTTAATCACTACTTTTGGTTGCAGAGGCATTTCATTGGTAATGGTCGGTTGTCCCATCCTTTGACAAGGATCACACTGCCTGATATATCTCTTCACATCTTTGTATAGAAATAGCCAATAGTAACCAGTGCCAAATATCTTATGAGCTATTCATTTCATTTACTAGTGTCCTCCACTTGGTTCATCATGACATGCTTGGAATATGTCAAAAATTTCATCTTCTCTTACACACCTGCGTAAAACCAAATCAGGACCACATTTAAATAGCATTCCATTTAACCATTTGAACTATGCACTGATTTTGATTGATTTTTTTATTTGCTTTTTAGTGAAAGGAGGAAACTTCTCTATTGCAAGATAATTTTCCATGTCAGTAAACCATGGTGTGTTAGCTGAAGTAACAAATAATTGTTCATCTAGAAAGTTATCCTTGGCTGGATCTTGCTCCCCTGTACTGGTCAATCTTGACAAGAAATCAGCTACCACATGAGATTTGCCTATATTATCCACAATGGTAATATAAAATTCTTGTAGAAGTAATGACCATCTAATTATTCTACCTCTAACCACTGGTTTATTCATTAAATATTTAATTTTTGAGTGATCTGTATGTACAAATGTTTTTTACCCTGTAATGTAATGTCTAAATTTATTGATTGCATAGATCACGACCAAAAATTCTTTTTCAATGGTAGTGTAATTTTTTTAGTGGGAGTAAGATTTTTACTAATATAGTAAATAACATACATTCTTCCTTATTCATCTCTTTATCCCAAAACTACACCAATTGAGGTATTTGAGGCATCAGTTTGGATGTGAAAAGGTTTATCCCAATTAGTTCCTTGTAATATTGGGGCAATTACTGATTTCTCTTTATTTTTTTCAAAAGTATGTTGACATTGTTCATCCCAAAGAAATTCACAGTCCTTGGTAACCAATTTAAACATGGGGGAAACAATTTTACTAAAATCCTTGATAAAATGCCTATAGTATCCAGCATGTCCTAAGAATGATTTGATATCTATAGGAGTTTGAGGAATAGGCAAGTTTGAAATAATCTTGATTTTGTTTTGGTCAACTTGAATTCCTCTTTTTGAAATATGGTGCCCCAATACAATCCTTTCATCGACAATCAGCAAACATTTCTCATGACTAAGAGACAAGTGATGTTGTTCACATCTTGTTAATACTCTATCCAAAAAATTTAAGGCATCATCAAATGTATCTCCATACATAGTAAAATCATCCATGTATACCTCCACATAGTCATTTGTTAGATCTGCAAAAATTGCTAATATAACTCTTTGAAAGGTTGCTGGAGCATTACATAATCCAAATGGTAATACCCTATAAGCAAAGGTACCCCATGAACAAGTAAATGTAGTTTTGTCCTAATCTTTAGCAGTAATTCAAATTTGATTGTATCCACTAAATCCATCTAAAAAGGAAAAATACTATTTACTTGAAAGGTTGTCTAAAACTTGATCTATGAATGGTAAGGGAAAATAATCTCTCAGGGTGGCTTTGTTTAGTTCCCTATAGCTAATACAAATTCTCCATTTCCCATTATTTTTAGGGATAATTACAAGAGGATACACCCAATGGCTATCTGAGATAGGGTAGATAAAACCTACTTGTAATAATTTTTCAATTTCTTGTTTGACTATACCCCTTAAGGCTAGATTAATCCTTCTTTGGGCTTGCTTAATTTGTCTAATATTTTTAGTATAAATGTGATGAGTGCAGATAATTGGATGAATTCCTTTCACATCTCTATAGTCACAAGCAAATGCTTTAGTATGATTCTTCAGAACATCAAATAGTTTGACTTCTTCATCAATCTTTAACCAGCTATTAATATTCAAAAAAATTCCTAGATGAATCTCAACATGTTTGGTTCCAAGATATGATGAACTAATTTGTTGAAAGGGTTCCATTAAGGTGTTTAGTGGATAGGCATGTGGTAACAATATATGATATGTAGCAACATCTCCAAAAGTTCCTAGAGGTAGAATGCTAGACAAAGGACAACAAGAAAAGTTGTGATACTTATCTTGTTGTAGGTCAAACTCCTCGTTACTGATATTTTCCAAAAATTCTTCATCATCTCTTGATATCTATAAATCTGATGCTATAGATCCTTCCTCTCCCCAAGAGAAATAGCGTTCCCCCAAAGTGAAGTTATCTTCACTTATAGAGAATTAGCATGGTTTCAGAACTAATTGTGATGATTTTGGAGCTAACTGTGATGGTTCCAGAGCTAACTATGATGGTTTCAAAACTAATCTTGACTACTCCAATGATGATTGATGTTCATTTAATGAAGGATTAACCATATCATCTATTTCCCATACATGATCCTACAATATTATCATAGCCAAAAAAGACAAATTTTACTCATTAATATCAAGATTATCAACCCATAATTTTGCTTGATTATCAATAAAAGGTCGTGAAGATGGATATAATGAAATTTTCTTAGAATTCTTACCATTTGAAATAGTCATATCACCAGACCTGCAATCAATTAAAGTAGCAATTGTAGCTAACCATGGTCACCCCAAAATAATGGGATAACCAAGTGTTTAACCTTTTAGTTGTAATATAAGGAAGTCAACTGGATATTCCCATGATTCCACCATTACTGCCACATCTTCAATAACTCTTGTTTTTGCTACAGATTGATCTGCCATCTGCAATAAGGTATTAGTAGGTTGTATGCCTATTAATGGTCATGTTTTCAAAGTGTCCACTATCATTACATTGATAGCTGCACCCAAATAAATCAAAACATTATGTATATCCTTATTCCCTATAGAAACATAAATAACAGGCTTCCAAGATCTCCATATTTAGGTAGTAAGAGTTTCCCTGCTAATAAATCAGCAAGTTTCCTGTCTACCTGAATAGTCCTGGGGTATTGCTTCTTTCTTCCAAGTTTTTTAAAACATAAGAATTTGATTAATTTGTTCAACTCTAGAATATCTTTAATTGCTTGTAACAATGGTATTTCAATATTCAATCTTCTTAGTTCCTACACCAATTCAAATTCCTTAAGTTCTATGGTTTCTTTAAGTCTTTCTGGAAATGGAATCTGAGTAGAACTTTTTTCTAGTTTTTTATCTTTTTCTTTGTCATCTTCCTTAGGTGTAACTGTGCTAGGGGTTTTAGCTTCTTCTATCATCTCAGTGATTATAACAAGTGGATTGCTAACTATTTTTCCATATTTGGTTTGAATGTTTTTACAATCCATTGTATTTAAATCAACTAATTTTTTTGGTTATGTTTCGTATACAGGAGTTGTTTGTTTGTTTCTCAGGTTTGCTATTGGTTGTGATGGCATTTGGGTTTGGACTATGTTTTTAATCTATGGATTTTGTGTTGGAGGTACCATTATGGTTTTTTGGTTTTGATTTGGATATGTTTTTCCTTACACATAATTGCTAGGGCTCCATCTAGGTTGTGGCCAAGTATAAAGATTTCCTTGACCAACCCAAGATTACTGATGTCCTTGAGTATTCCAAGATTGACTTGCCCAATCCTGAGGATGCCATGTGGGTTGAGGAGCCCAAGGTGGTTTTCCCCAACTTTGTGGTACTGTTTGAGCTATCCATGGCATCATCTAAGGATTAGGAGCTGGTCTTGCCATAAACTATCCTTTATTAGGTTATCTTTGAACACAATTTAATTCTTCTATGGTGGTTGATGTATTGGTTTGTTTGAGCTGATTTTTTATGAGTAGAAGAAGAAAACAAGCATGAGTATCATGTTCTTTAGATTCACAAACAAGACACACTTCCATTTTATCCAAAGGACATTCTCTTGGTGCATGCTTCTTCCTGCATCTAAGACAATACATGGCTAATGGTTCAAGTTGAGCATTTTCTTTAGCTTGCAATCCATCCATGGTGGAGGTTAATTAAACTAATATATCTATTTTAACATTTTTGAATTCATCCATCAATTTGTTCATATTTGTATTCAAATTTTTAACCTTTTTCCCTTTTCTGGGTCCTCACCTTGTTCTTGAATGGTTTCTACAAATTTTTATGATTTCGTCCATTCTTAATTGAGCAATGTTTCCTCTGCCAATTAAATCAAGGGTTTCTCTAGATTCATCATTCAGACCTTTGAGAAAATTTATTTTATTTAAATATTCTTGAAGTAAAAATCCACATCTTTTACTCACAAAGAAGAATCTGTCCAAATAATCTTCCATATTTTCATCTTCTTCCTGTTTGATTTTGAAAAATTCTTCCTTTCAATTTCTTCCTCTACAATAATCTTGATATTTATCTAGGAAGATAGTTTCCATTTGTTCCCAATTGGTAATAGAATTAGATGTTAATCCCATAAACCACCTCATTGCTACATCCTTTAGGGTAAATGGAAACAACTTCAGTGTTTGATTATCTATCTTGTAATCATAAGTCTAACATAGTACTTTAAACTCAAATAGAAATTGGTCAGGATCCTTGGATGACATTCCTCGAAATGTGGGAAAATGTGCAAGTGAATTGTTTTTCATAGTGGTTTCATCATCCTCGATATGAATAGGATAGGTAAAGGTTATCTTAGGTTCTCTTACAGCTTCTCATTCCATTTCTCTAGTATTCTCTAATTCCTTCTCCCAATCAATGTGGTATGTGGTCTATTTTGGAGATGGTGAAAAGTCAGGAGTAGGGGGTTGACTACTCAATTGAGAATCCAAACTTTCCCTTAATGGATCTTGAGAAATAATCCTCCTTCCTATGGTTTTACTTGGTTCTGGTGACTGATACAAAAATTCTAAAGATGGAAATTTTGTTTCTTGTCTTGAAGGAGATAATGGTGCCTCCAATTCTTGTTCAACATCTTTTCTTAAACTAGAGGATGATGGAATTTCTTGTTCAAAAATTTTGGGGAGAAATCTTCCCTTGGAATCTTGTGGTCTACTCATAAATTAGGAAAAATTTCTTTAATTACTAAATGAATGATTGTTGCTCTTGTTGACACCTAATTAGAAAATTCTAACTAGTAGTCCCTGGTAATGGCACCAAAAATGTTGGGTGTCATTATCCCCTTCATTTAATCAACTTTTTGTTGATGTCATATTTAACCGGGGCTATGTCTGAAGCTATATGCAGCAAGAGGAATCGTAAAGATTTAGTAATTAAATGGGGGTATTTTTATATTTTTCTTGTTTTGGGGGGTTTTTAATGTCTTAAGGATTTCTTGGTTAAAACCTTATTGAAATCAAACTATGCAAATCTGCTGGAAATAAACACACATTACAGGAATGAAATTGATTGATGGAAATAAACACATGTTGCAGGAATGAAATTGATTTTTGGAAATAAACACATGTTGCAGGAATGAAATTGATTGCTGGAAATAAAATCACGTTGCAGGAATGAAATTGATTAATGGAAATGAACATACGTTGCAGAAGTGAAAATTTAATCTAAAATGCCTGTAGGAACAAATTTATAACAAATATTAATTTTAAAGAGTTGGAATCATTTATAAATTTAATAGAGTTACCTATTTACTTTTTCTAATACAAATATAAATATCGATAAAAATGAAGATCTTGGTCCTTTGGAAGAGTGGGCCCTTGCTCCACCTAGAACATGATTTGAACAATTCAATTTGCTTTCAAAATAGGAATGGCTATTTCATTGATAAAAATGTTCTATATTACAAATATACTAAGCTATCCTTTTTCTTTCTATTTTTTTACTATCTTCTCTATTTTTATTCTCCCTTTTTATATCTATATCAAGTCTGTATATATAGATGCTTTGATGGCTATAACTATTTCATAGATATGATAGAACTAAATTGTGCCCATAATAGATGCTAAATCAAGATGTGGTTGGATGTCCAGCTGTGTGATAATTGTCTTGATTCTTCTAGTTCAAAAAATCAAGAATTTGTTCTTGATTTAATGGGATCATTGATCTTTAATAGGTCACTGGCCATTTGGAATAGATCATCATTAGTTCTATATCTAGCTGCAAAAGTTTTGGAACTTATCTAAAGGAGTACCAAAGCTAAATATAGAGTTCCAGAGCTAAGTCCAAAAATGCGACAACTTGAAACAGTATGGTGAAGTTCTAAAACTGACTGTGATGGTTCTAGAATAGATTTTGCAGGTTTCAAAACTAACTATGATGGTTCCAGAATAGATTCTGCAGGTTCAGAAACTAATCTGAATTGAGTCCAACGCTTATAAAAAACATGTAATCCACTTCATATTTATTCGTTAGCCTAATGATGAACTATTTTATTGCAAAACTAGAATTTTCCAACACACTTGTTAGGATTTACAGGTCTTTTAAAATGTTAGAATCACAATCAACAAAAGATGGATAATCACATCCTAACTCATCTCAGATCAAAATAAAAGTTACAAAATGCAATCAAACTTAATAAAAAGAAAGAGTAAGATGAGGTCATCTATTATACATTTATTGGGCAATCCTAGCCTCATCAAATAAATCAAAAGGTGATGTGCCTAGAATAGATAAAGTCCTCCTACTACCATAAACACAATGCAAACACTTAGGAATAAGGCAATATCACACAATTTATACCAAGTCACTCTATGTGCATGAGTACTTTGCATAGAGGCATAAGAACATAGTTTTATGATGAGAGGGATGCTAGATGGTTCACATACATCATCAACATAGACCTGAGTGTGCATAGAATGTGACCAACAAGTGAGATTTGAGTTTAATGAGGAGGTGTAGGGATGAGTGATTAAATAGAGGGGTAAACATTACCCATAACTAGAAATCAATAAACACAAAGATCACATAGATCATCAGAATAGCGAAAAGAGGTGAAATTAATTCTCATTATCATGCAAGGATTTAGCTGATACAAATGCTCATGGATGGAAATTTTTTGTAGTATGAGACTACTAAAAATATGTCAACCTTTTTTACAATGTAATAACTAGGATTTTATAGAAGATCAATCTAGTTTTGTAATAAATGTGTCACTTGGGTGATGGGAGAAGTATTTAATGCATTTGTAGTGATATGACCATGTTTCTTGAATTTTATTTGATGATTGGACCTAGGTTGATGGTAGGATTGATTTTGGATAGACGTGCATTAGAAACTATAAGGTTTCCCTATCAATGTTAGAGGATGACATGTACTCAAGATCTGAGGTCAAATATTTGATTTTGCATTAAATTATTTGATAGTGCCTCAAGCTTCACTTAACCACATCCAAATATCTTCATTAATTCTACCAATCTCCTGACATGTGGCACTTAGATGAACTTTTTAGGAATCTATTTGAATTTACTAGATAGGAATGGCATGGGTGTGACACATGGATGGTTGGTACTTGTTATGGGCAACTAAAATCTTCCTTATGTTTAAGTAAGCATAGGAAATCCACATGGTGATATTAAAAGAAAGGCTATGGGTTGTGCCATTTAGGGGTGTAGATGTGAGATCCTGTGCACAAGTACAAAGCCATGTTGGATGGGCGTGAAGAATTTTTTTTGGTAGATTATGCACTAAGATGAATATTTTGGGTGCATTAAAGTTTTCCCATAACTAGTTCTTGCACCATCCCTTTTTCTTGGTTATTTTAGAGTCAGGGACCCACACTCTAAATCTTTACACACCTTTTGACTTGTGTATCATAAAACCTTATGTAAAGATATGCATTGATATCCTTATGATAACATGCATCATTACTTCCCTATTATGCATATTTGTGCCTCTAGTTTAGGCTCAAGTGCAGATGAGAAGTGTTTGTACTTATTCTACTTGAAGCACTTGGGACCTCACAACTATGCTAACCTTCTATATGATCCTAGGAATCCTTGTGCTAACCAAGGAGTCACTCAAAAAGTCAACACTTCTAGAAACCTTTACAGGTTGCTTGCCTACTAATTAAGGACATAATAGCCTTTGAATAATTCATTGGGAATGGAATATTTGGGACTTATGAATCATTCACTTGTGAATGTAGCATCTGCACACCCAACATTTTTTTTTGAGTTGAGGTTTATCTTGTAAATTAGAGAACTGCACCAAGGTGATTAGAGTAAAAAAACTAAACTAAGAAACACTATTATTGAATGCTTAGAGGGGTTAAAACTAATCTAAAATGTCAACATGCAAGGTACACCTTTAGGTATATAAAAGCAACCACTCTACTTATTTACAATTATATACAAAGAGTTAATGGAGATAGTGTTCGAGATGAATCCTATTGATTGGGATAGGTAACTCTTCTCCATTCATTCTAGCAAGCTGGAAGGCATTGGATGGCTTATAACTGGTGATGGTGTATGAAACACTCCATATTGCATCAAACTTAGAGTGTCTTTTAGATTTTGATCTATTCACATCCCATTTCAGTATTAAGTCCCCTACTTTGAAACTTATAGCATCAACCTTATTATCAAAGGTTTTCTTGGTCTGCACCTACTAAAAATCCATGGTGCATACAGCTTACGCTCTAGTCTCTTAAATATCCATGAGTTATACTATACTTTTTTCAATGGGATAACTCTTAAATAGCTCTAATTGGTGTGTGAGTTCAAATGAAGGTTACTTGAGGGATGCTAGTAATCTAACTTCCCTTCCATAGACTATCATGAAGGGATAATTTCCCAACACTCTCTTGGGCATGATTTGATCAACCCAAAGTGCAGTCTTGAGCTTTGTGTGCTAACTTCATTGGTTATCCTCTAGAGTCCTCTTTATAATATGGATCAAGTTCTTGTTTATGGACTCAACTAGACCACTACCTTGAGGGTAATAGTTTGATGAGGTTCTCAAGTAGATGTTGTGCTTGATGTCCCATCCATTGATTTTAGTTCCAAGGAAAGTTAGTGCATTATCAGAGATAATGGTGGTGAGAATGTTGAATCTCACTATAATTCCCTCATATAATTTGAGAATGGATACCTCATTAGCCTCCTTGAATGCAACTACTTCTATTTATCTTTTGAAAGAGTCAATATCTATAAGGATCCACTTGTGCCCATCACTTGATGGTGGGTTAATCATTCTTACAAAATCTAGGCCTAATTCAAGTTGATCAACCTTTTGTGCAATGCCCTCGTAGAAGTTGAGAATGGATTCCTCATTAGCCTACTTGAACACAATGTCTTCTGTCTATCTTTTGAAATAGTCAGTAGCTATAAGGATGTACTTGTGCCCATAACTTGATGGTGGGTTAATCATGCTTAAAAAATCTAGGCCCCATTGCACAAAAGGTTGATCAACTTGAATCAAGTTTAGTGGTAAGGCTGCAAGAATTTTTATGCCTATAAATAAGGCACACTTTTTGCAATTTTTCACATAATCATGTGCATCTTTGAATAGATTTGGCCAAAAATAACTAGCTCACATGATCTTCATAGTAGTGGACTTAGGTAAATAATGGCCCCCTATGAGGCCATCATGGAATTCTTGGATAATTTTACTTACTTTTTCTACTTCAATGCACCTTAAGAGGACCCCATTGAGGTATTTTTAGAAAAGTACATCCCCTATAAGTATGTAATGAATGGATTGTAGCCTAAAGTGATTACACTTGTCCTTATCAAGGCTAGGAGGATATATGTTATGTTGAAGGAAGGATCTCATGTCATGCACCCAATTGGTTACAAGTTATTCACTTGTGTGATCTTCTTCATATGTCATTAAGACTACATTATCCTCTGACTTTGCTACTTCAGCTAACTGCTTGCATAGTCCTTTTCCTCACACCAACGTAGTGACTTAGATGTCTATGTCATACTCCATCACTTTAGTGATCCATCTAGCCCTTTTCTCATTGATGTCCCTACTGAGCAAAAACTCTTTGATGCCTACATGCATGACCATTAGCTAGATCTTATTATTAGATAGCATGTGCCTAAATTTCTCTAGTGCCCTTATGAATTCAAGTGTGTGCTTCTCTATGAATTTGTATCACAACTCGTAATCCTTTAGCATTTGGCTAAAGAAGGTGATTGGTTTCTCTAGATGATCTTTATTTTATTGCATCAGGATGGTTGAGAGGCCTTTAGCTCCAACGAATGCATAAATGATGAAGTCCTTGTTATAATTTAGGTTGATCAAGGTGGGATCCTACATAATGTCATACAAGATGGCCTCACAACTATTCTTGCCTTCATTCATCCATCTAAATGCAACATTATTTTTAAACATCACAGTGAGGGGCTTGACCATGATAGTGAAACTAGGCACAAACCTTCTTAAAAAGTTGATTTTCCCCAAGAAACTCTACATATTCTTCTTGTGGCTTGTAAGGGGAAGGGATGAGATAGCTTTGAATCAATATAGATCAATTTTGAGTCCCTCTTTATAAATAATATGCCCAAGAAGGGCACCTTTATGTACTACAAATATGTACTTGTTAGGGTTTAGATATATTCTAAACTCATGGTACCTCTAGAATACTTACTCCAGGTGGCCCAAGTGATCCTCTATGCACTTTGAGAAAATAGTTATATCATCAAGGTAGACAAATATGATCTTATTGATGAGCTCTTTAAATGCCAAATCTAGGGCTCTTTGGAAGGTTACACCTATGTTTTTTAGGCTAAAAGGCATGTATTGATATGCGTAAGTTCCCCACTTAGTGGTGAATGTGGTCTTATATCAGTGACACTCTTGTACTTTATTTTGGTTTTAGATAGAATAACCATCTAACAATGAAAATATCTTTGTGCCTATGATCATTTTCAAGATTTTATCCATGGGAAAAAAGGGTAGTGGTCTTTGAGGGAAACCTTATTCAGGGCCCTAAAGTCCACATAAAGATGTATCTCCCATTCTTTTTTTTCACTGGTACCAAGTTGGTGACCCATGAGAAGTAATTGATTACAAGTATTATACTATCCTTAATGATTTTAGAGATCTCCTTGTGCATCAATGGTTCTAGCTTTGGATTAACAAGTTTCTATCTTTGGTGTACGAGATACACACCATGGTCTAACTCAATTGTATGTTATACAATAATTGGATTGAATCCTCTAAGGTATTTGTAACTCTATGTGAATATGTCATCATATCTCTTACTGAGTTTAATGAAGCTTTCAATTTTTGACACAGAACACACCTCACTAACTTTTAGAGTTTTTCCTTTTAAAATGTCTATAGGTGTAGAAATGTCTTCCTTGGTTTTCATGTTGTGCTTCTCTCATCTAAATTGGTCATCAAAATCAAAGATACTCTCTAGGGTAACTAATCCCTTTGGTAATTTTTTCCATTTTAGTTGGATGACCTATTTTTCATATTAGGCTTATAGTTATGCTTGATTCATGGTATAAAACTCTACTTTGTCTTAAAGGAAATTGATGATTTATTCATCACTCTTGAATACTTGCTAGTTCTCCATGTTATCAAGAATTTTTGGTTTGAATATAAGCTTGATGAAATACTAGGACTCTTTCATTATGTCACATGGAGTGTCATATTTTGCAACTATGATTACCAACCTATCTATGTTAATGTTCTATGCTCTTCGTATGGAGGTGATGTTGAAGGCATCAAACCCTTCAATCATAGCCCACACCCTATGTTTGTAGGCTTTCATCAAGCCATTTTAGGTCATGATCTAAACTCAAACCTATTTTATAACTAGTTCACTATCACCTAGTGATTATAGCACCTTGATTACTTTATTTAAATTTGAAGGCCTTGAAATAGTGCCTCATACTTGATACCATTGTTCATGTAAGTGAATCATAGTCTAAAATAATGGAAGTATTTTTACTTTTAGGGAAATACCAACATGACACCACTTCCTATGTCATTCTTTCTGTAGGAGATATCAAATTATAACTACCATATGCCTTTAGGATTCTTGTGCGACATCATGAGTTCTTGCTACACTAGATTCTCTTCCATGATGTAATATGTGCCAAGCCCAATCTATGATTTCATGTGCCCATTCATCTAATAGGTTGTCTAATCTTTTTTACAATAGTTTCATAGCCTCATGGAGGATTGGATCCCCTTTTAGTCAAACATCACACAAGTTTCTCGATTGGGCTAGGAGTGTATGGCTTGATATGGATCTTGAAGATAAGCTATACTTTGATGGTCACTTTTGTCCCATATCTATTTCTCAACAACATATGCGACCAACTTGAAGACAAATACCCACCCATACTTTCCATGAAGTCTTGAGAGAGGTAGATATATAAATAGGGGGTCAATTCGATGACTAAAATATCCTAGGTAATAGAAAGGCTTAAGTATGTATGCAATGTTAAACTTAAATCCTTGATTACACCTAAATATTTAACTATTTTTCCATAAAGTTAGACCAATCCTTTTGAAATAGTGGTATACATAATTCTAAGTGTGTCAATAATATTCTTTGGCATTACCAAGTTGCTTGTGCCAGGGTTAATCATACAACTATTCACTAGGTACTAGCTGATGATCAAAGAGACATAGAATGCAGGCATCTTATTTTTTATGTTACACACCTATGCTTCCTCCTTTAGTTCTCACAAGCTCTTAGGAGTGATAGGCACTAGTTTAGGGGCATGATACTTTTGGAATCCTTTTAACACATCTTGTAATAAATTCCATTGGGATGGAATTATAAGCATGTCCCACATTATGACATTGAGGCTCATCTTCTTCATTTTCTCACTATATTGAAGGGAACCTAAGATCCCCTAGGTTAAAACTTTGGATTAGAATCCTCTCCTAGTGTTGACATAATGATTTGAGGTGGTCCCTCCTCCTATGTATTTTTCTTTAGGCATAAGGCTTGTGTGGGTATCTTAGCTTGTGTGCTTGCATGGGTAACCTGTGGCACTGATGATGTGGGCACAAAAGTAGGTGTAGCCTCATTTGTAGCTCTTATTTTGAAACTTGTGTTGAAATCAAATAGATTGATTCTTCCATTAGGTGTGGTACTTTGGTTTATATATCTAAAATACTCCTCTTACTAGTTGACAAATGTAGACCCATCATATGGTTGAGTTGGCACCTGGGCTTCTCCCACTTATGGAACTACATTGTTTATTTCTTCCTACAACTGAGGCATGTTATGTACTATAAAATCTTAGTTCAAAACTCCATTTGTGCCTGTAGCCTGATCATGTGGTTGGTTTTATGAGAAACACCATTTAGAATCATGTTGGCTAGATATTTTGCATAGAATCAAAACTACCTAGGCAGTCATGGGATTAAATCCCCTTTATTTAATAGTGAAGCTCATGTATGTTTATATTTATCTACTTATAGTTACTCTCTATTTATATTTATTTAAAACATATACAAATTATGTGTAAATTGATTTTATTGGGGGGTATTACTTCAATCACTCTGTTCTTGAGCCATAACAAAGGGATTTTTTAATAAGTAAGTATCTAGTTTTGGGAATGTGAAAATAAATTAGAAGAGATTAGAGAATAAGGTAAGGATTACAATGCTCAAGAAAGATGAAAATTTCATTTCACAATAGATAATTTTGTAGAGTCTATTATATCCATGAATGTAGATAAAATATAAGTATGATAACCTTCCAACAAATGATTAACAAAACTATGAATTCAATTCAGATTTAAAGATAATGCAAAGTTTACCTTTTTATCTTCATAGAATTCTTGAAATGATTCCCTTAGACACAAAGTTCTTCAAGAAAATAGATTATCCTCTTATTCACTTTTAACACAATTCATACAAAATAATCTGATTATCTCAAACTCAAAGTTTTGGATTTCTTAAACCACTTGTACAATTGCTAAAATTGCTTGCTTCTAAAAAATTTCATCCCTTGGTGACTAGGAATACTCCATTTATACAATTTTAAGATAAAAAATCCTAACAAGAAACCACTTCTTCAATTCACATGTGTTACATTTAAAATATAATACACTGAATAACAACTTCCTCAAACTTCTCCTTCGTGTCATGCAATGATCAATGACATGTAAGTCTCTTTGCACTCCTTATTTGGATTGATTACAAAAACTTTGCATGTAGCAAAAAGTTAGATAAAGTAATTCACTTTTACAAAATGACTCTGAGTAATAGCACTTTGAGCTACTTAAAACATGGAAATTTACAAAGTAATTTCACATTTATAAGTAAATCATAAAATGATATTACTTTTACATAGTTTTTAATGGAAATAAGATTACTTGCATAATACTCATGAAGAAAGAAAATAGAAGAAAAAGAAGAATTTATTCAAGTCTCAAGGCAAAATTAATCTACTACGTGGACTTGAATTCTATACTTGATGTGTTAGGATATCATTGATTAGATTATTACATCATCTGGTTTAGCAATTGACTATCTTTCTATTTCCACTCTCATCATTTCCCTTTCAATTCTTTTAAAACGAGATTTAGTTTTTTCAATACTTAGCCCAATTATCTTCAATTCTTCCTGATATTTGATCAATAATTTGATAGATTTAGTTGTAAAAGGAGTAATATCTTTGTCCATCCTATGTTTGAATTATTCATCCAACTGTTTAACTACTCTTGGGACACTGCTTGATCATATTAATGTGAGCCCAAGGAGAGCGTCTTATAGATTAGTATTAGCATCACGTGCATCTTTTTCTAACTTCTTCATTTCTTCTACTATGTCTGGAAGAATTCTTAAGTGAAAGGATATGAGATATTCTTCTTACTTTATCTTCTTTGTAGAAGGAACAATCTATTCCTCAATCAAAATCTTCTCATCTAAATTCACCATTTTTTGAAGACTTTCATGTTGAAGTTTAGGAATTTCATTTTCATTTTCCAATTCAGCTCTCATTGCTCTAAATTTTGCTATCTTATTCAAAATATTAATTTGAGCATCCTTAATGAGTGGGAAGAATTTTTCAGCCTTTTACTTCATTTTAGCAACCCATTTGTTAATTGTCTTAGCCTTTTCCCCAGTTTCTTCCACTTTAGTAATCACTTGTTGAGAAATCACAACTTTTGAGAGTAAAACTTATTGATGAGTATATTTCCCCTATTTGTCAATTATTTGGCACAATTTATCATTTTGCTCTTTCAACTTAGCTTTAGCAGCTTTCTCTTCATTCAGCTTCCTAAAGAGAGTACTAGTTAAAGTTTGAGTATTTATTTTAACCCTTCAGTTTTAACCTCTCCAAGAAGTACCCTTGTAATTGATATATTATCATTACTAACTTCTCCTTTATTATCTCCCTATGGGGAAACTGCTATCTCTACAAATTTTTGTCCTAAAGATTCAATTATCAATTTTGAAGTGACTTTTGTTTGCTTGGGTTTCTTTTCCCTTTTATCCAAACTTTTCAACAATTTTAAATCCATCTCCTCAAGATTGATCACTTCCTTTGATTTTTGAGTTGTCTACAATGCCAACCAAGATGAGAAATCTATGTTGGTAGAAGTGATTGAATGAGTAACCATTTGTTTTTGTTCATTCCTAATTGATAAATCTTGTAAAGGAATTTCTTGTGCCTGAGTGTCATATTGCGTTTATTGTGTTAAATCCCTCTCTACCTTTACTTCTACTTCCTTTTATTTCTCAATTTCTTTTTCTTTTATAGCCTCGACTCTGTCTCCTCCTAATTTTGTATCTATTTCTTTTTTTTCTTTATCTATCCCTTCATTTACTATCTTTTTAGTAACTTCTCTTTCAGGCCTTGCTACTTCTTTTTCCTTTTATTTCTCCAATATTTCTTCTTATGATGGGAGTACCTCCTTAGTAGTTACCTTTTCATATTATTTTTCTATATGAGGTGGTTCTTCTGAAGGGGTTGGTGGAATTATAACATGTAAAGTAGAAGGAAGAGGAGGAGGGCTTACCTCTTTCTGAGTGGACTTCTTTGAAGACTTAGTAACATAAACCTTGGGAGATGATGTAAGAATTGAAGGGTATAGGGTAGAGGTAGTGGGCGGAGCAAAAGTTGGAATGAAAGAAGTAATGGGGCCAGAAGAGACCAATGGTAAAGTGGAAATAATTGGTTGATTTGGTTCCTTATCTTTCACTATTGATAAATTACCATCAAGATTCTTCTTTAACTTTAATTTTTTTAAGGGACCATGACTAATTTCTCCTTGCACTATCTCTTTTTTATTTTTCCCCACACATGCAGTTCCTTCCTATAATAACCCTTATTAAGAAGCCAATTGGAAGTCATTTAAAAAACATTTAAAGTTATTTTTACAATTGTCTTATCATGATCATCTCCTAAAATAATTGCTAGAAGTGGGGCATCATCCCCTCCTGCTGCATGAAATGCATCACTAGTAACAACACCATCATCTTCCAAATCCTCAAAAATAGAGGCCAAATCAAATGGTTAAATTTGTTATTATCTTTTCTTCTTAATTCAAATTCATCCCTACAATCTATCCAAAAATCTTCAAGTTCTAGGATATGCATGTATTCAAGAGAAACAATACTCTGAGCAACACCTCTGTAATCAAAATTTACCCTGGCCTCAAAATGTGTTTGAGTGTAATGGTGATATATTTATTTCTATACATTTCTAGCTTTATAAATGCTAAGACAAAGATAGTGACCAATTATAATAGGAAAATTAATAGCTACTTTGTGAGATTTAAACTGCAAATCATGTAACTCAACCAATTACCTGCTCATCTCCATAAGGATCCACTTGTCACTTGGATATCTTGGTAGCTTGATATGTGCTCCTGAAAAACCTCCTATTTTGAGATAAGTGAAATAAGAAATTGAATTAAAATGTAGCGATATAGTGAAATTACATCCCATGCCTCATCTAATACTCTTCTATATTTAAAGATTTTTCCAACTTACAAATAAGCTCATAAAATAATCCATCATTCACTACAATGTAATCCTTGTAGTATTCTGCAAGGACCAACTAAGGATAAAATTCATAAATTGGTACTATTGATAATGTACCATTAGTCCTTAACCTTGATAAATTTCCACTATAGGCTATTGTATATACTAGATACAAAGTCGTCTTAAAATCAAAAGTTTGTAACACATTTTTCAATTATTGATCCATGTTATCACTGATCATTCTTGCCCAGTCAATCTTAGAAGAACTTTAAGTTGCATCAATGGTCCTAATATAATCATATATCTAGGGTGAAAACCATTTGGCATTATTTTGTCCATTGATTTTTCATAATAGTTGAATGATATCATCTACCTCTTGAATAAAATCAGATCTAATAATGTGTTTGGGAAACCTTGAGGGTTGTTTTATCTTCTTCAAGTAATATGTATTAATGATCTTAATATGCTCTATTATTTTAGTCTCCCATTGTTTCTCAATTATTTCCATTGAAAAATCAATCACTTTTGGTGAGGTTGGAATCTTCAAACAATAGTTGATATATTGAAAATATAGCCTCATAATCACATTCCCAGCAGTATCCCTTACTACCCTATATAGGGATTCATAATACTTAGCACATGCTAGCATAAATTTAAGAAGTTGAGCTGAACTTAGGAAAGATGTTGCCTAAAGGATGCCACTATCGGTCATGGAGTGTAGAAGTGGAGTCTTTGCAATGGCATTTGATCTTCCCAAAATCTCAATTATAGATATGTTCCCTATATCTGTATCACTTATTACTGTCAATTTTGATGATATGCATGACTCAATAGGGTAACTTTTATATTCATACTTCATTATTGGTTCTTGAAATTTGACTTTCTTTGCCTTTGATTTTGCTTTCCCCTTCTTGATTAGTTCTAGAATCTCCTCAAGTACTAACTCTAGGGCCTCCTCAATAATCTTGCTTTGTGTTCCTATTTTTGTTATTTCTTCCTCTGACCTTCCTGGTCCCTCTGACCCAAACATGTACTCTTTCAAATTCTAAAAAACCTTGATAAGTGCTTAGAAACACTTACTGACTGCTCTAACTAATTTATAAATTTGAGAAACAAGGTTAACTTATAACTCTTTTATCTCTAAACAAGTTCCAAATTTTAAATAATTGATATCTTCAAAAACTTAAGTAACTTACTTTTAAGTAAAAATATTTAACAACTCTGGGTTGGTCTTAAAAGTCAAGCAACTTTGAACTTTTCATATTGAACAACTTTGGGTTTAGAAAAACAAACAACTTTGGGTTCTTAACAACAAATGACTTCGGGTTTTCAATGTTATAAGACTCAAGTTTTCAATAGGTAGTTACTCAACAGCCAAAACCTAAAGAAGTAATGAAGAAAGGGAAACCTGAAGTAGTCATGAATTATGTTTTGTGGGTTTGACAAAGGTCAAGACTTCGTGTTCTTGTGGGTAAACAACTTCACTTAAAAAACCCAAAGTAAGCAAAATGGGAAAATAACTTGATTAGGTAAGATTTTAATGTTATTGAGGGTTTCCTACATTGATTACTTAGAATAAGAAATCCAAGTCATGAGTAATGAAGAACTTGATTAGGTGAGACCAATGTGAATCAGGTTTATTAGGGTAACTTATTAGACATCGTAAACCCAAAGTAAGCGAGAGTGACTAGTCAACCTAAATAGCTAGGGAGATTTTGGGAAACTAAGGCATTCTTGGAGACTTTTTGATTTTTTTGGGTTTTAACATGAATAGAACATGAAAAGAGTTTTCAATTTCAATTGTATTGTTAGAAACAATAATTTTATCAAGAAATTGGAAGAGAAATAGAACAAAACAACCTTGATAGTATAAAAACCATGGTGACACAAGAAAAAAATTTAGGAAATAAAATGCCATAAAAGAAGCAAACAAGAAAATAAAAAAAATTCTAAAAATAATCTACTAACCTCAACTACAAATGGGTCAAGAAGAAAAACACTCAAAATCACTCTAGAGAATGAAAACATGTGGCTCAAGATTTGCAAGGGAAACTACTTGATCAAATGACTTAGCAATGAGGTAGAATTTCTCATATTATATATATATGCCAATGCATTTATTACAAGCTTGACAAAGGCACATCAACCTTCTTTTTAAATCAAGTTTTTCAAACCACTTTACTTATTTTATCTTTTTAAGTAAAGCACTCCTACAATCCTGATTAGGTCTTGGTCCATGAGTAAGTCAGGTTTGTAAACCTGAGGTGCTTTTACTTATAAATTTTATAAGTTGAGTAACCCTAAAAACTTGATTATGTCTATAGAGTGTTAGTTAGGTTTCCAAGACTACTTAGCTTATTTTATTTTCTTAAGTAAATTACCTCGAGAAATCCGATTCGGTCTAAGAAATATTGGTCAATTTTTTAGGATAACTTAACTTATTTTCAAGGAAGTAAAGTGACTCAGAGCACCTAATTTGCATTACAAATGAGCTAAGTTACCTTCATATTATTTTAAATGCTAAAAATGGATGAGTAAAGGATTTGGGTGGTATTTTTAATCATATATCTTTAGTCTTCTAGAGTTATTAGGAATAACCGAGGAAAGAAAACAACAAAAATAAAAATAATACTAGTAGAACCCAAGTTCTTTATTTAGAAGACTAGCTTCAAGTAGTACAACTGACACAAATAAGGCCAAAATGCAAAAAAAATTAAAAATGGGGTCCCCAAAATCATGAAGTATCAAATTTTGGGGACACCAACTGGATTCAACTGGGGACATCCTTATTTCTATCCTAAGGAAAGAAACAAGGGTGAGATCTCACTATCTCTAGTTTTATATTTTATTTATTAGGTATGGAGTCATTACAAAAACTTAGTCACATAAACTACTAGACAAGCAGAAAACACAAAGACTAATCAAAACAAAAGAAAAGATAAAAAGCTTTATTTATGTACATGCAAGAGTTACACTACTACTCAATTCTTTTATAGATTCAAGTGTTTCCCATTGAAAGGTAGTGGTAGTGCAATTCCATCTTGATGATCTAGTAAGAAACTATCTTTCCCATTAATGCTTTGTATAGTGAAGGGTCCTTTCCACAAAGAATCAAACTTCCCATGTTTTCCTTTTTGTTCATTATACTTTTCCCACAAAATAAATAGATCTCCCACTTCAAATTGCCTATCTTTATCTCCTTTATCAAATATATTTTTTACCTTTTCTTGATGATCTGTTAGCCTATCAACAACTTGAACATGAACTTCTTGTAGTTCAGTGAGAAACATGATTCTCTTATCAAGTGAATCTTGATAAGTAGCATCTTCAATGGCTTTTGACAATTGTAGAGTAGGTAACTCAAGAGTTATTGATATTTTACCATTTATTCCATATAGCAACTAAAAAGGAGACATACCTATTACTTTCTTTAGAGTAATTCTATCAACCCACAATGCATCAAATAGCATCTTGTGCTAGGTCCTTTGATTGTTGTCTACCAGCTTTTGGATGATATTCATAAAATTCTTGTTGCCTAACTTAATCTATCCATTACCCTAAGGATAATGATTTAAAACATGAACTAATTTTATTCCATAAGAGTAATAGAATTTAGTGAGTTCCATAGAGGAGAAATTAGCTACATTATCTATCACAATTTTTTGTGGTACCCTGAACCTAACAACAATATTCTCTTTAATAAAATCACATACTACCTCTGATGTAGCATGATTGATAGGAATAGATTCAACCCATTTACTAAAATAATCAGTAGCTATCATAATATAGTGATGTCCAACACTGGATGGAGGATTCAACATACCAATGAAATCCATTCTCCATTGTTGAAAAGGCTCATTAATAATTATTGGTTTTAGTGGTAAAGCTGGTAGTTTAACCCATCCTACAAAATGTTGACATGCTTGACATTTAGTAACCCATTATGAAGTATCTTGAGATAAAATATGCTAAAAATACCTTGCTCATAAGATCTTACGTGCCATGAATTTAGTGTGACCTCCACATACTTTATCATGAAATCCCTTCAATAGTTCAATTTGTTGTTCTTTATCTACACAATGAAGAAAAACATCATCAATGCCTTTTTTTATAGACCATTTTCCCAAAGTACATAATCCTTTGATTTTAACCTAATGATTCACTTTTCTAATATGGTTTACTTTTATTTCCATGTCAAATTATTTGCCATATCTCCATAAGTCAAGTAGTAAGCAGTCTTGTTGTACCATTCATTAACCAGATCAATAAAAAGTACCATGGGTAGTTCTTCCTTTGTTTCATCTTGGCTTGAAAATGCTATGGTTTCTTCATAATCAGTCTTTCTTTCCTTCATCAACTGACATAGGCCTCTACCTCTTACTAAATTTATGGGTTTGATATCAAGGTCAAACTCTTGTAGCTTGGCTACCCAAGTGCCTTTGAGTAATCCCAACTCTTGTTGAATTATAATTGACTTGATAACAATGTCCAGGACATATACTTTAGTATGAGATGATAGGCTATAATACCTAAAAATCTTACATGCTTTGACCATTGTAAAGGCATGCTTCTCCATCTGTGAGTACTTCAATTCTAAACTCTTCAATGGTTGACTCATGAAATCTATAGGAGATTCAATTCTTTCATCATTTTTCTACATGAGTATAGCTAACATAGTGTGTTCTAAAGAGTAACAGTAAAGAATAAATTCCTTACTAAAATCTACATAAACTAGTACCAGGGCTTCAACTATTGTTGCCTTTATTCTCTCAAATTCCAATTTTCCTTTAGCATTTCATTTAAATTCTGGCTTCTTCTGAGGCTTCAACTATTACTACCTTTATTCTCTCAAATTCCAATTTTCCTTCAGCATTCCATTTAAAGTCTGGCTTCTTCTTTATCATATCTAAAATGTGGCATGTTAACTCAACAAAATCAGGAATAAACCTTCTTAGTAAATTCACTTTATCAAAGAAAGAATGCACACCTTTCTTGGATGTAGGCATAGGCAAACTTTGAATAGCCTTTACTCATTCTAGGTCAATCCTAGTCCCTTCACTTGATACTATATGATTGAGGAGTTTACCTTCAGTTACATCAAATATGGATTTCTTTGGATTTAAGGAAATCTCATGTTTTCTACATTGGATCAAGACTTCTTCAAGATTAGCTAGATGATTACCTCTTTAATTTGAAAACACTATAAAATCATCTAGGTATACCACAATACTCTTGTTCTTCAAATGAGTAAACATTAAATCAATAGCTTTTTAAAAAGTCGCCCCAACATTAATTAGCCTAAAGGGCATCTTTTGATAAGCAAAAGTCCCCCATGGTGTTGTAAAAGTAGTTTTGTATTGATCTTCTTCAGCCACTTTTATTTGATTGTATCCTGAAAATCCATCTAGCATAGATAACATTTTGACCCTATAACTACCTACAAAATATGATCCATAATAGGCAATGGATAATTGTCTTTCAAAGAAGCTTGATTCAAATTATGAAAATCAACACATAAATGTATCTCCCCATTTTTATTTCTTACTGGGACAATATTTACTAACCATTCTAAATGGTGGATTGGATAAATGATCTTCTCATCAAGGATTTTCTAAATCTTAGCATGAATCATACCTGAAATGGTTGGATTATGATGTCATAGCTTTTGCTTGAAAGGCTTTATACCTGATTGAAATAGAATATAGTGTTGTACTTCTTCTGGCTAAAAGGACTTGAGATATTTATAAGACCAATCAAACACGTCAATATATTCTACAAGAATTTTTTTTAAAGCTTCTTTCTCCTCTTATGAGTGGCACTTACCAATGTTGACCATCTTGGGCTCTTCATTGTTGCCTAGGTCAACCTGATGTATTTCTATGGAAGAGATCTCCCCATATTATTTCTTTTTATTTAGAAACTTATCATGTTTATCAAATATCTCTTATAATAAAACTAAACCTTTAGGAATCTTATTCCCTTAAAGCTAAATTATAACTTGATTATGAAAAAGTTCAGTTTCAACAATATCTATTGTCATTTCACATGAATGTGAACTACTTCCTTTAAAATATAATCCTTTGAAATTGTCATGCTACTCTAAAAAGGTAGATATTTGTCTATCATCATTGAAAACCTTCCAATTTTCAATGTTATCGAGGACTTTTAGGTGATGAACCATTTATACTTTATAGTTACCTTCTTTGAAGATTATTGGTTACTGATCTAGCCTAAGCAATGATGTAGTTGCAATGAGTAAGTCAGCTCTATAATTTTGATCTTGAGATACTGAGTTGATCAAAAAAGAATAAAAATCAAGTGTGGCACTTAGAACTCTATCACAGTAGTGTTTCAACTTATCTTTCTTCACCTGATATTGTCCTCTAATCTATCTGACTATCGACTCAACATCTCCTTATACTTTAAGGAGTTTTATTCCCTAATCCTTTGCTCACTCAAGCCATAGTAAGAGTGATTCATATTCAGCTATGTTTTTTTTTTTCAAACATAAGCTTGAATGAATAAGGAAAGACTTCTCCAATAGGATAAATTAATACTACTCTTACACCTAAACCAAGAAAACTACAACTACCATCAAATTTGATGATCCATATCTTGTCTTCATCTTTTTATTTTTATTCTTCAATATCTTTAATTATTTTAAGGAAGTAAATTCCATGACTTAATTATTCAAAAAGAATTTGTGATCTTGGATCTTCAAATTTAGAAACTATGTATTTTGACTTCTTCTCAGGTTCTAGCTTATTGTTTATTCCTTTAATTGGAATATGTGCACATGACCAGTCCATCTTTACTTCTCCTCCCAGTTCTTTACAAAAGTTTCTACTTAGAAACATTTTATATGAGACCAGGATATCTACTACCAATATTATCATTCGAAGTCTTTTATCTAGGAAGGCTGCTAGGACAGCTTGAGCATCTTTAATCTATCTAATCAGGGAAACTTGCCTTTCCATTGAGTAAAATTTTCCTATAGATTTATTCAAAGAAAGACCAAGAGCATCAGCTACCTTATCTAGCATAATGTTATCAGAGGCTCCTGAATCTAGGATATAATTTCTCAATTTATATCCATTAACTAATAGTGATACATAAAATGGTTATATTCTATTTGATATGGGAGTGGATGAAGATGAAGAATCTATAGATTTATTTTGAGGAGTTCACCTAGGAATAGGTAAAATAGCTTTTGAGGCATTTGGCACATTTCTTGACCCATTACTTTGAACATACTTCGCTAATCTATTCAGCTAATCTGGGTATGACCTTAAGTATTCAACTTTTGACATCTAAATTTTAGTTTTCTTTATGTTTTCAATGATGTCAAAAGAAGGGATGGGTGCAGAAAGGGAACTGACTTCATTTGTATGGGCATTTGACTTCAAATTTTGGGAAGTAGAGGGAACATACTTTTCATTAGGAAAAAAATAAGAAGGTATATGATTAGCTCTTTTAAAAATACTTACATCAATGCTAGGTTGTTCCTTCCGTTTCTCTTGTTCTTTTAATGACTTCTTGGTGGCTTGTCGAGTTTGAAACCTTGGAAATACTACAAAAGATTGACTGTGATCTTCATGAAGTACTTTTTCATAGTCAATCTTTGATTTATACTCTAGGTATTAGTTGGAGTCACTAGTAGGATCTATAAAATTATCTTCCTCAACAAAAAATTGGTCAGTACTATCAGCTATTGATTCTTCTTCATTCATCTTGGCATGATTTATAGGGACATCTTTAGTTTCCAATCTTTACTGAGGACTAACAATTTGATTTTTGTTCTGATTGTTGAAATTATGTACGGGAGCATTCCTAGTTAGAGCCACATGATTTCCTTGAGCAATTTGTCTTTTAGCTTAAATTAAGTCATTGGAAAGTTTTTGTAATAAGGGATCTATAGTCTGAGGTGTGGCCTAAGTGGATGATTCTCCTTTAGATACAATTTTATTAATTTTCCTCACCATTATTAAATCATCCTCAACCTCTGTTGAAAGATTTTGAGCAACAACTAGATCAATTGGGTGTGCTCTTTGAAGCTAGTAACTAAATTTTGGAAGTTGAGAATTGATGAAGAAACATTTTTTATTATTTATTATAGGTAGTGCAGCTTGTGGGATATTAAAAATTAGTCTATTAAATATGGTAATAAAATCATGCATGTGTTCATGCAGTTCTTTTTTAATCTGAGTCAGTTATGTAAGTAATATGTGAGCATCTTCAACAACTTTGAACTTTTTTTCAAATTTATCATGCATAGTATCCCAATTAGTCACAATGCCTAGAGCTAGATGGTAAAACCATTCTATTTCTAAATCATGTAGAGTCTCAATAAATAGCCTAACATAGACATCTTCATGCTCTACACCAATTACTCCACATGCCATGAAGAATGTAGCCAAGTGCTCATCCAAATTTTGTTTACCATCACCAATAAATTTAGGAAAATTCTTCCTTGAACCTTTTGGTAGGTCTTTCAAAGAAGGATTTAAATTTAAAAGACCAAAATCTAGTCCCCATGAAATAACATGTGGCAGCACCATTCTTCTAAGAATCAAAAACTGAGAACTAGTTGATTAAATAATTCAAGAGGAATTATGCCAAAGCTGATGCGTATGAGGATTTGGTTACCTAAAAAGTGATAGATTGGCTCTTCTAATTATATATTGAATAGGGAAACTAAAATTAAATTATTCTTGTAGCTCAAAGAATTGGTCTACCTATCCCTGTGTTCTTTTTGCTTTGGTGAAAGGTCGATTGACCAGTTTGAAAAAGAGAAAAATATTTTAAAAATCACACTTTTATAACTATCTTGATGGATAAAAGCTTAATCAGTTAGCATCTTAACATGAAACAAATTTTAAACAAAATGAACTAGTAGCAAACATAGTTTTCAGATTAACATACAACTGACTTTCAAGAAATTCATTTAGTTTAAAATAGGAGTAATTAATCTTAGTTAGGCATTAAAAATAGACCAACGTGTCACCCAAAAATGCAATCTTTTGATTAGCACTTAAAATTTTTGGAAACTAGAGGTAACTTTCAAATTTTATTCTAAGAGTCAAACACTTATAGCTCGTTCCCCAGTAGAGTCCCTAGAAACTATTGTCTAAATATTTTGCATGGATTCAAAACTACCTAGGTAGTCATGGGATTAAATCGCCTTCATTTAATGGTGAAGTTCCCATATGTTTATATTTATCTACTTCTAGTTATTATTTATTTATATTTATTCACAACATATACAAATTATGTGTAAATTACTTTGATTGAGGGGTATTACTTTAATCACTACGTTTATGAGCCATAACAAAGGGATTTTGTAGCAAGTAAGCAGCTAGTTTTGGTAATGTGAAAATAATTTAGAACAGATTAGAGAATAACTTAAAGATTACAATGCTTGAAAAAGATAAAAATTACATTTCACAATAGATAATTTTGCATAGTCTATTGTATCTATGCAAGTAGATAAACATATAAGTATGATAACCTTCCAATAAATGATTAATAAAACTATGAATTCAATTCAGATTTAAAGATAATGCAAAGTTTACCATTTTTTCTTCATAGAACACATTAAATGATTCCCTCAAACACAAAGTTCTTCTGGAAAAAAAATTGTCCTCTTATTCACTTTTATCACAATTCATATAAAATAATCCGATTATCTCAAACTCAAAGTTTTAGATTTATTAAACCACTTGTACAATTGTTAAAATTGCTTGCTTCTAAAAAATTTCATCCCTTGGTGACTAGGCCTTCTCCTCTATTTATACAATTTTAAGATACAAAATTCTAATAGGAAACCACTTCTTCAATTCATATGTGTTGCATTTAAAATGGAAGTTGTTGAATAACAACTTCCTCAAACTTCTCCTTCATGTCATGTAATGATCAATGACATGTAGCTCTATTTGCACTCCTTATTTGGATTGATTACAAACACTTTACATGCAACACAAAGTTAGATAAAGTAATTCACTTTTATAAAATGACTTTGAGTAATGGTACTTTGAGCTACTTAAAACATAGAAATTTACAAAGTAATTTCACATTTACAAGTAAATCATAAAATGATATTACTTTTACATAGTTTTTACTAGAAACAAGATTACTTGCATAATACTCATGAAGAAAGAAAATAGAAGAAAAAGAAGAATGTATTCAAGTCTCAAGGCAAAATTAATCTACTACATGAACTTGACTTCTATGCTTTTCTCTATACTTGATGTGTTGAGATATCATTGATTGGATTTTTGCATCATCTAGTTTAGTAATTGACTATCTTTTTTTTTTCTAATCTCAACATTTCCCTTTCAATCCTTTTAAAATGAGATTTAGTTTTCTCAATCCTTGGCCCAAGTCTCTTCAATTCTCCCTGACATTTGATCAATACTTTGATAGATTTAGTTGTAAAAGGAGTCATATCTTTGTCCATCTTATGTTTGAATTGTTCATCTAACTGTTTAGCTACTCTTGGGACACCACTTGACCATATACCTGTAAGCCCAAGAAGAGAGTCTTCTAGATTAGTATTAGCACCATGTGCATCTTATTTTAACTTCTTCATTTCTTCTACAATGTCTAGATAAATGATAAAGTGAAAGGATATGAGATATCCTTCTTGCTTTATCTTCTTTGCAGAAGGAGTAATTTGTTCCTCAATCAAAATCTTCTCATCTAAATTCACCATTTCCTGAAGACTTTCCTGTTGAAGTTTAGAAAATTCATTTTCATTTTCCAATTTATCTCTCATTTCTCTAACTTCTAAGATCTTATTCAAAATAATAATCTGAGCATCCTTAATGAGTGGGAAGAATTTTTCTACCTTTTTCTTTATTTTATCAACCCATTTATCAATTTCCTTAGCCTTTTCCCTAGTTTCTTCCACTTCAATAATCACTTGTTGATAAATCACAACTTTTAGGAGCAAAACTTGTTGATGAGTAGATTTTGCCACTTTCGTAAGTATTTGGCATCATTGATCATTTTGCTCCTTCATCGTAGCTTTAGTATCTTTCTCTTCATCCAACTTCCCAAAGAGAGTATCAATTAAAGTTTGAGTATCTTATTTTAACCCTTCATTTGTAACCTCTCCAAGAGACACCCTTGTAATTGATAGATTTGCATTACTAACTTCTCCTTTATTATCTCCCTATGGGGGAATTGATATCTCTACAAATTTATATCCTAAAAATTCAATTATCAATTTTGAAGTGACTTTTTCTTACTTGGGTTTCTTTCCCCTTTTATCTAAAATTTTCAACAATTATAAATCCATCTCCTTAAGATTGATCACTTCCTTCGATTTTGGAGTTGTCTAAAATGCCAACCAAGATGAGAAATCTATGTTTGTGGAAGTGATTGAATGAGTAACCATTTGTTGTTATTCATTCCTGATTGATAACTATTATGAAGGAATTTCTTGTGAAGAGATTTCTTGTGCCTGAGTTTCATATTGAATTTCTTGTGTTGAATCCCTCTCTACCTCTACTTCTACTTCCTTTTCTTTCTCAATTTATTTTTCTTTTGTAGCCTCAACTCTATCTCTTGATTTTGTATCTATTTCTTTTTCTATTTTATTTGTCCCTTCATCTACTATCTTTTCAGTAACTTCTCTTTTAAGTGTTGCTTCTTTGTCCTTTTAGTTCTCCAATATTTCTTCTTGTGATGGGAACACCTCCTTAGTAGTTACATATTTAGATTCTTTTTCTATATGAGGTGGTTCTTCTGATTGGATTAGTGGCATTATAGCATGTAAATTAGAAGGAAGAGGAAGAGGGCTTGTCTCTTTTTGAGTGGACTTCTTAGAAGATTTAGTAACATAAACCTTGGGAGATGGTGTAAGAATTGAAGGGTCTAGGGCAGAAGTAGTGGGAGGAGTAGAAGTTGGAATGAAAGAGGTAATGGGGGTAGAAGAGACCAATGGTGGAGTGGAAAAAATTGGTTGGGTTGATTCCTTATCTTTTATTATTGAGAAAGTATCATCAACATTCTTCTTTATCTTTAATTTTTTTAAGGGACCAGGACTAATTTCTCCTTGCACTATCTCTTTTCTCTTATGTCCCACATGTGTAGTTTCACTTATCAATTCCTTCATTCAATAACCCTTATTAATAAACCAATTGGAAGTCATTACAAAAAAATTTAAAGTTCTTTCTACAATTGTCTTATCATGATCATATCCAAAAATAATTGCTAGAAGTGGGGCATCATCCCCTCCTGCTGCATGAAATGCATCATTGGTAATAACATCATCATCTTATAAATCCTCAAAAATAGAGGCCAAATCAAATGCTCAAATTTTCTCCATAGTTAATCTTATATTATCTTTTCATCTTACTTAAAACTCATCCCTGCAGTCTATCCAAAAATCTTCAAGTTCTAGGATATGCATATATTCAAGAGAAATAGTACTTTGAGCAACATCTGTACAATCAAAATTTTCCCTAGCCTCAAAATGTGTTTGAGTGTAATGGTGATATATTTATTTCTATACATTCCTAAATTTATAAATGCTAGGACAATGATAGTGATCAATTAAAATGGGAAAATTAATAGCTTCTTTATGAGATTTAGACTACAAATCATGTAACTCAACCAATTACTTGATTATCTCCATAAGGATCCATTTATCACTTGGATATCTTGACAACTTGACAGGTGCTCCTGAAAAACATCTTATTTTGAGATAAGTGAAATCAAAAAATTGAATAAAAATGCAACCATACAGTGAAACTACATCCCATGCCTCATCTAATACTCTTTTGTATTTTAAATATTTCTCCAACTTACAAATAAGCTCATGGAAAAATCTGTCATTCACTATAATGTAATCCTTTTAGTATTCTTTAAGACTAGCTGAGGATAAAATTCATAAATTGGTAATGTTGACAATGTACCATTGGTCCTTAACCTTAAGAAACCTCCAATGAAGGCTGATGTATATACTAGATATGAAGTCATCTAAAAATAAAAAGTCTACAACACATTTTTCAATTGTTGATCCATGTTATCACTGATCATTCTTACCCAGTCAATCTTATAAGAACTTCAAGTTGCATCAATGTTCCTAATATAAGCATACATCCAAGGTGAAAACCATTTGGCATTATTTTATCCATTGATTCTACATAATAGCTAAATGATATCATCTACCTCTTGAACAAAATTAGATCTGACAATGTGCTTGGAAAACTTTGAGGGTTGTTTTATCTTCTTCAAGTAATATGTATTCATGATCTTAATACACTCTATTTTTTTGTCTCCCATTGTTTCTTAATTATTTCCATTGAAATATCAACCACTTTTGGTGAGGTTATAATATTCAAACAATAGTTGATATATTAAACATCTAGCCTCATAATCACATTCCTAGTAGTATCCCTTAATACCCTAGATAGGGAGGCATAATACTTATCACATGCTAGCACAAACTCAGGAAGTTGATCTGAACTTGGGAAAGCTATTGCGTGAAGGATGCCACTAATGGTCATGAAGTGTAGAAGTGGAGTCTTTACAATGGCCCTTGATCTTTCCAAAATCTCAATTATAGATATGTTCCTCATATATGTATCACTTATTTCTATCAACTTTGATAATATGCATGACACAATAGGGTAACCTTTATATTCACACTTCATTGTTGGTTCTTGAACTTTGACTTTCTTTGCCTTTGCTTTTGCTTTCCCCTTCTTGATTAGTTTTGGAATCTCCTTGAGTACTAACTTTGGGGCCTCCTCAATAATCCTACTTTGTGCTCCTATTTTTTCTATTTCTTCCTCTGACCTTCTTGATATCTCTGACCCAGACATTTACTCTTTTGAATTCTAAAAAACCTTGACAAGTGCTTTAAAATGCTTACTGATTACTCCAACTGATTCAAAATTTTGAGAAACAAGGTTAACTTATAACTTTTTTATCTCTAAACAAGTTCTAAATTTTAAATAATTGATATCTTTAAAAACTTAAGTAACTTGATTTTAAGTAAAAAGATTTAACAACTCCAGGTTGGTATTGAAAGGCAAGCAACTTTAGACTTTTCATATTGAACAACTTCAGGTTTACAAAATCAAACAACTTCAGGTTCTTGATAGCAAACAACTTTAGGTTTTCAATGTTATATGACTTTGGATTTTCAATGTTATAAGACTTTAGGTTTTCAATGTTATAAGACTTCAGGTTTTCAATAGGTAGTTACTTGGTAGCTAAAACCCAAAGAAGTAACAAATAAAGGGAAACTCAAAGTAGTCATGAATTTTGATTTATGGTTTTGATAAGGGTCAAGACTTCAGGTTATTGTGGGTAAGCAACTTCACTTAAGAAACTTGAAGTAAGCAAAAGTGGAAAAAACCTTGATTAGGTAAGCTTTTAATGTTGTTTGAGGTTTCCTACATCGATTACTTAAATAAGAAATCTAGGTCATGAGTAATGAAGAACCTGATTGGGTAAGACCTTTCTGAATTAGGTTTATTAGGGAAAGTTGCTAGACATCGTAAACCTAAAGTAAGCAAGGGTGACTGGTAAACCCAAATATGTAGGGAGATTTTGGGAAACTAGGGCATTCTTGGAGATTTTTTGATTTTTTGGGGTTTCAACATGAATAGAACATGAAAAGAGTTTGTAATTTTAATTTTATAATAAAAAAACAATTTTATCAAGAAATTGGAAGAGAAATAGAACAAAACAACCTTTATAGTAGAAAAACCATGACAACACAGGAAAGAAATTTCAAGAAATAAAATGCCATAAAAGAAGCAAGCAAGAAAATAAAAAAATTCTAAAAAAAATCTACTAACCTCAACTGTAAATGGGTCAAGAATAAAATCACTCAAAATCACTCTAGAGAATGAAAACACATGGCTTGGGATTCACAAGGGTAACTACTTGATCAAATGACTTAGCAATCAGGTGTAAAAGAGGTGGAATTTCATGAATTTTATATAAATGCCAATGCATTTATTAAAAACATGATAAAGCCACATTAGCCTTCTTTGTAAATCAAGTTTTTCAAACCACTTTGCTTGTTTTATCTTTTTAATTAAAACACCCCCACAATCTCGATTAGGTCTTGGTCCATGAGTAAGTTGGGTTTGTAAACTTGATGTGCTTTTACTTATAAATTTTATAAGTTGAGTAACCCTAAAAACCCGATTAAGTATATAGAGTGTTAGTCAAGTTTCCAAGACTACTTAGCTTATTTTATTTTCTTAAGTACCCCAAGAAACTTGATTAGTTTTAGGAAATATTGGTCAGGTTTTTGGGGTAACTTAACTTATTTTCAAGGAAGTAAAGTAACTCAGAGAAGCTGATTTACATTACAAATGAGCTAAGTTACCTTCAAATTATTTCAAATGCTAAAAATGGATGAGTAAAGGATTTGGGTGATGATTTTAAGCATATGCCTTTAGTCCTATGGATTAATTAGGAGTAACTAAGGAAAGAAAACAATAAAAATAAAAACAACA
Organism: Torreya grandis; assembly: GCA_037957365.1. NCBI lineage: Eukaryota > Viridiplantae > Streptophyta > Pinopsida > Cupressales > Taxaceae > Torreya > Torreya grandis. The sequence continues at coordinate 8,382,948 of JARHVA010000040.1, forward strand.
TTAATAGAATCCAAGTTATTTATTTAGAAGACTAGCTTCAAGTAGTAAAATTGACACACACATAGCCAAGATTCAAAAAAATTCAAAAAGGGGGTTGCCCAAAATCTTGAAGTGTCAAATTTTGGGGACACCAAATCCTGCATTAGATTATTCTATATTGCAATAAGGGCCCTGGAGGTGTTAGAAGCATTAAATTTCAATGTATAAGGGGCTCTATTATATGTGAGTTGATTTTGTGTTTGTGCACCACATTGGTAGGGAGGTATATTTAACTGGTATTGTTGAACGAATGGTTAATGTCTAGGGTACTACACTTGTCTTTAAAATGCAATTAGCTCATTCTCAAAACCTTGTAATAGTACTTTCACTTCATGTAGTTCATTAGAAAGGGTAGAGTACAAATCAGGTGGGCTCACTATAGCACTATAGTAGGGGTAGGCACTAGTATGGGTTACATAGTTTTTAGATTAGGAAGAGGCTCTACGAATATAGGCATAAGGAGTCTAGGAATAATATTGCCCACTTAGATTAAGAAATTCTCAGTATGCACAACTACTTCATAGGCATCCGGGAGAACTATGCCTCCCATAGATTGAATCATCAAAACTATATTACTATTAAGAGATTTTAGGAAATAAAAGAATTTAATGTTAAGAGATGGGTTACACATTATGAGGATTCTATCCCAAACCCTCTAGAACCTGAAGTTGAAGTTGACCATCATTTTATGTGGTACTCACTTTATGGTCATGAGCTGATCTATCAAGGATAGGTGATCATTCTCCTCCCTGAATTACTTGTATAGTTTTATACCGAGCTCATCCTCGTTGTGAATGGAATTTGGTTTTAATACCTAGTACCATTCAAGATATTTTCCTTTCAAAGAAGAAGCTAGTAATCTAACTACAACATTGTCCTAGGTCACATGGTGCATTATGTAGATATTTGAAATATCTTGGAAATGTTTTATAGGGGAGAGAATTCTCATGCATTAAATAGGGTAGGCTCTTGAGAGTGGATACCAGAATGTCATCATACTATGCTATAACCAATGGGCTACCTCTATGAAAGGGCACAAACACTTGATTTCTTGGAAACATCATGCATGTGATAGGGAATAGGCTTCACCTAGAATAAAACCTTTTGAATGGTGGTGTAGACTGGACTCTGGATGGAGACTAACTTGCATTGTGCCTTTTGACATGGGATGAAGATGCTCTAACTCTCCTTCATCTAGATGGCATTGGAAGCTCACTAAAATAGAAATTGATGCCTAATGTAGATGACCTTGTTTTTTTGGGCATATAAATAGGGAGGTTGGTCTTTACAAACCAAATATGTTGGGAGTCACCAGGGGCTCTTGCTTAATGTTTGCTACACTTATGGCTAAAGAAAGCATTGATTCTTTAGTTTCTACTATTGGTCCATTCAGGCATGATAGAAACTATTATCATTAAAATTGGGCACCCACAGATGTTCCATGATGTGGGAAGCTTGACAGTGAGATGCTAGGCATAGAGGTCATGTGTAAGGTGTGGTAGGATTTGGTGTTGGGTGTAGAAGTATTATAGCAAAACTATATACATGATTATTGATTATCTTATCATAATGATGGAAACATGCCCAAGGCATAGGACCCTTGCATTCTTTAGGATGAGTCTCCAGAGTAGGATAGATTCCTTCTATTTTTACACACCTAGTTTAAGATCAGTGTGTAGACCTAAAGAGAAAAAAGGTAATATATCTCTAGTCTAAACCTAATAATTTGTTGAGGAAAAGGGAGGGAGAAGGTAAGAGAGTGTATAAAGTAAAAGGTGATGTGCCTAGATTAGAGCAAGCACTCATACTACCATAAACATAATGCAAGTGCTTGGGAACAAGGAAATATCACACAATTTTTGCCAAGTCATTCTACATTCATGAGTACTTCACACATATGCATGGGAACACAATGTTAAGATGAGAGGGATGATAGACAGTTCATAGACAACATCAACATAAACCTAATTACTCATAAAATGTGACTAGAAAGTGAGATCAGAGTTCAATGAGGAGGTGTAGTGGATGAGTGATTAAATAGATGGGTGAACATTACCCATATATATAAATCAACAAACACAAATAGCACACAGATCATTATAATATCAAAAAGAGGTGAACTTAATTCTCATTAGCATGCAAGGTTTAGCCAATACAAGTGCTCATGGAGGGAAAAAAATTTCATGAGGCTACTAAAAATTTATGGACCCTTTTTATAATGGAAAAACCAATCTTTTATAAAATATCAAGCTAATTTTGTAATAAATGTACCACTTGGGTGATGGGAGAAGTATTTAATGTATTTACAATCTTACAACCATGTTTCTTAAATTATATTCAATGATTGGACCTGGGTTGATGGTAGGATTGCTTTTGGATACACTTTAATTAGAAACTATAAGATTTACATATATAGGATGGCATGTACTCAAGCTTTGAGGTCAAATATCCACTTTTGCATTATATTATTTGATAATTCCTCGAGCTTCAATCAACCACATTTAATGATCTTCATTAATTCTACCAACCTCCTAATACATGGTGCTTTAATGAACTCTTAGGGAATTTCTTTGAATTTTATAGATAGGAGTGGCATGGGTGCACACATGGATGGTTGGCACTTATTCTAGGTAGATAAAAACTTCTTTATGTTTAAGTGAGAACATGGTGTCCACATGGTGACATCAAAATAAAGGTTGTAGGTTACACCATTTAGGGGTGTAAATGGGAAATCCTATACATGGGCATAAATCCATCTTAGATGAGCATGAAGAACATTTTAAGGTAGAGTGCACACTGAGATGAATATTCTATGCAAGTTAGAGTGCTCCCATAACCACTTCTTGTACCATCCCTTTCACTTGGTCATTTCAGAGTTAGAGACCCATACTCTAAAGCTCTGCATACCTTTTGACCCATGTGCCACAAAACTTTGAACAAATATATGCATTGATATCCTTATGCTAGAATGAATCATTACTACCCTATTACATAGATATGTGCCTCTAGTTTGAGTTCAGGCATAGATAGGAAGTGTATGTGCTTCTTCTACCTGAAACACTTGGGACTTCGCAACTATGATAACCTTTGGTATGATCCTAGTAAATCTTATGCCAACTAAGGAGTGACCTATAAAGTCAACAAGATATCCAAGGACCATGTCACATGGGAACCAAGTCTCTAGTCATCATAACACCATTAAGATGATATACTCAGATGCTTACAAAAATAAAGCTCAAAACTTCTTCCACTTCTTTAACAAGGTCAAGATGGGAAAATGGATATGTTAGGATGGACAAGGATGGATAAGGAATAGGATTTAGATATGATGGATAAGGATGGATGTTTGGACAAGGATTTTAGATGGACTTTAATTTAGATGGGGCTACCCCCAAGTATCAAGGTACTTTTAGACAATGTATTATTTACACATGACTCTAAAAATTGGTTTTCATCATGATACTTTCCCAAGGCACAATAAGCATGGTTTTCACCATTGGATGAATAATTTATCTTTCTCTTTATTTTATTTTATTTTATTTTTGATTATATATATAACATATCAACTCATTAGAGGCTCTCTAGATACATAATTTTGATCTTGTTTCATCTCTATCCATTATCTATTGTGAATATATTCTCTATTATGATTATGTTGTTGATGTGGACTCCATTGATGTCATTTTATTCTTCATTAATTTTTATTCTAACTTATAAACAAGGTATCTTCATAGCCTTTATGAAAGAGAGTGCTACCAAGATGGGTAAAGTATGATAAGCATTGTGTGAAAGATATAATTTGATGTTGGCATATAGGATTTGGATTAAAGGACATAATTGTGAAGAGATGTATAATTTTTGGGGGACCAAGGGAAATTGGGAATAACAATCACACACATCATTATGGATTATGGATGTTCTAATTGTGACATGATTTTAGATGTTGGGGGATTAAATACCTCTAAAAATTCTCTCAAAAGGATCACAATATTTTTCTACTTCTTAGGTTTGAGAGTTATTATAATCTAAATGATTTTTTTATTATCATTTTTTGTGATATTTACTTCAATGATGTTTTCATAAAATGATGAAAAATTGATTTTTTCCAGCTATTGATGCCTCGAAGAGGTTTTCACCAATAGATTCTTCTTGATTAAATTGATTTAATTTTAATTATCTAATAGCACCTAAAAGAGGTTTTCACTAAGGGACTATAATTTTTTATTTTGATTTCCCCTAATGCCTCAAACAAAGTTTCACTAGGAGATGTTGATTTTGTATTTTGATTTGTTGGATTGTCCCTTAGTGTCTAAAACAAGGTTTTACTAGGGGGATTTTATTCTAACTAAATATTTTTATGGATTCCCATAAATTATTCAATTGACATATCACTATGGAATAAGTTCAACAATGTGTGATTTTATTGGTCTCAATCGATAGGTATAGGATATTGAATGTAAAAGTAAGGGATAAGATGGATGATGTAAAAAGGAAGGATGATATTTATGGAAGGATTAAAGGATACATAAACCATATAGAGGCTACTAGGATAACTTCCTTTGAAATCAAATGAAACATCCTCAAAAACTATGTAAGGATCATTGAAGTATTCAAATGGATCTACCAGAGGTGTGTAGTTGATGCTATGAGATCTTGATTATGATTGGGATGTTGATGTTGATTCTGATGGTGATGGTGATTCCTATGTTGATTATGATTTTGATACTAATATGGAGCTTTAATTTGATGTTGTTTATAATATAGAACTTAATTATTATTTTGATTATGATGTTGATTATTATTTGGATTTGGATTCTAACATTGATGGTGGATCTAATTTTGATGTTGATGTTGATGGTTTGGCCACATGGAGGTCATGTTGGATTATGATGTCCATAAGTACCTTTTTCACTTTCTATTTGGAAATAAAGGCTTTGGGATGAAAGGATTCCCATAAATGGGGGATTTTTTTACAATGGATGAAAGATAGACTATTGGTCAATGATGGATTTTTTAGATATGGGCTCATCATATAAGGGGTTCTCAAAGATGGGTAGACTAAAAATAAGCTCACTAGAGTGAGGAACATCAAAGATAGGTGATTAAAAAAATACTTTTTCTAAGATGGGTTGGTTATCTTAACCTTAATTTAGAAGTGGTTGATCATGATCTAGAAATGGATCTTGGTATATACCTATTTATTGATCATCAAATGTGGATGAATTTGGTTCTATTTTGATATCTCTGTGGTCAATCAAATCTTTGATGTAATTTAAATTTTTTTGCATTAGTTAATAAAATGACCTTGGATCTTGTGATACTCATAGTATTCACCTTTATGATATAATTTAAGCTTTGGTTTATTCTCATCAAAAGGCTTGGGATGTAGGTACAAGAACATGACTACAGTGACTAGTTGGTGGAAGATTGATTCTAAAGATTCAATGAGAGGAGTATATTATCCCTATTTTAAGTCAAATTTGGATTTAAATGGACTTGATTCTAGATGTGACTGTTCTAGCTCAAGGGGCAAATGGATGCTAGATAGGGGTGCCAAAAGAGGTTTACCATTGTTAGTGTTCAATATTTTAACTAGTGGATGGGATGTTTGAGTGATGTTGATGTGAAAAGGTTCAACTTTGCCTTCTTAGTATGGAGCTTAGGTTTTTAGGATCAAAATATATAGGTAGTTAGGCACCTATTTCTAGGATCCATAAAAAGACATTGTCTTTATTTTCAAATATGTATTATTCAAACTCACCTATATCTAGATTTGTTGTGGATGTCATGGATCTAAATGAGATAAAGTACGGATGTTGTGATTTTGTCAGTCCTAATTGACAATTGCAAGATATTGAATAAAAATATGTAGAAAGGATTTATCTAATGTTTGGATTATGATTTGGATGTGAATTATACTCTTTATATGTTTATCTTAATGCCAATTGATTTGGTTAACTTTCAATTTAACTAGAAAAAAATTATTGTACATGCTTAAAAAATAAACCAAGTAAGCCTATTATCTAGGATATTAATTAAAATAAAAACCACATGGAAAAAGGATGATCTATATAAGGTGCTAAAAAAGTTTTGGGCTCTCAGTTCTACTTTTTTTTCATTAGATAGTGATGGCCCAATGTTTCATAACACTAACTATAGAGGCTTTCATGCCTATAGCCCACTAAACCTAGTTTCAAGGGTATGTTGAGAGTAACTTCCTAGGGATAATCATTTACCAGTGTACCACAAATCTAATGAAAAAAATGAATCCTATGGATAAAAGGCTTTATAGCTTATCTAAAGGAGTCCTTTATATACATTTCAGTACAATGAGGCCCAAATCTATGGAAGAGGAGAGATTAATAGAAAATTTATGGTGGTGTTTAGACCCTTTGTGACCACTTTAGATATAATATATTAGATAAGTGATACCATAAAATAGAATATTGATGGGTACTATAAGAGGTTTATATTGGAGCATGAAAGCTCTACCACTTCATAGATGTGTTTAAGACATGTAGTTTCCTAACCAATAATGACATAATACAAGCTCAATTTGTATACCCTGTTGAAACATGAGGTAGGTCCAAATGTTGGGTGGTGTAATCCAATTTTTTAGAAACCTAATGACTTGTAGTTGGTGATGAAATCCAATGCACACAGCCAAAAAATATTTATTTGAATTTGTATACCATTTCTACTATTGATGTTCCATTTGGTGTGCATATAAGAATATTTAGTTGGATGTTTTAGTTTCATGCATCTTTCATAACCTTCCAAAATTATCATTGGTTGGTTATCACTACCTATTAATTAAGGAGTATATGTTGGAACAATAATATGGTCATACTTAGTAAATATTTGACAAAATTTAGACAAAGAATTTCTCCTCTATGCACTTTCAAATATTCAAATTTATCTCCACAATGCCAATCAATTGGCTCTAAATCTTTGTACATACAAGAAGTTGAAGGTAGATTTGAATTATTTTTTTAGATCATGGTGAGTCAACTATTTATTAGATACATTGATGTATCCACTACAACACCTATATACTTACTTTGATAAAATTTCTAAATAGTCATAAAAGCTTATGTCACTGAATCTTGCATGCCAACCTAGCACTTGGCATTCTCCTGATAAAAAGATCCATCTTTGTACTTTTGTCTTCATACAATCAACACTCATGTAATCATGCTAACATATCCATATGTTTTCCTATTGCCTTCCCATTATCACGTGCATATACTTTCCACTTTCAAGTTCTTTCACCACTAGTATTTTACTAATGCTTATATCAAAGGGTTATTAATCTTCGCATGATATTCCTGATAGTACAGATCACTTAGTTATCCTTTTATTACATTGATTCAATACCATGATTTTTGTCTCTTGTGATTCATGATTTATGTATGGTCCATTTTCTTAAACATTAAGTTTAGATTTTATAATTTTTTTAGTTTCTTAGAATATTCATAACAACTTTATTTAGTTTAGTATTTGAAACATTAACATTTAGATAACATCTTATTATTTATTATTTAAATTTTGAATCCAAATATTAGTTTTGGTTTAATATAATGGTTTTTATGTTTATAATTTAAATATATTGATATGTTTTTATTTTGGTAAGTTAGATTTGATAAAGTTTGTCAAATTTTGAAAATTTGAAAATCCCATCCTATGTAAAGGAAGCATTTTTGGGGTAACCAATGTTCTTATGTTAAATGTGTCAGTCTTATGGGTCATTTTATTATCAAAGACAACATTCATTTAATCCTTAAAGTCAAATTTGTTGAATAAGTAGCAACAAAAATAGGAGGCTAAAGGCAATAGACGAAGGAGGTGTTTTAGCATCCTCTCACAAGCCACTAACAATGGGTTCACTTCTGCTATAGTGTCATGTGTTTATTTTTTAGTTCTTGTCTATGTGAAAATAAGTCATGCATTTCCTGTTTTCCCAAATTTTTACTTCATGAAAACAAATGTGTTTAGGAGATACAGGAATGAATGTCAAACAGAGGAGAATCCCTATCAATATATCCTACACTAACTAGGTTGATGAATTCCCATTAGTGAATGGTTGATGAGAGGAAGATGGTTCATATTCATAGTTCCACCATTGATTTAGTAGATGTGTTCTCAGTAGTAAATGGTTTATGAGAGGTAGGAGATTGGTTGTTCCCTCTATACCTTCATGTAGTCCTGTAAAACACAAATTACCATGTAAGGACTAAGGGTATGAAAATTAGTACTTACATTATAGTGGGTTAATAATAAAAATGTGTGTTTATATTTGAATAATTTATGATTTTTTAATACAACTCATAAATATATGTGTGAGTGATTTTTGAGAACAAATCACTAGATAAATGGTTGTTCCCTCTTTACAATGATATTAGATGTTATTGAGAGATTTTAGGGGAGCATATTGTGGGATAAAGGATAGAGTGGAATACCTTAATTATAAGAGTTAAAAATCCTATATATATTTAATCTATCTCACTTTTAATGAATCTAAAATAAATATTATAAAATAATATTATTATTTTGTGTTGATTATTAAAACTAGTGTTCTATATTCTATGTTTAGATTGCAAAATTTTAACCAAAATTAATAGTTGTTTTATCCATTTTGACCTTTGTGGAAACATATGTATATTTTTATGTGAGTATTATTATTTTAACCCCTCATGGTCATATATATCTACATCACCATTAAAAAAATCCCATCCTCTCTAAGTATCAAAATTGTTGTGTAATCCAAATCTATATAATTGTGAAAAAAATGATTTCCCTCTATAGCTAATTGAATCCTTGTAAATGTGATCATACTTGTGATATGTTGTATGGGTTTCCATTTTTAGTAAAAAATGATGATTAGTTCATTCCAAATTTTTTAGTGAAATTTCATGTAATGTAACCTTGCGTCATTTCTTTATATTTGATCATGATGCAAGAATGTGTTTGAGGGAGTGTAAAGACCTATTTATGCTAGTCTAAATCAATTACAAGCTAGGAAATAGAGCTTCTCATAGGTTAAAAACCCACTTTTTTATTTTTGTATGAAACAAGCCATAATTCTTTCAGGTGATACCCATAGTCTTTTTGCATAATGGTCACCTTACGAACATAGTGTCCCTCCACTTACCCTTAGTGGTTGTCAAAGTATAATCTCTATGAGTACTACTCTATGTTGATCTTTGTGGATTAGTTGATACTTATACTTATCAGTCTTACCTATGAGAGCTAATTGAGACTTATTGATGAGTATTTATGTCCTTCTCCCTCAAGTGTCTTCTCTAGGCCACATAGACCATGTGATGTGAACTATTTTCAATATTTTTTTTATTGGAACCTTTTTTAAATTGATTGACAAATAGAGTTTTTTTAAAATCAACAATTTTTTATTATTTAGAAATTTAAAATTTGTTCAACTTATCTTTGACATGATTTTATCTAAACTATAAAGATTTATTTCCTAATTTTAACACTTTTTTAGACTGTCTTAAATTAGTTATTCATTTTTATTGGTTGATTTTGAGTTATTTGTTTATTATAAATGTTGGTTTATTTTATGTCATAATATGAACATACTATACCTATTACGTGTATGAGGGAGAAAAGGTAGCTTGGAATATAGCTAGAAGGTGTAATGGACAAGATTGGGAGGTCAAGTCTTGAGCCATCCTCCCACCCACCAGACATGGTAGTTTTATATAATATTTATCTAAATCACTTGAATTAATAGTTTGGTTGATGGAACCATAGTCACTGAGGGTCTTTTACATGGACATAGTGATAGTGGATACTATGTAACTAAGTGCCTATGCCATTTTATGTAATGTATTCTTACAATTTTCTGATATAGTAACTGCATTCTTGTTCTTACTTTCTCCATGGATTTGAATTCATATTTTTCTAAGTATGGATTTTTTTAGAGTGTCATTCGTATTTACATGCTCATATCAAATGTTATTTTGGCTTTAGTTTATTATGTTGTAACTATGGTTCTTAGTTACTTCAAGTGGTATATCAAGAAAATTTGAGATCAGGTGTTGTTTTACTATTCTTTATTATAGTTTTTATATTGAGGATAATACTTTGTTAATAAGGGGAGAATGTAACACCCCTCATGTAACACTTATGTCCTCATAAATCATGTAGCTTATCTTGTGTATTAATGCATTCTTTAAATTATTTCACACATGATATACACGCATTACCCTATTGGGCATCCTATGCCATATCTTTAGGGCTAACTTTATATGTGCCTCTAATGTTTAGGTTGTAGTATATCTTAAAACCAAGACATAATTATCTAAAATTTTTGCTTGTCTTGTTTTTCCTAAAATGGAAAAGACATAAATCAATATTTAATGCATATTTTTTATTTAACATAAATTATTTTCCTTGTATCATTAGGAGGTGTGCTTGAAACTATGGATTAAGTTTTTCTTCCTCTAGTTTTTGTAAGAAGACCAATCTTTTAGTGAAATCTATTTTTTTTTTAAATTACTTAATAATGGTATTGATTCAACCTTGATATTCAAATATTAAATTAATTTTTAATCAGAATAATAAACTTTATATAATAGAAATATTTTTGTTATCATCTATTGTTTTGACAATTTGTAAAAAAAATTCACCTTGATTCTTTAATATAAAATTACAATAGGTATTTTAACTCCCAACATGTTTACCCATATAAGCCTTATCTTTATTTTAGTGATTCCTCCATGCCACTTTTAACCTTTGTTGAACTTGCCCAAGCACGAGATGTCATTTTTAATTATATTCATTAAAATATATATCATTCTTTAGAGGGTTCAAAAGTTTTTAAAAACATTTAATGACCCATTGACTTGGGTAAAACTAGTTATAAATTAATGGGGTTAATGAATATATTTCCACCCTAACAATCAATTCCTCCAACTTTAAGCATGGTCCCTTCAGCTCCCCTGTGCATTCTTGGCATAAAGTCAAAAAATGAATCAAATTTGGCCCTACCCTATGCTCCCCAATCCAAAAGATGTCTCATTAAAAAAAATTATTACTCAAATGGAAAGTAAATCCTTAAATGGGAATGTTCTTGTTGGTCAAAGGGCTATATATTTTTTGGGGTTAAAAAGGAGATAAGGGAAAAGAAGGAAAAGGAAGGACACTGTTAATAGAGAATTAGTAGAAAATAAAGGTGATTGAAATGGAATTTGGTGCTTAGTAATGGTACTTATAACTTATTAAGTAAATGATCTTATTTTATCCTTATCTTATATTTTTGCATTATAATTATTGACTATTACATTCATATTCCTAGATCTTGTTAAAGCCTATGATCAAAAATGAAATTCATGCACCACTCTGAGAAAAAAATGTGTTGAATATGACAATCACCTTTTTTTTAGGCTATGTTATGTTTTATATGCCATGCTGAACATTGAACATGTTCTTCTCATGATTATATTGATGATTTTTAATCTATTTTTTGTTTATTATATTTTTACAGATGCAGTGACTATTAAAGTTGACCACTTAATACATTTTACTTATTACTATATTTCCCTTATATATAGGTGTGTCAGTTTTGATGTTAATTATTTGTATGATCAAAATTTCCTACCTATTAACCTGTAGACTAATAGACCACTATAATGTGTTTATTTTCTTATAATTTTAAACATGCATGTTTAACCTATATATTACTAAATAGAAATATGTCAATTTGTTTAATTTTTTCTCAAAAAATTAATGTGACTTCAGTATGCTTACACATTTTATATATATGTTTGAGAGGGCATTCCAAAGTAAGGCATCTAAAAAATATTTATGTCAATAATTGTCCAGTGGATGTCCACGCTCTATCCAAGACTCCAATTTTGTCACAAGTTGGGAGGTTACAATAAAAGGTTGTGGACTTGAGCTTTAAACCTACCAATTTAATTCACTTATATGCCTCTTAAGGCCTTCTCAAAAAATTAATTTTTGTTTACAGTCCACTTACATTATATGATATTCCACATTTCACTAACATGTTTACAATTAGAAAAAACAAATTAACTATAGGATGATGCCACAGAAAAAATATGATAGAATATGAGCATTAGTTATGTCAATTATAACTATATATATATTTATAAATAAGATGGTTAGTGATTAACTAAAAGTTAAATTGAACATGTTAAATCTTTTTAAGGAAAACATAATGACATTAGTCATTAATTTTTGTATTTTGATTTTAGTACTTAAATTGAAATAAAAGAATTATGTTTCAATAAAATATCTCTTACATGAAGAAAAGTAATGATGTTGTACACGGAATATTAAAATATTTATTCTTATAATATGAACCTTGTGCCTTCATTATGATATTACAATAAAGAATGGATTTATTAGGAATGATAATTTATTATTTAAAACATTAAGCTATATCAATGTTAAGTTGTTTTAGTAATTTAAATGATATATTGGATTAACCTAATTAGAAATAGTAATATTTTTGGGTTGTCATTCTTGCTACTTAAGAATAGTGTCTTATTTGAGTAACTTATGAAATTATAACATTACATATAAATTTAGAAAGCTAATAAATCATATTAAATAAATTTTATTTGATTAGCACAAACTTGATTGAAGAATGATCATGGTTTAAATGGATTTTGCTTAGCTTCTTATCTTATTTTTGTCACATTTTGTAACTAAGGAATTTAGAGTAAGAGAATATTGGCATATGTCATAGTAACCTTAAGAACTATGATCTAGGTGCCTTGATTTAGTGATCATAACTTAATGGCTTTCAATTGTTAAGTAACTTAAAGTTGACAAAGTAAAAAGAGTTGAAGGCAAGTCTGATTCCACTTCTCATAAGATAAGGGGATAATGCCCAAATTATTTGTAAATGATATAATATTTTAATGATTTTCCATCATTACATCTAAATTCTAAGAACTTACTAAATTGTATCATAAGAAAGTTTTAAAGTGTCATAAATTAACATGACTTATATTTCAAGTATAAACCTAATGAAAGGTTAGGTTGAACTAATGTCTTGAATAATATTATGATATTTGAGACTTAACCAAAAAAACAAATATCACTTTTCCTCTTTATTATTTGTCAATAAAATATTAATACCATAAATTAAATTTTATAAAAACAAGATTAAATGCATTTTGGGTGTGTTACATCAATCCAATTTTAGAGGGCCCATACAAGTGATCATTAAAATAATTTCAATGTGAATGTAATTAGAATACATGATGTATGATTTTAGGTTCACTCAAATAAATTGATATTAATAAATTGTGCGCCTCACAAATATCTAGGATATCAAACACTCTTTCCCTTATGATTCATACTTGCATAGATTTAAATTATCTTTTGAATTCATCTTTTAGAGATATAGAGGGGATCCATTTATTAGTCTATTAACTGATTATGAGATGGCTTTCCATAGAAGGTTATATCTACATTTCAATTGAAAATAGATTCATGCAAGTCTTACACTTTTAATTATCTCTTTATCATAAGTGTTAACTATTCAAGTGAGTTCTTATAAAGCATGTTCTCATCTTAGAGAGAAACAAAAAGAACCATATTTTACTTGGATCCAATTCATACTACTTTGTATTCCATAAGAAATATATCATACTTTCTAATATTTGGTGATAGATACAATAAATATTGATGGAACCTTGATAAATTTGGTCGTGACTACATTACAATAATTGTGTGATTACCATATAGTCCTATGTCAAATAAACCAGCATTATAGACGGTTATGGGTTCTCAACTTTTGGTTCAGTGTGATGAGATAAAACAATGACATATTTTATAGATATATATAAGTCAATTTAGAGTGTTTATTCTTTGGAGGATAATTTTAGGCTAATGTAGTGAATGATTTATTAGATACCAAGTTATGGTAGTACAAGAGGTCAGTATTACAAATATATAGATTTAACAAAAGCCACAAATATTATATGTATTTATAATTATTGAGCATTTTAAAGTTTATTAGACTCGTGATAATCTTTCTTATAGTGTTGGATTTGATAACCAAACACTATCATGATAATGTCTCAAGAAAGAGACTCATCACAAGTTCTTGTGAAGAACTACATCTATCCCTAATTCTCAGGAGTAGATATGTAGGTTTCCTTATTGAGGTGGGGTATTGGGTGTACGTCTTATGCTAGATTATGGTTGGCATGGTTGCATATTGACCATGTGACCATTTTAATTTATTCATGTATTTGGCATATGATTTTCATCGATACTTTATGCATATTGTGCCATGAAAGTGTCTAGGCAGTGGTGTTGTTTGTAGCTTAGTATATGCATTATTCATTCTTATAAATAAAATTAGTGTGTTTTTGCATGTATTTTAGTCATGAAAAATTTGGGCATGACATAAATCTAAAATAACTTAGGAAAAATAGGAAGCATATATTATAGATTATCTCAAATATAAAACTTTAAAGAATCTTCCATTACTTATTTTGTATCCTCTTGAAGGGTGCATTATGGCTCTCATTTCAAAACCCAATACTCAAGATAAATGTGGAAAATTTTATGAAGATAAAATTATGGAATATCTATGTGCACGACCAAAAAAATTTGATTCATTCTTATATTTTTATAGAGATGAACAAAATAAATAGTCCCATGATAATATTTCTAAAGTTTCCAATTCCACTATTGCATCCATTCCTACTTCTACACCTCTAGTTAATTGCATAGCATCATCCCTTAGTCTGGGAACATCACTTAGTTTCCTCCATGATTATACCTACTCATGTTAATTATACTCCCCCACTTATCTCTATAAGTATTACTCTTGAACATACAATTCTTGCTTACAAGCCAAGCTATCTCAACTCAAACAAACTCTTTCCCATGATATCCCTTCTATGGACTCTTCCTTTTTATATAACCATTTTGCACCCAAAAATCCATCTTATCTAGTACTAGTTGGATTTTAATCTCCTAGTCTTCCTTTATATGAAGGTAAAGGTGATTTGGAATAGTATTTTTGTTAATTCCATGTAACTTGTATAAACTATGTAGATAATGATAAACTATTGACAAACATTTTTCTAAGAAGTCTCAAATAATATGCTCTTAGATGGTTTTTATAAACTTCCTATTCAATCAAAAAAGGCTTTAAATCCTTTGAAAGATTATTTTTTAACACACTTTTCTATTAACATTGGTGAAAAACTATCATATTCTCAAATTAAAAACCTCAAACAAGGGGCTAATGAAATAATTAGTGAATATGTTCTAAGCTACAAGACTATGCTAGCAAAAATGAAAAATAAAATGGTCTATAATGAGCTCCAAGATATCTTCACTCAAACTTTATTATCTCCACTCCAAGATTCAATTATGTTTGATAAGTTCAAATATTTTGATGAATTGTGTCATACTTTCAAAGAGCATGAGGTCAAATTTCTTACTTTAAACAAGCTCAAGTATACTTAAAATGTTTTTTATACTTAAAATGTCAAATTTAAAATAAAACCAAATTATAAGAGAAAACCAAATTAAATCAAGAATAAATCTAATATTGTAGTTAATATTATCTCACAACCAACACAAAATATTTAATTGCAAGCTTCACCTAGGAGGCAATTCTCAAGGTTACCATCACCTCCTCATGTATTGTTACAAAATATCATTGAATGAAATCTCATCACTCTTTCTCAACCAATGGAGGATATGTCTAGACCATAATCTATAAACTTTGGCATCGATGCATATTATGACTAACATTTATGTATTGGGCATTTTAAAAATATATATTTCAAGCTCAAACTTAAGATTTGATATCTCATTGATGATAACATTATTGACATTGACACAAATATTGAAGAGGCTAAGCCACAAGCAAATGAAAATTCAAAGCTCAAAATGTAAAAATATCCTTTTCTAAATCATGAAACAACAAATAACAATGATGATCCTAAAGTATATTATGTATACAATTCTCATCCTCTTCCTTCTACATATAAGCATCCACTTGATAACATAATTGGGTATAGTTACAAGAAAATAAGCATCACATCCTATGACTAAATTTGATGAAGTGAATTTGTTGATGATGATTCAGATAGGCATTTACTCTTTATTCAAGCATATGTTGAAAATCAATCCATGCAAAGTGTTATGATAGATAGTGGATCAATTAAAAATGCATACACCATAACACTCCTTTACTCTCTTGGTTACACAAAATAAGATTTATAAGATACTTATAGAGTTTTTAAATAATTTGATGGTTACATTTAAAAGTGGGACCTCTCTTAGTTACCACTCCATTATTTATCCTACTAAGTAAATGGGTCTTTTATATGCTAAAAGGATGCTTTTGGGTATAAAATACTAGATTAGTACCTTATATAGTGCATAAATGTCTCAAATATAATCATGGTGATCAAGTGGTCAAAATTCCATGATTCCAATATGAACATCCTTTAGAAACAATGATATTTACTCCTAAAAAATAATTGGATGGCAACACATTAAGAAAATTAATAATATATTAATATATGGATCTATTCAAGAGCACCTCATAGAATCAATTTTTCCATCTATTTATGAGCACCATCTAGTTACACATGAGCATATTATAAAATTAATTTTTACATCTACATATGAGCATGATACAATTACACATGGGCATAATTAGGGAGTTTAAAATATCATGGTACATTCTCTTAAACATAAAGTGGCTCCTAAAATTATATCTTCATCTCCTAAAGCACCACAAATTATTTAGAGAGAATCAACACAAGTACAAGCAGTTATATATTCTCATATTACACATGAGGATATATATATATATACATGGGTATATGAGCAATGATTAATATGGATATATTACATCATATTACTCCCATTCAAATTTATATGCATCTATAATAGGCACTTCTTCTTCATAGGATGTCACATCTTCATACAATATCGTTGGGTATACATATGTGCATCCTCTTGATGACATCCTTAGTTGGATAGAACCTCATAATTCCTTTTAACCCACTAATTGGGCCAAGTCTCTTGATTATTTATTTGCATATTTTCCATTATACATAGATTCTTTTATTTTATTTCATTTCTACTTATTCCATCCCATTTGTAACATTCTTATAGCACTTAGATTTATTTTCAATTTGAGTAATTTCCCTTTTGATTTTCAAATTGATTTGAATAATATAAAATAACTAGCTTATAATGATTTCAATGCACATTTTTATATCACTCCACTTAATTACTATTACATACTTGTGATACTATGGATTTCATTTCACTTGCATGATCATGTCCATTTAATTTTTCATAAGTGCACATAACTTATTTCCCATTGAGGAGTATGTGCATCCTTATGCATATCAATCATTTATATTACATTGTTATGATGCATATGCACATACATCAAGGGCTCATTGCTTGCCTTCTCCTCACCACACTATTCTTTAACACCCTCTTGAGGATTGTTTGAATCCCTCCCATTTATTATATTTTTGAAGGCTTACTCTTATCAATTTTCAAATCTTTTCAATTCAAATATTTCAAAAATTCAAACAAAAATCATACAGGTGTGTGTGTGTGTGTGTGTGTGTGTGTGTGTGTGTGTGTGTGTGTGTGTGTGTGTGTGTGTGTGTGTGTGTGTGTGTGTGTGTGTGTGTGTGTGTGTGTGATTTTTTTTTGAATTTTTGAAATATTTGAATTGAAAAGATTTGAAAATTGCTAAGATTAAGCCTTCAAAAATATAATAAATGGGAGGGATTCAAACAATCCTCAAGAGGGTGTTAAAGAATAGTGTGGTGAGGAGAATGCAAGCAATGAGCCCCTGATGTATGTGCATATGCATCCTAACAATTTAATATAAATGATTGTTATGCATAAGGATGCACATACTCCTATATATATATATATATATATATATATATATATATATATATATATATATATATATATATATATATATATAATTAAAAACTCAAAATCAGGACCCACAAACACTATTTTATGTTTCTGGATTATTTATTTTAACATGCTATTTATTTCATGTTAGTAGATATCATATTTCAATTTTAAATATATAATGTTTTTCATGAGGTATTTAAGTATGATATAGGACATATTTTTACATGGTTATTTGATGTCAATATTCTCTTTTTACCTAACATCCTTGCTAAGTTGGGGCCATATCTTCATTCTTCATGAATATTCAATAGATTCTATCTATCCACAACCTTTCTACCATGCTCAATTATATATCATACACATTTTTTTATAATAACTCATACTTTACAATGTGTTACATGGATATGCTATTATCTAATAATGTCATTGGTACATATAATTGATGTAGAATAGTCTCATTTGATTTATGATTCTTTTTGAGTTTTTACTTTAATATATGATAAGATAGAACATGTTTGCTTATTGTGTGTATCCCTTGGCCTTGTGTGTGCAATTATACAAATTCTTTCTTATACAACATCATCATTTTGTTTACATGTAACCTTGGACTTATGTGTTTGTGCAACATTCACATATCCCTTGTATATGTCCTTTGGGTATTATGTGTGACATTATATACAAATTGTGTGATATTACTTTTATGTTCATTTTTTGTTATACCTATCTAACACATGTTTATATAAAATTCAATACTATGATGCAATTTAATTAAAATGTTAAAATATGGTATTACATGATTACATCCTTCATATTTATATTTTGAGATTAGTAACTTTTAGGCTACATTTATCATCCCAAAAGGGGGGCATAAAAATGGTCTTGTCTTGATAATTCAAGTCCTCATCATCAAATTTCACATTTATGGCACTATACAATTTTCATAATTATAGCATATTTAGAATATTTATATTGTGAGGGAATGTGACATGCATATGCACTAATTCCTAAATTAAAAATTATGCATATGCACTAATTCCTAAAGTAAAAATTTACATATATATGATACATATGCATGGGCATGTGAAAAATAGTTACAAAGTTTAATTGGCATTCTATATTCATGCAGTACAATATAGTAGGCATGATATTATTTCATATTCATGTTACTAATTGAAATTTTAAAATTTATCAAGTTCAAAATTTACAAAGGTACAAAGTTTCAAATATAATTTATCTTCATCTACAGTGGTATGATTCATGTAATTTTTTAAGTGGGCCATGTTATAGTTTAGTGACACTCAATGTCTATGGTTGTACTTTAGCGAGCCATTTTTGGTGGTTCCACCACTTCAATTATTTCATAAAGTACTCTACACATTTAGATGAGATTTGGAGCAAAAAATATTTCCAACTTAAGGGATTTCAAATATTTTAAAATTGAGAATTGATCACTTTTAATTTGCCACGGTTTCAACATTTCTCTACATGCCTCAACAAGGGGTCACACACTTCTCCACTTTCAAGTTACATGGAAATTAGATAACATACTCTTTCAAGTATATATTTTAGTTTCTCTCTTTTAAATTTTCAAGTTTTATATTTTTAGATTTCAAATATGGACAATAATTACATTCAGTGGAATTGTTGTAGTTTTTTCAGCAAGGTACCTTGCATGAACCTTGCATGATAGAGGCTCGCAGTAAAAGATAAAGTGTGTATACACAATTAGGTTCACATCTCATTTACTATATTAATTTCACTTAATTATATATTATAATAAATTAGGGGAAAATTTAGACACTCAAATTTAATCATTAAGTGCTTGACAATGTTTAATATTGACATCCGTACACTTGGTTTATTTGTCATTTCATTAACTTGAAATATATATGGAAGCATTCAAAATTTTATTCAATCTCTTAAAATTACTAATATCATAATTTTTACATCCTTATTAAACTTACATATTCATGTTAAATCATTTATAATAGTCTCTATTCTTTTGAGATAGGACCACACTAGGCAAATAGGGTCACATTGTGGCCTTGTCCACTAGCATGACCTTATCCCCTACACTCCAATGGTAAATTTTTTAATTTTAAATGTTTAATTTTACCCTCCCACAATTATATCAAGTTTATTTAATGAAAATTTTCAAAATATTCCTCTATATAAGCACATTTAAGCCTCTCAAATCACTATCTAGAAATCACTTAGCAATTATACTCCGTATTGAACAAAATGACACTAATCCTTCCAATTAAATTATGAATTAACTTTAACAGGCATAGGCTAAGTTTGAGGTTTTTTTATTATAGGTAAAGGTCACTCATTTCAATCATTCAAATTAATCTATCTAATTTAATTCATATAAAAAACATCAATATTCTCACACTCACTCTGGGAGGGAGAACTACATCGACTTGAGATATTTTTGGGTTGTGTAGGCAACACTCATATTACATAAGAATTTAAAGGATAGATCGATTATTCCCATTACCTAATTACCCCATTTGTATTTTAAATCCATTGTTTTTATTATAAATGATCTAGGTTTTTTATTTTTTTAGGTCTTTTGCATGATAAATCAGGACACATAATCATTCAAAAAACCTTCATAGA
Organism: Torreya grandis; assembly: GCA_037957365.1. Lineage (NCBI taxonomy): Eukaryota > Viridiplantae > Streptophyta > Pinopsida > Cupressales > Taxaceae > Torreya > Torreya grandis. Next base: position 8,403,537 of record JARHVA010000040.1, read on the forward strand.
CAGGTGCACACAACTAGATCAAAAAATAAATCACATATTCAATTATGACATAGCCTCAATAAAAAACCAATGCCATAATATGTCCATATCCTTCTATTGTGGCCTTTTCTTATCATAATTTTAAATTATATTTTTAATTACAATACAGTTTAATGGTCTTTCTATCCAGTTTTCATCAACAATCAGCATGCATAGTTAGCAATAAATTAGATCCAAGCTAGGTTTGCATATCTTATATCAATTTACTATTTATAACTTGTTTTCAATTATATAAATTAATATATTTCATATTTAATTTTTTATATGTATATCTAAATCAATTTTAAATAATTTATTTTCTCTTAGAATTTTATTGTTAAATTTAAAATAACATTAAACTCCTAGGCATTTGCATGCATGGTTTACCGCATATGTTACAGGGTAAAGTAATATAGATTGTATCCTTGGATAAAAAAATATATTGATTATATAAATCACACCAATATATTTTGGACCAAATTAATATATGTGTGGTGGAGGGTTACACTGAATAACTATTTATTATAGTTCTTAATATCTACATATTCTTTCCCAAAAGAAGTGAAGCACAAATTCTTATATAAGCCAAGAGGGTCTTATATAGTTCATTTTTTTTTGGATATTAAGAAAATTATGGTAGATTGTGGTATTTAAAATATACCCATGGTAGGCTAAACCCACTTGTACATGGGTTGAGTGGATGGTAGAGGGAGACGAGTGAGCAATATTTTCATTAAGAGTATGTCAAAGGTGAATAACTAGTCAATTTCAACATGGAGAGCCTAGATACTCAAGAACACAAGTGATGAAAATATGATGAAGAGTGAAAAAAATTTATTTCCACCATGAACCCTATAAATTTGGGATTTAATCAATAAGATGTTGCAAATGCTAGTGTAAAATTGGAATGGAATGAGGATAATCTCGCACTGAGGAGATGTGATACGATGAACAACAAGCATGAACTACCAAAGAGAATGACATTCTAGGTGAAATAGATAAAATAATTTAGAACAATAAAAAAATTTAGATGCATGTAACATAATATATTCCCACCAATGATCTACCTAAATTTCAAGCTCATGTGTTTCATACACAAATAAAAGGAAGTGATGGGAATTGAGTAGATTTGTCTTAGATAAAAAAGTTCAATAGATGAGTTTGTAAAGAGTGTATGTGATAAGTAGTACCATACAAACATATATGATTGGTAGTTACATCACTATAAAATTCAAAAATTCTAACTGTGTTTGGAATGCCACCAATAATGGATGATAATCCACGTACATCAGTGAGTAGAAGCACATCAGCAAGAACAATGACTACATGTGTACTAGTAGCCACCAAGGGTACTAATCCCATTTTGGTACAACCTGTTAGAAAAATATTATCAAAACAAGTAAACAATCAATAATAGAATAACATGAGATTTACATGGAAACCTTATTTTATGTAGGTAAAACCATGGGGTAATGGTGGCTTCAAAATTATATTACTCAATAAATTTTCATACAATGCTTTCTTTCCTTGGCTTGGATTTCTTACTCCTTACACCAAATGCAAAGGGTTATTTCCCCTTTAAAGAAACATAAGAAGATTCTATAAGATTACATAAGAAGTTTCTAGTAAGAAGATTTTATAAAATTTGTGATACATAAGAAGGATCTAGAATACTCATCATGACGTGCATGTGGACATAAAATTTAATCAGGGCAAAAATAAAACTATTCATCTAAAACATTATTCATCCATAATTTCTAAAAACACTATTCATAATTTTTGTCTCAAGGCCAAAAATTGAGTACCATTATATAGTAGAATAATATCACAGATCTGGATATTTACTTCACCTCCTAACATTCTCCCAATTGAAGTTATATATAGGAAGTTTCTCACCTATGTTTTTTCATCCAAATGTCAATTGTCCAATGTTGCCTTGATCATATTTTTAGTAATCCTAGAGAAGTTTTTCACCATTCAAACTTCTCTATCTTGATAGGATTTGTAATCATATTTTTCATATTCTCTTTTATATCAATTTTCTTCAATAAGATCCTACCTTCTTCCACCAATTTCATTATAAAATGGTACTTGATATCAATATATTCCATACGACCAGGGAATACTACATTCTTTACTAAGTAGATAACACTTTGATTATCATAATGTGTTTTTACCTTTTAGGATTTTACTAATGTAAATATTAAGTTTGATTAAAGGTTAGAGTAGTCTAAATTAGTGAAATAATATGCAATAAATAACCACTAATTTGTTATAGAATATGACTTGCTTTGATTTTCTAAAAATAGTAATAAATATGTGAAGATAAAGACTTATCTATAAAAAACCTGACATGGAAGATATGAGTGTTGAAAACTTGGATAAAAATAGGTTTGAGTGTTTTCAATAAGATCCATATGTCAAATATTCTCTTGGATAGTAGCACCATGTGGCTCTAGTGTCCTAAAAATGGTGCTAGTGTTCTTTGTGTAGGGTTGTTCCTAAATTTTGGGTGCACCTGTGCCTATGTTTATGGGTTTTGTTCTTACGTGCATAAACTCTAAAACTCTGTATTATTTTTGTAATAGCTTATTTATGATGCAAACCCTAATATTCCTTATAAGCAAAGCATGAGCTGAAAATGTGTGTTCATTACTAGGATAGGATGGACATCTTCAACACCCCAATGTGAAGAGAATTTCTTACATACCAATACTTTGAGGAGGGATCAAGCCTAATGTATTCCTCCCACCTAAGTGTTATTACAAGTGCAAGTGATGCTATAATGATATTGGTCTTAAATTCCTTGAGTGTGTTTGAGATTAGAAATCTAGAAAATCTAGGCTTAGGGCAGCTATAAATGGTAGTAGGTAGAATTAGGGTAGAATAGGGATCAATAACCTTGATTTTACTTAACTTGTTTCATGTTTGAATAAGTCTTTTGCATTTATTTTTCATCTCTTAGATAGAGGTCTAAAATTTATGTATTTATAGTGTTCTTTAGCTTGTATTAATAATAAAATGTGCTTAGGTTGACCTTAGCAAGGTTTAATGTTTAAAATATATATGTTCAGGAGAGTTAAGATAAAGGACACTAGCACCATGTGGCTCTAGTGTCCTTAATGTGGTGCTAATGTCCAGCTAGTAGGTTGTTAGGCACAAAGGGCTAGGATTTGGGAATGAAGGTCTAAAACTATGTTTTAGCTGACTAGGGAATTATATGGTCCACATAAAGGTTGGAAAAGTATGATAAAAATATCTAGGATAGGTCTAGGACTAATATAGGAATAGGTTGTCTCAAGTATCACTCTTATAACTCAAATACCACTTTTCGGTGAATGTATTTTCCCCCATACTTTATGTTTTAAATTCATCAAATCAAAATGACTAGTACAAATAAAAAATAAGTGTACCTAGACTTGCCTAGGAAGTGAAACCTGTGTAGTTGAATTTGACTATGTAAAGTTGGGTATGCGTATGTGAAGTATGTTCTAAAACATGACCTATAATGAAATGTGCATAAATCATTCCTTACTTAAGATATATTAAAAGGAAGAGACTATTTTCAATAAATTAATTGAGTAAAATTGAGTAAAGATATTGGAAAGAGGAAAGGAATGAATACACCTCATTGGGTACATGAACCAGTGCATGAACTTGGTGACAATCTGTGTGTATGTGTACATAGTGATCAAATTATTGAATAGCTTGGACTGAGTTGAAAGTTTTCTCAATCCTCATATATGGGTAGATCAATAACTCAATCTAATTTTGATTTGATCATTTCCCACCCCTACTTGGTGGATCATGAACTATGAATAGCTTGGATTGGACTAAAAGTGTGTCCAACCCTCTCATTTGGGTGTCTTAATAAATCAAGTAGGTTATGACTCCATCATGTCCCACCTATGTGTAGTATATAAATTTGAATTTGAACTATGAAAAATGTTATAAATATCTAGCTAAGTATATCTAATTATGTTTGTCAGCTTCATGGTCACTCAAGTACATTAGGTAGCTCTGGGTCACTTGGGAATGCCAACCACTACAGATGAAGTAAGGCATGAAACTAGTGACAACCTAGAATATGATGTCAAATGTATATTATTAGAGTTTGCCAAGATATCTTAATAGAAATTATGTATTAATGTCAAATTCCTATAGAGGTAGAATGAGAGCTCCAAAAATAAGAAAAATCTACAAAGGAAATGTTTGCATTAGCCAACTTAGAAGAAGAAAAAATTACATATAGGGTGAAATTAGGTCACCAAAAAGGTAAAACCCTAATTCAAAATTAGAACCCACTTAAAGGTAAATGACCCCTAATGACTTAATTAACTAACTTAAGTAAGCTAAAAAGACATGTAAGTAAAAACACTAGGTGGGAAAACACCTACACTAACCCCCCCTAAAGTGTAGCTTAGGTGGGTATAAGAATTGGGTCCCGACAATGAGGCTTGATGAGGTACCCAAGCACAATGTAACTCCCATAAATTGGGGTAAAGGAGAAAACCCATAAGAACAAAACTCCTCCCCAAAAGAGAGTAAAGAAGAGAAGAGAGATAAAAATCCCCACTAAGGTCTGTAATTGACTATAGCCACCAAGTGTCCCCCAAAAGAATGCTCAAAAGTGACTTTGAATCAGAAGTACATGCAGTGAAGAGTGGTTCACCCTAAAATAGTGAATTTGTCTATCAATTTTCATAATGGATCTTCAACCAAGGTGTAATTATTATGAAAGGAATGATTCTCATACTTTCAAGTAGATGGGCCAACTTCTCTATGCCAAGATGTGCACTAGAAGTAGAGGTGAAGAAGGTCTACAAAATCCTCTATAATTTTGGAATAGACTACCTGATGTGTGATGTATCATGGATCAATAGATCATTTTTATATAATTTTAGAAGTAGACCAGAGGTATGTGGATTAGGAACTAACTCTTGAATATTTGGAAGGTGACAAGGAGATGGTGGTGTTTCCACTTCACTATTGTAGTCATCTATAGAAGAAGAGTTGTCAATATCAAAAAAATTCTTAGGCTCGGAAATGTTAATAGGTACAAGTGAGTCCTAAGAGGAATCTAAAGAATCTGAAGGAGAGTCAGAAGTAAACTGTGAGAAGCTATATAGACAAGTTTAATGATCAACCATTCTCATAGCTAAAATAGTATCACTTTGTAACTCTCTGATGTACACTAAATCTGGAGTAAATTCAACTCATATACTCAAACCAAAGTGAGTGATCTAGTAGACTGACAGGAGATTAGTTGAGAGTGAGGGCACACTTATAACATTATTGAATGTTCCACTACTCACTGCAATAGACCCTCTCCCAAGAACCTTTTTAGAAGTGTTGTCACCTAGTTATATGTAGGATATGTCACATGGTTCTAAGGAACTAAACTCAATCTATGAAGAAATCATGTGATGTGAAGCACTAGAGTCAATGACCCATGTACGAGGAGTTGGAGACACAACTGCAACTAAGGCTTTGCCCTTTTGTTTCCCCTTGTTATTCTCTTTTGCCTTTTTTTTCTAGATTTATTTACCTTAGTGGATTCATGGGTTGATGAAGATGGTTTGATAGAATTTAGAACACCTATGTTGTTTTGAATAAGAAGGCTAGTAAGGTGGTCAATTTGTTTCTTCAAACATTTACTCGCATCATGCTTGCCTGAGTAATGCCCACATTTGATCCAATCTTTCTTAGGCTTATGACTAGAAGAAGAGGTCATATTTTTTTATTTAGAGGTGGAAATATTTTCACCTTTTTCATCATTTTTCTTTCTTTTCTTTCTCTGTTATTGTTATAAGCCTTATCTTTCTTTGCAAGAAGTTCATGAGATTTAGATGACTTCACTATGCCCATATTTATCAACTTATCTTGTTCCTAACTCATGTTAGCAACAAAGGTATCTAAAGAAGGCATCTTCCATGCAGTGTCAAGAGCACTCATAGTGCATGGAAAGTGGACACAAATATATAATATTTAGGACCTAGTTTAGAGAGTATTGATAGAACAAGTTGTTCATCTTTCTTGTCAATTCCACATGTTTTCAACCACAATCTCAAAAGTCTAAAATTGATGAAGAAGCCTTGAAGAGTGTCAAATTCATATGGGCTCAATCTAATGAGCTCATTTTCTAGATCATGTCCTCTCGTCATATCTTGCACTCCAAAGATCTTGGTGAGTTGGGCCCATACTTTAGTAAGTGTTTTGGTATATTTTATGTGAAAGAGTAGATATAGGGAGATAGAAAGACATAATAGTCCACAAAATTTGTCATAATGGTTAAACCATTTGATTTTCACTCCAACATCAGTAGGTTCAATCTCAGTGCCCATTATAATTAGATGTTAAACCTTGTATTGCAAGATGATTTACATTATAGGTTTCCATTCATGATAATTAAATGGTGTAAGCAGACTAAGAGAGAGTGAATCCATACTACAGAAGTAAGTATTATTGTGATAAGTTAAAAAGAATGTAGAAAAATAAATAATGCATAGCACAACATAGTACCCCCTTAGAACTATCATTAGTGACCTCCATAGATGTTTTAAATACAAGCACACTCATATAGATATTAGATTCAATTGAAAATGCATCTTGAGCATTAGGTGTGTAAGTACAAGGAACTAGTGGGACATTAGATTCAACTAATAATGCATCTAAGAGAGAGTACAATAGGGATGAAGTGAGATTTAAGCCATTACACCATGAAGAAAATAGATTTTACAAAAGTCCAAAAATAATACCACCAATGTGTAGATCTTATAAAACTATGCACGTTTAGAAAAATAACACTCAAAATAGAGCTATGGATTGAAAGTTATGGCACTTACAAGTTTTTACTCCCACATATTCCTGGTCCCTTTCCAAAAATTGAAACCAAAATTTTCATACTTGTATTTTTTCATCCAAAAATGGAAAAAACTTTAATCTATTTCTTCATTACCTTTCACCTAAAATTTGATGCCCTCCTAAACATCATGTGGGGTTCTAGAGCTTGCTTACTCAATTTTTCCACACTACTTTACTTACTCAAGCTTTTCACACTACTTTACTTGAGATTTCCATGCTACTTTACTTACTCAGGGATTCCATGCTGCTTTACTTACTCAGACTTTTAAATAAGCATTACTTGCTTGAGGTTATGAACAAATGCTACTTAGGTTTTTAACTGATCATTTCCTATTTAGGGTTCCAAATAACTACCACTCGAGTTTTTGAGTAACTTTAACTCGAGTTTTTAAACAACTGCTACTCAAGTTTTTGAACAACTACTACTCAAGTTTTTAAACAACTACAACTCAGGAACTCAAAGAAGTCTCCTTTAAAACACTGAATAAGTCTAGTAATTAGAATTTTGAGCAACTATTACTTCAGGATTTTAAACAATTGTAACTTGGGAACTCAGAGAAGTAAGACTCCTTCAAAAACCTAGATCTCCAAAAACATTTTTGGGTTTCAAAATTTTGATTACTTATTGCCAATTACTTCTAAGTTGTCAAGGTTATGAAGTTCAATTACTTCCAAGTTGTCAGGGTTGTGAATTTTGATTGCTTAAGTTGCTAGATTTTTGGGTTTTGCAAGCTCTTATACTCATCTGTACAAACGTCTAACCAATAAGAAGAAAAATTGATTTCTATAAAATCCATGAACTTTCTCAAAAAACTAAGAGAGACCCATTTGAGATCTCAAAAAACCAAAAGGAATATGCAACTACATTTTTGATCTGAGGTCATTTGACATGAATTTGGAGGTATAGAATAATCACACGTCAAGGGTAAAAAAAGTGGCCATGAAAGAACAAGATTAACTATGGTTAATGTAAGTGGATCATGTCAAAGGCAAAAAATGCATGAGGCTATCAAAAAAACTTTGATACCATGTTAAATGTTTCCAAGATCTCTAAATAGTGAGCATGTAGTAATGTCAAATTCTTGTAGAGGTAGAATGAGAGCTCTAAAAACAAGAAAATTCCACAAAGGAAATGTTTGCATTAACCAACTTAGAATAAAAATAAAGTACATGTCAGGTGAAATTAGGTCACCAAAAAGGTAAAACCCTAATTCATAATTAGAACTCGCTTAAAGGTAAATGAACCCTAATGACTTAATTAACTAACCTAAGTAAGATGAAAAGACATGTAGGTAAAACCACTAGGTGGGAAAACACCTACACTAACATAGATAGCATAGAGAATGACGTGGAGTTTTTCATTCATCTAATCAACCTATGTATAACTTAGCATATGAAAACTATGTGTCGTGCACATACCCCTAATCCAATATCTAAGTACAATAATTATGGACCAAGTTATAATAATTATATTTGAGTATCTAAACTAAATTTGGGAATGATCACGTCATGTATGATGCCCCTAATATGAAGAATCAATGTTAATCTAACATGTATTAGTGTGAATATGAGAAAAAAATTGAGCATAATGGTTGAACATATAATTATATCTATGCAAACATGTATTGTATCTGGTATACTATTCTAGTTAATCTAAATTATCCTAAAACTAGGATTATTAGATAGTAGCATCATGTATTAGATAGGAGTGCCCTATGTTTCCAGTGTCCCAATCTTGGTGCTAATGTCTATCTGGTATAAAACTTGAGTCACTGAACTGCTTTCTAAGTCCCTATCTTTTCCTATGTTTACCTATGTTTGATTTTTTGAAATTGAGCCTGTGTGTTGAAAATGTTCCATGAATGTAATATAGGAGCCTGATCTTTGTGACAAACCCCTATGAATTCCACCTCTTTTGAGGGTATTTATTTAACCTATGTAAAAATTATCCTCAAAATAAATATCTCTATAAAATGTGTTAGTTAGAGCATATATGATAACTACATAATAGTCTAATATAATGTGCAAACATAACATCAAAATGTAAGAGAATATGAGCATAATTATGTAATGTAGGATGTATGTTGTGTCTAGAATTACACAAGGGTGTGAAAATAGATGTATTCAATGTGTATAACAACAAATTTGAGTAGCTACCTAGGGGATGGGGTATGATGTCCATCTGACACCTAAGTAGTAAGGGTAGATGCATGAAGTCCCTCATGGCATTGAAAATTGGTGTGTGTAGCAAGAAAAGACAAGGGTAATGACTATGATTCATATAAGAAAGCATACATATAAAACACATGATGCACACAAAAATAGGCCAAGGGGATACACTAAAAAATACATGGGCACATGTCATTATATTTGAGAAAGAAGACATATAAGGACATGTTCAAATGTCCATGTATGTAAGCAAAACACAAGTTGGCTTAGAGCCACATAAAAAGAAATGTTAAAATTTATGCATACATAATAAAAAAATAACACACAAGGGACATGGGCACATGTCCAAGGCATACATGAATAGAAGTGGTGTAGATCTAAATAACAATGGCATTTTAAAATGCCCTTGAATAGAAGAAACACAGAGAATGCAATCAAGTCTAAACTATTAAAGATAGAAATAAAAACATGAATGAATGTAGTAAAAATATATCTAATTGTGAGATGTACATATGCTAAGTATAAAATAGTGATAGTAAAAAAAAGTTGAGTATGAGTAGCAATGATCAATATCAAGATATAGCAATGTGTAAATTGGAATATAAGGAATGTAAGGATAGAACCTGATAATAGAAACTCTATATAAAATTCTCCTGAGTGGGTGAATGTGTCAAATTAATAACCATGAATTGGTGTATATTCCCCTAGTGGGAAGATGGTAACAAGTCTAGATCAATGTGGTGGACTTAAGTCTTATAAGTAATATGTAAACACTCGAAAAGAATAAGTGAAGCATGTATGTATGATAAAACTAACTATACTAAGATATATAGCATATTTAGTGTCTAGAAAATCTAATAAATCTAAACATATCAATGTATGCAATCTATAAATTTTGTGTTTTTTGAGTAATATTTGAATGTTTTGGCATGTTATATTATTTTTGTATTTTATAGAAATAAGCTATGTACAAACAAATTAAAATTAAATATGTACAATGAGAAATAGAAAATAAAGTATGTACAACAAGGTAGGAACCATACTAACTGATGAGTCTCATGGGAGACTCACTATCATTGTGGCTTGTGTCAAAAATAGGAATGGTAATCTCTAGTGTAGTGTGAATGCTATGTTGTAGTTAAATGTTGTTGCAGTAAGAATCTAAATATTATTCATCATCAAAATCATATTATTATTCAACATCATAATCATGATAACCTAGAAAGCTAGAGGGAATTGCCTCAAACTGTGGAGTTGACCTTTCTAAATTATGCTTTGGAATATTGATTATGATTTTTCCCTTTAAAATTGTGCTTAATTTATACATATGGTGTTATGGAGGCTCTTTTAATAGAAAGCCTTATTTGAGAATGCTTGTTGTCTTAACATGATTTTGACTTTGAAACTTAACTTCTTATTCTTTTTATAACATGTCTTATGTATCTAGATGTTTTACCTTGATAAATTGTATATATGAATGATTTGCCTTAGGATGTTTAATAAACCCTAAACCTTATTGACCAATATTATCAATTGCTAGAATAGTAGTGATGCCTTGGGCCTGCTTACCCAAACCTTAACCATGATAATCATACTATTGTATATATTTATGATCAAAATCATACAATTTTAAAATGTGAGCTTGATTTTAGAGAGGTAGTTTTGCTTGCTTTACCTATGTTTGTTGTATTGTTTCTTGCTCTGATTATGTTTTATGAACCTTTTGTTATTATGAGTTATGCTTTGGTAGCCATTTTTGCACTATTTTATAATTTGACCCTTTTTGAATTTGTATATGTTTCATTGTATGTTGTTTGGATGAAGTGTCACTATATGATTCATATGTATCCATTATCTATTGTATTTTCCTTTTTTATGCTAAACATGAATTGATGTGGTGCCCATGTATTCTATGATATGCACAATAATATTTGGATATCCTTACTAGGTGTAGAGGGGGTAGGTTGATCAACTTAACTTTAGTAATTTCCATTAGTATCTCACTTGAACTCTTATTTAACCTTTGAATTATTTTTGAAGCACTACTTTGTTTTGATTTATGATTTGGATATGTAACATTTTTTACCACAAATTGACTAGTTGAAGCTGCATGTACATGATTTACACTATTGTGCCCTGGAGGCCTTTGTTTTGTAAATTGATTTTCCAATGTTGTAATATTTTCATGTCATAGTTGATTCTTATTTTTTAAACCTACAATTATCTTGCTCATACTGATAATTTTTTAAACATGTAGGCACACACATTGTAGGGAAGAGGTGTTAATAGGATAAGTATGGGGAATAGTGAATGATCATATCTCATTGATGAAAGTGCATGTTGTATGCATAATTTACCTCTAAAATGTCCTTAGTTATTTTTATTTTCATGTTTAGTAAAAGGATCACTAAAGATATTCAATATTTTATTTCCATTGTCTTTTGGTTGAGATTCCTCTATAGGAATTCCCAAATTGATAATGTTGTCATCTATAAGATCTTATCATCTTATCTTTAAATGTTTATTCATTGAATGCCCCACAATATAGTGATAATCACAATATGAATTATCATCATATTTTCTTAATTTGTGTCTAATTGGATTGAGATCTAATGGAAGAAGGAGCATGATACGGTTACACTTCAACCACTTCTTTAGTATCACATGAGGAGTTGATTGTAATTGTGAAAACTACCTTTTTGATGGAGTTGTCAACTTTAACTATTTTTTATTTTTTAACACTTTATTGATTGCAATCTCTAACTCATTATTTTTATCATTTGGTTTGACCTTATTTGTTATTTTTATTTGAAACTTTGTCATTTAGGTAGTTGAAGGAGTTTATGTATACTTAAGTTTTCTCAAAGAAATTAACTTGACTTCTTTGTTTCTCACTATATGGCATATCTCATTGAATGATTTGATTCTATTAAATATAACTTGAATTGTGGAGCATTGCTATCACTTTATTTGAGTATATCTTGTAGTTAATTATTATCCATAACATTGGTCATATTGGTTAGCACGGTCTTGTATTAGAACATATATTATTGAATTCTAATTTGATATTTGTTACCCATTTTCTTACATACTTGATCCAAATAAGATATACTATCCATGTACAATAATATGAAAATATTAAATTCATTATTTCTGTTGACCAATAATATACATTCACCATGGTCATGATTAATGTATATGATTAGGGAAAAAATTAAAATTAGGTCTAGAAATAAAACCCTAAGGCTAAAATCTGAGATTCTAGAAGGATGAAACCCTAGGGGAAAACCTAAGTTTTATAATATTTGATATGTGTACAGGTTCACCAATATTTTTAATGATAAATTTAATTAATGAGTGAGATTAATCTAATTGAGATATAACTTTGAAATGTAATTTAGATATTAAGATATGGCATTCAAGCATATATTTGGATGTAAAAGATTGAGATTGATTCTTCTCATTGAAAAGTAGCATATATAAAATATATAAACTACTAAGGATAACAAGATACTTAACTTTTCTAGTTGATTGTATAATTATGACTATATTTTGGAAGTAAAAATCATGATAAAGCAAGCTTGTGGTTTGTTTAGTTCCAAAATTGATTCATTATATTCATTGGGTTGGTTCTACAAGATTGGGTTAGTATGTCTAGTTTATAATGACCTACATTAAATTAATGAACAAAGAATATATGGTCAATTTCACTTATCTCTACTTGCTCTATGTTTGAGATCCCAAACCTTGATGATGCATGTAGCTCTAGAAAGTATTCTCCTTTTCTTTAAAACCTTGGGTGTACTTGTGATGGCTAAAACCTATAAAAATGGTGAAATTGTAATGGGTTGAGATGACCCCAATCACCCCCATCTAATGATTGACTAATATATATATCTGATACTTCTAAGAGGGAATTCAAGTCACATGTAGTTCTCTCACCTAGTGTGATTATGCAATTGTGTTCCTTCACTATATGTATGCAGGTAATTATTTATCTTTGATACTTTATGATGCTTAATTTGACTTATATTTAAAGTGCTTCAAACTTGGCATTTGATTTCTCCTAGTGATAGGTTTTTAATTTAGGAAGAATAGGGAATATTTTGTCAGTGTGAAATAATGTATATATGTATAATAGATAATTTGTAAGTCTCTTTTCAATGAACCTTTGAGTTGTTTATATATGGATCTAATTAAATAATTTCTCATGCCACTGACACACTAGGATGATAAGCCAACCATAAGGATGGGTTTGGTTTTATAAAATATCCATTACTAGGAGTGAGTTGGTATTGACCAAATTAGGTAAGTATCGACTATTGATACTAACCAAGTTTGGGAGTGCTGACTTGTGTATAGGCAAACTATATTGAGAGTCTAGAGATGTATGTATAGGATATATATAGTATATTTGAAACAAACAGTGATATTCCTGTAGGTGTGTAATAAAAAAATGGAAAGGGTTGACTCATGGGATAGAATGCAAGTGTGAGAGAATGGTGTATTAGGAAATTAGTTAAGTGTTCAAGTCATGCATGGTAAATGTGTGTCAATATTATCATTATCAAGTACTAAATACCAAATTTTATTACTATAATACCTTACATATTGTATTTTTCTATATAATACATGGTGTGTATAACCCTTTCTTCTGAGATGAGTGATTTGTAGGCTTCATCCATCTTATCAAAATGGGGGTATATAGTAGCTTATATTATATATTTATTTCATGATAAAAAAATAAAAAATCACATTTAAAGTCAAATTATGTGAGTCAAATAGGACATATTGAGTATATTAGGTAAGATTATATGATTCATATGGGTCAAATTGATCAAATTTATGGATATGTGAGGCATATGTGGGACATTATATAGGATAATAATAATAATAATAATAATAATAATAATAATAATAATAATAATAATGACATTCTATAATAATATGATAGACAGTTGGTGGCATTTAATATCACTCTAAGGTATAGGTAAATCATATTTGAGTCATGAATGTTATTTGTGCAAACACATTTCTATTTTTATATTGTGAATAGATGGTAATACATAAGTACTTTGGGTCTATATTCCATCTAAATTTATTTATATTTTTATATATTAACCTATATTTGTGTTCTAATTTACATACAAACCTATTTTTGGGTTCCACTTTGACATCTAAACTTATTTTGGGGTTCCACTTTGACCTAAAAACTTGATTTCAAGGTTATAAAAAAATAATTATGATGATATTAAGGTAAATTTGGTTGAGGTTTAGGCATTCAACATATATCACTCCTTGGTGGTTGAAGCATTAACACTCCTCAACTCATGGTTTCATAAGTTTCATCTCCTTGGGGCATATTTACCCCATCGCATTATTCAAACAAGTTCAACAAGTGGCAACATGGTTTATGTACTCTCAAGTGTATTCATTCCTTGGAATTTAAATTTAATGTGGTTCAATGATATATATTATTTTAGTCTGATTTTATTAAGAATTAATTGATATGTACATGTTTACTTTCAATTTTTGTATGGATAAAATGAGACATTTGGGGTATACTCGTAAACACTAAGTGTAGTTGTTATAGTTACCACATTTCTTCTCTATCCTTTTAATTTAGAATTTAAATACTAGATTAAAAGGGGGACATATATATACACCTAAATTTGGCATTAAAAACTTTGGAAACATCAATGTTGTCACACTTTTAAATACTTGTATATTGCATACACATTTGACTCTTATGTACACTTTACCTCTATCCATCTACACACATTTTGTCTTGGCCAAATATATTCACCAATTATACCTATTTATTATTGGCCTAATCTATACAATAACATTCCAAATTCCTACACAAACATTCTCTATATCTCAAATCACTGATTTTCACTCATAAGACAGTACCAAAAATAGTTGGATGATTGTGTTTTACTATAGGTGTCTACCCATACAAATATTTTCCAATAATAATTAATTGATATTTTAAAAAAAATTAAGTCTCTATTATGTCAACCTAGACACATTTCATGGGTTATTCATACTGGGAATAACAAAGAGTCAACTATAAATACAAATCAATCCTAAGGTTAAACTCACTTGGTCATAACTAGGTAACTTGAAAATTACTTGATCATGTTACTTGAGAAATACACTAACACTTTATTGAGACATTAAAATAAAGGTATACATATCTTAAAAACCCTAAAAAAATAATCCTTAAATCCAAGTATAAATAAACATACAATTCAAATTTACATGGTGCCAAGTATCAAAATCTAAACATTGCATTGCATTCTAGATTGATTATTATACTAAATCACACATAGGTGGGAAATATATGTGTATTTTTATCCCTCTTTAGGGAATTATAATGTATTAAATACTCAGTCACTTATCAGGTAATGGTCAATGTATGCATGGGCTAAAATAGCCTACAACTATCTTATCTCAATGGATCTGGACTCCAATAAGGTTAATCAAATACAACTTGTGATACTTAATTTTTGGGTAGTGACCAATAGATATGTATATATATTATAGGGTATCCTATTTCATAAATTTCAAGAGGAAAAGGGTCCAAATCTTAAGACTATGACACAAGTATATAGCTCTAACTAGATCTCTATGAAATTAAATGATTTCAAATAAATAATGTAAGTAGTTATGCAAGTAAAGTAAAGTAAAGTAAATTGGGAAGGACTATAAATGATTATAAAGGGTAAGGTACCATGGTCAAACAAATGGGGGTCTAGGTAACCTAAAATGGAATATGGCAAGTCAAAATCAATCCTATATCTACACTATTTTATTTGATGTATAAATAACCTAGGCAAGGATACACAAACATTCATTCACTAATAAACAAGCAATATCTAATCTCTAATTAAATAAATGAAAGAGTATAAGGTTATAAATTCCTAACTTTTATTGGACCCATTGAGAATCATTATCCTCTTAAATTAAGTAGAGATTTGTAAGAGATGGTTTGGGTCAAAGACTTCAAATTGATGGTAAAATAGCTAAAAAACTCCTAATGACACCTCTATTGAATCACCAAAGACGACCGCAAGAAAATACTATTTAAGATAAGGTTTTATACCTAACTCCTAAAAATGTGACTTAGGTTAGAAATTTGAGTGAAATCATAAATAATAGTGTATATGATATGTTATAATTAAATATGTCCTTTATATATAGTTTTCTAATACCCTAAAATCAACCCTAAAATCTAAGTTGACAGTATCATCCAAGTTGATACATTTGAAAGATGTTGATTGACACTAAACGGTATTATTTAGGATAATACATTACAAATGTTATAAAAATGACTTAAAAATACATTGATTTGGCCAATACAATATAGAAAAGGAAATAAATAGATGATATCGACTTAAACAATGTCATAGGATATACAAAAATTGACATGACTACATGCAGATAAGATAGAAAGAAGTAAGTAACTAGATAATATAAAAAATTTGAATTGGTTGTTAGAATTATATGATTATGATATATATACCAACATCTCTCAAAAAACACCATGATCATACCCATCCTTTCTCATTGCACCCTTTAAGGCATGCACTCAAGGATATCAATGTTCAACAAGTCACTATAACAAAAAGCATTAGTAAGTGATAAACATGTAAAATATCATGTTTATATAGTCGAGGTTTTACAACATAAAAGGATAACACATTTTTCAAGTCATATTGTCATAAAAATTAGAATTTATCTTTCAAATAAAGGAGGAGAAAAATATCTATTAGTACATAGATGATAGTCAAGCATACCCAAACAAAGAAACTATAGGTACATGCACAAGGGTGTAAAGAGTTACAAACCTTTATAGTCTATAAGGAATTTACCAGTAGGATCAAAACAATATCAGTCACCATGAGTATAACATTTTCACTAACAATGTCTAAATAGGGTTGGAGCTACAATTTTTTTATTCAAGTAGTCACATAGCATACACAGGGAATTTATAGAATTGATGACTACTATTATGAGAGATAGAATATAGAAATAATCTAAATACATTTATTTCCCCTTTACTTTATCAATTTGAATTATATACATGAACATATATCTATCATTCGTCATATTCACAGTAGGGTATTATTGATAAATTTTAAACAATCATAATTATCCCTAGTTTTACATTATTTATATCATATTAATCTAAAATAGGTATAACACACTCACACTTACAATGTTTACATGTCACTTAAGCCTAGAGACTTAATCATTAACACAAGTCATAGTAATAGAACACATATAACCTTATTATTAGACTAAATAATAAATATACCATCATGCACATGATCAAATATTATTAAAAAAATCATACAAACATCATCTATGTATAAAAAATAATATCATAAGATTTAACACATACAAAATCCACCTTTATATTCACATCAGTATACAATCTATTACAAATCATACATCAGATAATGATCTCCATGAAAGGATGACCTTTACCCATGAACTTCATACAAAGGTTACACCTTCAAAAACTTTAAACCCTACCTCTAGACTTCTTCCATTTAATTTGAAGCATCAAATCCAAAGCCTCCAACCTATATTGAATACTCAAATGAGATGCCAATTTCCCTATTATAGCTTCCCAAGATCTTTTGGACCCTTTCCATTTATATTTTACTTGGCTCTTTTCATTAACTATCATGTTAACTATATATACATCTTAGAATATTCCCTTCTAGATCCATCCACATGTCTTACACATTGGAAACTTCCTTTTCCCTGATGGCATATATTTATCCAAACCCTAATTGATCACTTGAAATATGCATCCTCCTTGTCTTAATGATTGATATGTGTCAAAATATCCTTCATTATAATCCCTTCTCCAATTGTGTTTATTTGTAATAGTTGTGTTTGTTTTAGCCTGTGCACTTCACACCATGGTTCAATCATAACCTACTCCTTCATGCATTTTTGATCTTTTAAAATGCACTCCACAAGTATTCAAGTATATTTGGCACATCTCACTCACACATAAAGTTTTGGATACCCTTTATATTTTTTATATAAGTGAAATTCCTAAGTCAACATTCACTCATATTATACTTCTTGTATGTCCTCAAATGAACCACTACTTGATTCCATTGTGGTCAGCTTGCCTTCACCCACAACCAATACTTCAAAATAATTATCTTTTAAATCATTATCTTTTTCATCTTGTAGATAACTTATTTTTATTCAAGGCTTGTTATTTCAATATTTTTAGTGTTGTGTTGTTCGTATAGCTCATCAATGAGTTTTAATCACTTATTATAACTTTTCATGTGTGTTTACCTTATCTTCTTCTTTTATATGTTACCCCGTCTTACTCCCTTTCTTATATTTTATCTCTCTTAGATGTTTCTAGATTTTGGGATCCCCTCCTTTTTATTTCTCTTTCATCTTTCTTATTCCTCTCTTATTTTTTATTTTTTTCTTCTGAGACATAATCAATGATTTATCAAATCTACCTTGTATAGATTAATTGAGCCACTAAGTTTATCCTTATTATTTTTGTGGGCCCTTAGCCTCCTTCCCTTTTATTTTATTTGTGTGGGTCTATTTTGTTGGATTATTTCAACCCCCTTGGGTTTGGTTGTGTACCAATAAGTCCCTAATTTAAATTTGATAAGGATATATATCCAAGACCTAAATTCATTTTAATAATAATATATCAAGAGTATTTATCTAGCATTCAAGTCTAAGCATATTATACGAACATTTATTCTTTATTTTTAAGGATTTATATCAATTTTTAGTGGCATATTTTAACAAAAATGGAAATATGAATTTTGTATGTAGTTGTATCACCAGCTAGGAATATGAGCTTGAATCCCTCACTCAAAATCTCCATTCACACTACACTAAAACTACATAGGGTCTAATTCTAAGTGTGTGGGATATTTAGTTTCAATTCTTTAATGGTTACCCAAGCCACCTAACTTTTTTTATTTTCCTCTTTCAAGCATTTAGGTCAAGAATATAAATCAAATAAATTTACCTACAATTTATATAATGTTGTTTTAGTATGGCATCACTCTACACACTTTTTAGAAATATATCAAAATCATGAAGTGACCTTAGTATATATTTGGTACTCAGTAACAGATTTGGACCAAACATAGACATAGTACATTTGATAGCCAAAATTATTTTGAGCACATTTGATGGACCAATATAAGTGTTGAACCCATCTTTATAATATTAGACTTCCATAATTCACAAACACTAATCAAAGACCTACACATCATATCCATTTTTATAATTTCAAGGTAAAACCAAACATGATTATTTCATCATTATTTTATATTTCTTTTCTTAGTTTTACTTGTTCATACCTTGTTATTTTGTTTGTTGAGACCATAAGGTAGACTAGTTTATGTTTTAGACTATCATATCAGTAATATCCCTTATATGTCTATTTTACCCATTTTAAACTATCATTATATCTTATTATTATAATTTGGTAAAATTTAGTTAGTAAGCCTGACATACTTACATCCAACCTAAGGGTTTTTTGCCCTCATTTCCATTAGATTTTATTACTTTTCACCCAATTTCAATTCTAAATTTTAGGTTTTCATTCCCATATCATATCTTTAAGGTTTATTCACCATGTTTTCTCATAGCTAGTTTTTTTTATTAGTTAGTATCTTGGTTAATATTATTTAAATGGATACTATGTCTTTGATGAAAAAAAAATATTTTTAATATGAATGAACCAAATATTGTTTGTAGTGATAGACAATAAGTTAATGAATGCATGATGAAAATTTTTAAATCACACATTTTAGCAAACCATAATTCTACCATATAAATTATGATTATTATTAATGAATTGGTTAATACCCATGAGATATTATATATCTTTCTATGGTTCATACTCTTAATCCTTCATATTGTATGCTTTCTACTCATTATTTTTTATCTAAACCAATTTTTAATAGGGTTCCCATGTTTAATATCAATGATAATTTTGACCTTTTAATGCAACCCTTAATAATCTAAATGTTCCTACTCATAATATGGTTATAATGATTCATGTGATAGGTGACTTAAAAATATAATTAAATGCCTTATCTCTTATTTCTAAGTCATCCCATACTAGGCTTAATTCTAATGTTATACCTTCTAATCATATTCCTTGTGATGTGATTGAAAATCCCTCCCTTGTGGTTTTTTCATGCCTACATTTCATTTATTTTATTGACATGGAGATCCTTTTGTACATATTAAGGCCTTTGTTTCCTATATTATAAAATATTCTCATATAAGTATATTAATTCTTAATTTGTTTCCTAGGAACATAGTTGATAGTGCCTTATATTAGTTTCTTCGGTTACCCAGTGGATCCTTTTATATTTATCTCATGTTACAATATGATTTCTTAGATTTATTTATCACTAATAATAGACCTCTGAAAACCTGAGTGTATCCCACCTATTCAATAAGGTCAAAATTAAATAGTTTATAACAACATTCTTATATCTAAATGTTACATGCTCTCTAATATATCAACCATCAAATCTAGGACAACAATAAATATTTATTAATGGCCTTCTAAATACATTTAGAGATTATTTACTTTACAATGATTATCCATCTTTTGATAATAGTATTTATTTTTATGTAACACTAAATGAAATAAATATTCCATCACATGAAACTTATGCTTAATCTTATACACTATTTCTACCTATTCAAGACTTAACGAAAACCATTTTCCTACCAAGAATAAATCTACACCATTGGCTAAGAAAAAAATTAACTCCTAAGATAACTCCTACTCCTTCCCTTAGTGAATTGTGACAACTTCATAAATTCAAATATTCTTTAATTGTAATATTGAATTAAATGTTTGATTTGAAATTGATTATACTACCTCCTATTAGATATTATGATAAATATCATGCACCAAACTTAGTTATATCTAGACATTATTATTCCTATCAAAGAACTTATGAACATTCAACTAACAGATATTATGCTTTGAAAGATAAAATTTATGAACTTATTAAAAAAGGTGACATTAAGCTTCATGAACACCCTAGTAACACTAGTACCTCTACTAAAGTTGAGAATATTATTTCAAATTATATGCCATCTCCTAGAAAATAATAACCTAAAAAAGAGTTACCTACGAAAGAGGTACTTAAGATAGAATCTCATAAACAATACATCCCTAAAATGACAATTTAATCAATCAAGGTTTTCAATGATCTCACCACTAATATGTTTCAAATGCAGATCCTTTGATCATAAAATTATATGTAGAAGGACATCAATAATAAATATTTATGGTTGATGATGAAACTTAATTTAATATGTGTAGCATCCCTTTTCTTAAGTCTATTAGATATGATATTGAACATATAACTAAGATCTCTCTACATTAACAAGTAAAAATGGGATACATTTAATTTCTTGTCCCTTGATACCAAAACATGCCTTATCACATTCCATGTCATGCCATATTTACACAAATACTATGTGGTATTAGATACTCCTTAGTTACAATCAATGAAGGCAACACTTGAAAATGATCCTGATCATATAACCTTTATTTTTCAAATTGAAACTATTTCAATTGTGATATACTAAAAATAATCGCATGAACCTAACAAATATCCTATAGATATAAAATTTGATTATAATGAAACATTTTAATATACTGAAGATGATGATTTTTTATATTTGGCTATAAGTTTTAAACCCTTGAAAACCAAAAAATATATATACTTTGATATATCTACTTGTATACATATCATTGGATAGTCCTATCACTTACTATGAAATTCAGTGTATACATCATTAATTATAACTTAGGTATTATTCTTTTTCATATGTTACATCACATGATCTAGATTACTTGTTACATCACATGTTTACATTACTTTTTAATTTTTTACAACACATGCTATTATTACTTGATATTTTGCATCATATGTCTAAAGGAGAAATAATGCTTGAAGCCTTATCCAATATATCATCTATTTGTGAGGTGTCTTGAGTGAACAACTATATGACCCTGTCTATCATAGTTCTCCAATACATAGATACTTCAATTAACACACATAAGAAGAAACATTAACATTCAAAAAAGTATACAATTAAATTAATCAATAATATATCTATGTAACTATACTTACCCTCATTCACAAGGGCTTCTTGTGCAATGGGGCATGATGCCCAAATGGCCCCACTTGTTCCTAATTTTTTAACTACCTCATATCCATCAACACTAACATTTGTCCCTACATCTAGTCCCACTAATGGAACACCACCCCAAACTCCATCAATAAAACCATCCTTTGATACTATTAATATTGAAAACACATAAATTACCTATGTGCCAACCCACACACTACATAATGGGTCATGACACCTACAGTATCAACTCTAGGATTCACAACTAGGGGATCTATATACTTATATGTTATGTATGTTATTTTAGTGGTTGTAGGGGCCCACATCTCTCCCTTTTGAAATAGACAATAGAGAAGAGTATTTACACATGGTGTGTAAAGGGCCAAACCTACCATGTCCAAAAATTCCTTGTCACATGATCAAATTGAGATTGATCCACATGATTGTGATTGTCCTTAAACCACATATTGATGTGAATGCATTTTATCATATTCTCATAATTAACTAGCCAAGGTATAATATGTATAGGCTCCATATGATTTTATCAGCATGAGATCCATCAAATATCTACCTAATAATAGTGATATCATGTCCATTGGCTCTTTAAGCCCATGCATGCACCATATTTTTATCTATGGCTATGTTAATTTCCACCCTAGTAACGATAACCCTAGAGGCTGAATCATAACACTATGCTCATAACCCCAAACATGTAATATTATCCCAGCAATAATGCTTATATCCCCTCTCTCCATGGTGACCATGTATATATCTTGATATATGTGTCCTAACATGGGTTGAATCCAACTATAGACAATGTCATGGTCTCAATACCATGAATAATTTTTCATAACCCATATGCCAATGTGCATCAACTAGTATTTGTAGAAATGACAACCATAATCAAAATACATAAATACTTCCATGAATGCAAAGTTATACCAATCATAATATATATAATAAATATATTGTCACTTATCCTCTCCTAGGCACCTTATTTGTATTATCTAGTCACTCACCTCTCAATTTGAGGTAGTGACATAACCTTTACCTCATGACACCTAATAGGTATCCACACAATCCACCATGTATCCTATAATTTAATGTTTATATCCCATATCAAGATAAGAAATGTATAAGAATAAAAATCCCTCTACTGAGCTAAAGTTATCAACAAAGGTAAATATAGGTACTAGTACCAACTGGCTTACATAACCTAGGTTAGAAACATCTACTCTAGACTGATCTACTACACTAAGCCCCAACTATGAAATATATCCCTAAGATTTGTTAAGTCTCAACTCTAGTACATGTATAGTGGGATAAAAGAATAAACACAATCAAACATCATAATATCAATAAAAAAAAGTGAAATAAAAATGCTAAACCAACAAGTAAATAGAAAAATAAATTAAAAAATACTTATGACTAATTTGGTGCCTTTAGGTTGGATTCGGAAGAAAGAAGGTCAGATTTGATACAAAATAGGATGGATTTATTGTTCTTGGGTTAAATTTAGAAACATTTCAAAATAATCCAAAATGCATAAAATTTAACATATAACAACTATAACAAAATTTTAAAAATGATAAAAATGGAAAAAAGAGTGCATAGCTCATCTATGACTTGTCTAACAACAATTGAGCCCCCACACGATCTAACTAAAATACAAAAGCCTCTCATATTACCAACATCATCACAAAATCTAAATCTCCAAATCAATATAAATTAAGATCTAGTGTGCAAATGATTTCCAATTTTACAAATGCTATTGATTTATATAATCTAGATGATTTTATTTATGAAACCTTTTAATAACTAAGTTGAATATCAAATCAACTTATTTTTCCTATTGATAGACATCCAAAAGGAAATTTTCATGATTATTCACATTTTATACATATCATGGGACATTTTATACTTTTGAGACATTTATTGCACCTTTTTGGGCATGCATTGCTTCCTTTCTATAATTTTAGTGACCTTATCCAACATTTTTTTGCACCTGTTATCTTCAGAATTAAATATATTTAAATATATTATAATCAGTTATTGACATATGATATTGACAATTTCCCCTTAATTTAGGGAACATTTATTATGTTTTATGCCCTTAAAGAGGGCATGCATTATTATGATTATATTTTAGACACTTATATTACCTTTGATGGCATGATACCTATAAATTCATTATACAATTTTTATCCAATATTATCCATACTAAAAATATTTCTCACCCCCACTAAGGGACATTAGACCCATTTGAGATTTATAATTTATGGCATTCACACCTCACCTATGCGAGCATGATACTCACATACACATATTTTCTCTTTGAGATTTTATTGATATGCATTTTCCATGGAGACACTCACACCCTTGTGTCTTGTGATATTTATTTTGTTTACATATGAGGTTATGATATTTTATTACATACACATTGACACATAGTTGGTTTTCACACATGATACATATATTTTTATATTAGAGCACTTGTCCACATTAGAGCATCATGTTGACTAATGTCATCTCATCCACACTATCAAGATGCATCCATATATGGACCTTAGCATGATTTTATCCTTACTACATGATTTAGTAAAAAAATACCATTTTTCCACCTCTCTTGTGACTTATATAGTGGGGCATTTTTGTTGTCTCCCTCCAGTACTTCATCCTCATTTTAGGATGCACACACATATTGACCTTTTCACAATGCAATTTATATGGTTTCACATGGATGTAATACTTATGTATCTTCTTTCCTATGAAAAGGGAATGTAATTTCCCCCATATATCGATCCTCATACTCTCTAGAGTTAGATTGCTTCCATGGAAATTTACATGATGTTATCTATTCTATGTGGTTGGACATGGGAATCTTTTCTATTTTACCAATGAAATTTACATGTTGATATTTTACGACGGTTGCATATCATTTTTCCATAAGTTTACATGTTGATATTTTACTGTGACTTACATATGGTTACATACATGATCTTATATAAAATTTTCAAAATTTTCAAAGCTTTGGTTATATATTATTATAACACATGATACTTTTAAATCAATCTTTTGAGTTGAGTGATTGCAAGAGAATTTTTAAAAATCCCTCACCTTAAAATAGAGGCATATATCTAGATATTTTAAGTAGATTTTTAAAGATGAAATACAATTCAAAAATAAATTTGATAAAAAAATATTTGAGAAAAATATATGAAGAAGTTAAGCAAACTAAGAGCACTAGAATTGGTCCAATTATCTACTTCTATAATCAAGAAGTGGACTAGTTTTCATAACTCCCTAATAAGTGTTATATATGTTTGTGACTTTTTTTTTATAAAAAATTGTATTTGTCACATCCCATTTTCTTCAACATTATAAATTGAAGCGATTAGTGTAAAGTTAACATGTGATTATTTATCTAAATGTAGATTTCAGGTTATGGACTAAAAAGTGAAAAGAAAAAATTATGAAATTAGATTTTGGTAAACTTAAAATATAATTGACTTGCTTATATTTGACTTGAATTCCTTGATTATAGTGAATAACCTCAAATAGTATTTACTTTCTTATATTGATTAAATTCAAATATAATTGATATTCTTATATTTATTTATGTCAGATATTGTTTGTTCTAGGTTTACTTATATAATTTGACTAATTATGATTAATTAATGAAATTCATTGATTTTTTATGAAATTTGAATTGATTAACATCATATTGATTTGATGTTTTTTACTACTTATGATTATCATATGATTTTGATATTCTAATATGGTATAACCACTATTTTGGTTATGGTGAGTGTGATTACAACACAAGTTTCTCCTATAACAAGAGAGAGGGCATCAATGGATATAGTTATCTAGATTCTCTATTGATGGTGCACAAGAGAAAGAGGTGTATACAATTCCTAAGAGACTTCATTAGATAGTGAATCAAGAATTAATAATCAAATGTCATTTGGGAAGGATAGATAGAATGTTGTGGAAACATGTATTGTTAGTCACTCTTTAGTTCATATTATATTATATCATATTATGTGTTTTGATTTATTTTAGTTAATATACATGATTTATGAACTATATGATTATATTTGGTTGAGTGTTTATATTTATTATTTGATTGGGTCAATCATATTTATTGCAATGTTATTTAAATTGGTCTACGTAATGGACTTATCACTAATGATATAGGTATCAACATGGATATAAAAATGTTATC